>OZ012697.1:2093101-2098101 GCA_963942565.1 Maea johnstoni
GTTAAAGCACCTGAGTTTAATCAATTTTTCTACAAGAGCAATTCTCTCGACCTAACAATGCTAGCCACAGCTGAATTGGTGATTGTCGAACTAGCATCACTACTGTTAAATCCAGGTGTCGCTGTGCTAGTTAATGGTATACCATTTCTATAGCCTGTCTCAACCAGACTTGGCAGACTGTTTTTCTTTTTTCTATTCTATTACAAAAGTTTCGTATTTCCTATACAAACTTGACAAACTTTTTTCAGAGCACTTTTTTCTTTATCTATATACCTACTATCTTCCTCAACTTCTTACAATGTAGACTTCGCTCATGCAAGATGTCTATTGTAAAATTCCACTCGAAATTGCTCACATTTGTACTGTACTCAATTGGGAAGTGTTACAATGGGAGATAGAACGTAGATAAAGAGTAGAGTTCTTCTATAACCCTGCACTTTTACCAAATTGAATGGGGTTAGGAAATATTGAATAACTATTCACTAGAATGTCCTATAAACATGTGAGTTAGCTCAAAATGTTTGTAGTAACTTTCTGTAGTAATGTTTGTAGAAAATTTTCTGACCCAAATTAATTTGGTGAAAATATGGCGGCAATCTTGGCCGCCAAAAGGGTATTTTGCAAACTACCCCGGAAGTCCATCAACTGATTTTGGACACTTGAGATATTAGGCTAACCAAAACAAGACAAGAGTTGGCCTAAATGTATTCTAACATTGATAAATAGAAAACTTTTTAAAGCAAATCATGAAAACGACATAAAAAATCACATGTTTTTCTCTATTTTTTAACAAATAATTCCAACAAAAGGTAACAAATCATATATCATAAGAAGCAAAAAGTTATTACAAACATTTTGAGCCAACTCACATGTTCCTAGGACATTCTGGTGAATGGTTATTTAATATCTTTTGACTCCATTCATTTTGGTGAAAATATGGCGGCCATCTTTAAAGATGGCCGCCAAAAGGGTATTTTGCAAACGGCCCCGGAAGTCCATCAACTGATTTTGGACACTTGAGATATCAGGCTAACCAAAAATCATTGTTGGATCTGTTCAGCAATTTGGTACCGAAATATGGTCTGGCTCATGGACTAATAAGCCGCTTCACGCCAACAATAGATGGTGGGCGATACCAGTCCCTAATCCGTGACGTGATTGTGAGACTGGCGCTAGTCTATACACACAGTCATTTTTTTCTTAGTAATTTTCCTACCTATACTGAAAAATATACTTTATGTCCGCTTAAAATATTTTATATATTTGAAAACTTCATGCTAAATTAAAATAAGGAAGGCACGATTTTCCGCGGCAAAGGCAACATTTATATTATAACCAATCAGAATAGCGAATTATATTCAGTACGGCCTCAGGATTTAGAGCACGGAGATCTCGCCCATGGACATCTCAAAACAGCTTCCCAGGTAGGCGCGGCCTGAGGGCCCCGCCAATCAGGTTCATTGTTAAAGCGTCGGCCATTTTATCCCTGGGACGGCATGCATCGGTCTGGATATTTTATTTTTCAAAATCTGCCTTAATTGCATAGAAACTAGATAAAGTTTTTCTGAAGGTCTATAGATTTGTTTATGATGTAGAGCGAAACCCTCCATCTTAATTCCTTTGTCTGAAAAGATAATAACTACACCCAGTTCATTTGTTTTATGTGGAGTATTTTATATTTGTATTTGTACTAAGTGTTACTTTTTTGGTGCGGATTGGTCTATATTTGTATTTGTTTTCATTAGTAGTACATATGATATGAGATGTATAGATGATATATAAAATACGTGTATCTATATGAAATGAAAATACACATTTGTGTAATTTTTTTATAAAATCTCAAATTCTCCCGAATTGACCACTGATAGAAATAGAGACGATAACAGATTCTCTCTACATGCCTGTTTTTTCTTGACCGATGCTTTAGAAATAGTAGTTACACCATAGCTAACATTCCCAAAACACCTATAACATAGTAAACCGCATTTTAGATATTGCAAAGGAATTGTTTTCCACCAAACTCACATACTCCTAAGCATACAAAATTACTAAGTGGTGTTGTTTGCCATTTGTATTTTGCAATAATTCAATTTCAGCAACTCAATAGTAATCCTAATATCGTGTTAATTAGCTTGCTAATTGACGAACTAATGACGGGATCGGTAGGCATTGAGAGCGTTCACCCAGCACTGGTATTAACAACATCACATAAAACACTGTGGCATATTTGGAATTTCGTTTTTCGTCATATTTATGCCAATTATGGCTAATTCGTGACTAGCCAGTTGTAAGTAGTGGAGGAAACTGGAGTACCCGGCGAAAACCACCGGCAACTTTCTCAGATGCCCAGGCAGTGATTCAAACCCAGGTGAGAGACAGCGTCCAGTCAGTGGCGGCGCCTTAGACCACAGTGAAGAAACGAGAACTTACAAACAATAGGAGATTATGAATAACGTTAGGTTTGGTGAGGGAGGTTCGTTTGTATGTGGAAAATAGAACCCAAGAAAGCTGTGTTGTATATGGTAAACCCGAGGTGTTAGGAGGCGAGGACGAGTATCCTCGAGGTTGTATAATCACCCATGGATAACATGTCAAAAAATAAGCCAAGAACATCAACGACCCAGGTAGCTAGCCATTCAAAGTTACGTTCAGTTGTAAGCTCATCCATGCATCCATGACCAGGAGACATGGTTGCAATCGGGTGCGCGGTCGTGTATTATGCCCAGGCTGCCCAGGAAGTTAGTGCAGGAATTAGATGTCGGCACTGTACACCACACTTTCAAGTGGCTCTGTGGAGCTTGTAGCACGTATCATATGGGCCCTGGAGGAGGAGGAAATGTTTTTAAATGGTGCTGTATTAATTCTCCAACTTCGTCAGCAGGGAAGGAGACATGCGATAGTGAGGAAAAGGAGGACAGTGTGGACAAGGGGATGGTTGCTAAATAGACCCTTGTATGGACAATATGAAAATCTGTTGGCTGAGTTAAATCAAGACTTCAGAGGATATAAGAACTTTCTGCGCATCAGCAATGAACTTTTTGAAGAACTAGTCCATCATGTTGGTCCTCATATTCAAAAAATCACCACACCTTGGAAGCAACCACTATCAGTTGGGTTAAGACTTGCCATAACACTCAGATATATGGCCTCGGGTGATTCCTTTATGAGTCTTCAATATAGCTACAACACCATAAGCTGCATCGTCAAGGAAACCACAATGGCCATTGTTCGAGAATACATGGGAGAGGTTATGAAATGCCATACAACTCCACAGGAGTGGATAAATGTAGCTGAACAATTATCAAATAGGTGGAACTTTCATCACACCATAGGGGCTATTGATGGTAAACATATAGACTTGAAATGCCCAGCAAATCCAGCTCAGTCTATTACAACTATAAAGGTTTTTACTCCATCATCTTATTAGCTATAGTGGACGCAGGATACAAGTTCTGTTGGTGTGTCTGCTGGTGGTGTTGTGGAGGAGGATGTTGTCTGAACATCCACATCCTCCTAGGAGGAATGTGTACCAAATATGGCTTGCTCACCAGTTGTGTGTGATGGGCTTGGGTGGGGATTTGATGTTGTTGTGGTAGAAGACCCCAAATTCTCTTCCTCAGCTGGGGTGTCGGGTGGATTGATGTGGTCCTCAGGACTCTTGGGAGGTTCATGTATGTGGCCCTCAACTTGATCTTCTTTTTTCCGTTGTTTGGGTGTCAGCACCACTTTCCCACTCCTCAAAGCTCTCTTTGCAATTTGCCATCCTGCCATTTTGTTGATTGCAAGTACCAGGATGTAGGTAGTCACATGATCTACTGGTTAACTATGTGTTGACTTCGCGATACTTCATGATACTTTGTGGTGGCTTCAAGTTCACTTCATGTTTGAATTTGGATATGAAGTGAACATGAAGTAGCACGATGTCAACCAGTAGTCAACCAGTATTACGCAAAGTGTACATGAAGTTAACATGAAGTTGACAGGATGTATATCTAGATCAAACTTCGTGTGGACACAAAGTGAACAAGGTTTATCCCGAAGTGAACACGAAGTTTCAGGAAGTGTACCCGTTTTATTGCGAAGCCTACACAAACCTCCACGAAGTCTACTCGGAGTGGAAATCCCCAACTTCGTGTACAGTCGTGTAGACTTCATTGTCTTGTGTGAGAGGGGCTTAAGCAGCTGACAAGAGTTGTCAAACAAGCGGCTAGGCATGTTGGACCTCCCACGGACTTATACACAAACACAGATAGAGCGACAACTAAAGTAGTCCAGCTCTTCACACAGCAACCACGGGGCTGCCCACATAGCCCAGTGGTCCAACGTATTGCCAATAATCACTAACTGACACTCATAGCTGACAAATATCCCTGTTCAAAGCATATGCAGTCGATGTGACAAGGCGAAGGGCATGATAAAGCCTTTATTGAGCAGAAAACATGACTAAGACGAAATTCGATAATCGAATAAATGTATCCCAAAAAACACAAACAAATTAATGCTAGCTCAAATCTATTAATTTGTAGTCCAACCCACTTTGTCAGGAAATAAAAAAATGTATATATATACATTATGAATATATATGTATAAATATATACACACATGGGTGTGGAGAGAGAGAGAGAGAGAGAGAGAGAGAGAGAGAGAGAGAGAGAGAGAGAGAGAGAGAGAGAGAGAGAGAAATGACATATATTAGGCCATACTTTAACTTTCAAAAAATAGTTTTGAGTAGAAATAATATTACTTAGAATTAGATGTATCAGTAATATCATAAACGTACACCCCCCCCCCCCCCCCCCATTCTTTTTATTACAGTCGGTTTAATAACCCATGATCCTATTTATCAATGGCATATCTGTTTGCCAAGCTTCTTGAATTATTGATACATAGGTTAGGTGGCCCTAAATGCGTGGTTGTAGGGATATATCCGGGTGCTTTGTGGTGTTTTTCATTATAAGAAATGTCATCGTTTCCTTCCGCAGGGGGGGTACTTTTCTAGT
>OZ012697.1:2103101-2115601 GCA_963942565.1 Maea johnstoni
GAACACTGTACTGTACAGATAAGGGGAACGTCTCGAGCCTGTCGCTGGAGAACTATACAGACCCCACGGGACACCACACGGGCTTCTACCTAGGTGGCTGGGGAAATGAAGGACCGACCAGGACAACTGTGATGCGTCACCTGCCGGAACATGCCTTCAGAGGGTTAAATGTAAGTCTAACTTATATTATTGCTGATTGGCAGAGTTTTGAATTCCCTAAAATCTGTGATCATCTAATAACCTTTTGGGGTGTATGGTGTTATAATAGCCAGCATAATCTAAGTATCCTTTCATCAATCTTTGTGATAAAACTACCCAAAAAATCAGGATATATGGAAACATTTTATAATGTTTACTAATAGTGGTTTTAATTGTTAATTCCCAAAGTACACGTGAGTGAAATTTGCAGTCCCTACTTTGAAGTTTAGATTTGTTATATCCGTATCCGAAAATCTCTCTTTTCACTCATGGTTTGCATAAAGTTATTCTGTCAGTAAGAGGTCTAGTCATAGACTGTTTGTAGCAACGGTCAATATCCGATGAATACAACCCTCCGACCGATTCACTTTGCTATAAAATGATGGACCTCGATGCAAACCTACATGGATCACTTGATGCCACCTAACATAGGACGGGTAAAACTAAAATTTGCTAAATTTAAACAGAAAAACTCTTTCACAAAATGGAATTCACTCAAAATCGGTAAAACATCCAAAACATTTACATTATTATGTAAAATAAGTGTCCTCCGAATTTTTATAGAGAAAATGCCTTTCTGTACCTACAAAAAATGCAAACTTATTGCGATACATATGAATTAACAATTCTTAATCAGAAACCTCAACATGAGGTGTCGTAAAGGCTAAGTAAAAAACATCCAACCTGACTGAAAAGCATTATATTTAAATAGAAAAATGATTCAAATTGACTACAAAACAATTAAACATGGTGCAAAGAATTTAGCCTGATTTCTTTCAATACCATTATGCCAGATATAGACGAATGCATTTTGAATAATTTCTGCCCATTACCCTTCAAGGACTATTTCCAAAATCTAACTCTTTAACTATATGAGCCATCTGGTGGCCAGGCCCTCAGAACTAGTTTGGCCATTATGCTCCGGTAGCTTTGCAGAAATTGTTACCAAACCAGCAGCACCATGCTTTCACTTAACGGCCATTGGGTGAGGGCTATTAGGTGTTCCGCATCAAGGCGCTCGGTGGGATAGGCCGGTGCACCACGCTAGGAGCACAGGTATTTGTATCCGTATAATGGTCCGGAAATTGGTAAAAGTTGTTGCTATAAAAATCAAATGATTATGGCGACAAAGGTCCCCCTCTTATGTGCTGGATTGACAATTGTGTACCAAAGGAGTTAAGGTCTCACGATACTCTACCTCGGTGACACCTATTGGGTATTGCATAAACTAAAATAATTCATTACAATTCACCTGACACCACTTGAAAGATTGAAAAGAAATTGATTTTTATTGAATATGTACCAATTATGATTATACCTGCCGATTAAAATAGTATCCTGAGTTTTTTGTTTTTGGCTTAAGTGATTTTCATATTCATTAAATTTGATGTTTTGACACGTTTTCAGAAATAATGTGTGGTAATTCATGTGTATGAAATGGGGTTCCCTTCCTCAACAATATCTTATATAAGGATGGGCATATATGGTAACAATTAAGTAACTCTTATCTAACATTTTCATGAAAATGTGCCTCCCAAAAGTCCTATTTCACAAACTTTGACGATCTGTGTTTCGAAAACTAACACTGTGACCTGTCATTTTTTGTCTTAATAATAGCATTGTGTAGATAGTGTAGACAAAATTTGGTGAAAATTGAACCAGGCAATTCCGACTTATACCAGTTCTTGGTTAAAAACTTGTTTCTCGAATTCCTTGATTTTACCTCATAGTTCCTATATAACGGCAGAAAAATTATTTCAACATGGCAGAATAGTATTTCAGGCAGTGTATGTATCTCTGAAGGGATACATTTAGCAAAGAAAGAAACCAATTTTGGAGAATCAGATTTTTGTGACATAAATTACATAATTTTTTCTAAAATCTGTGTAAAAAACTAAGTTGATGACCCCATGATATTAAGTTGTTTTGAAGATCACTCTGCTGTGTTCTTTCGTAATGCAAAGTTCCAGGAAAATTACACTGAGATTCCTAAAAGTGTCGTAAGACCTTAACAATATCATTAGAATAACGTACCATTTAATTGGTACCGATACTATCATAAGAGCTTAAGACCAGTCCAATCCAACCCCCGGCTCACGATCCACGATTGCAGCTGAGATCAGCGATGTGCAGGAACTGAGCCTATTCCTAAAAATGCCGCCCATACTGCTTATTAGTTTTATTTGTCTGAATATCATGGCGAGGACGTTCCCATCCAACCTGGGTCTACCCTTAAAGTGTGGCATGAGTGGACTGCTGAAAGGAATCAACTTACACTTGCAGAAATAATTCATGTTGAATTTTTTTTGCCATGCTGAATTGTTTTGCATCTAAGTTGAATGTTTTTCTAACAGGTTTGAGTGATTTTTGATGAGTTGAATTATTGTTTGTATGATTCTCCATATGAAACTGCCTCCTTGAAGGTTGAGCATGTACCCAAATTATTTCTCTACGTATGTCTAAACCAGTTGCGAAATGCCACACAGTGGTTATGATTTAAACGAGTTCTTATTTCACAGGTTGTTAATTAATATACCGTCTATGCAACAGCATATTGTTCTAAAGCCACCAACAGTTGATTTACTAATCAGCACCTAGGCTAAACTAAGTTTATGTAAACCATCTTTATACTATTTGGCCCAGTAGTGGCATACTTGCAGTATGTGTAGTTATATAAAAAGAAGGGAGAACTGTTAATTACCATAGTTAATCAACAAGCTTCTTCAGGGCTCTTTGATTAACTATGATCATTAATTGTTCCGGTCGTTTCTCAAACTTTAACTACCCTTTCTCCCAACTGTGGTATAATGCGTGCGAGTGTGTACCACATATTTTCTCTTCCAGTGGTTAAATCCAATAAGATGCATTTCTTACCTTTTATTTTTTAAATTTGCAATTTAAACTTTAATTGTTTTCATTGCTTTTTTCAGCTGACGAACATTCTCATAGTTGGAGTACTGCTAACTTCTATCCATCCTGGTGCCTTCACAGACGTCAGCAGTACGCTGCAAGTGCTCAGGATAATTGATAATATCCTCTATAGCGTACCAGGAGAGGCAATTCAAGTCTTGACGGAACTGCAAATGCTACAATTAGACAAAAACCAGATAACAGGTATTGAGGAAGGGAGTTTTGATAAACTAAAAAAGCTGGAAATACTGATGCTTTCTAATAATATGATTTCATCAATTGCGAATGAAACATTTCAAGAAATGTCTTCATTAGAAAAAGTTCAGTTCAATGGTAATAAACTAACCGAACGGTTGGATCTGTCGGGATTGGCTAAGACCAAAATCATTTCTCTACGAAATTGCTCGATGGGAGGAATATCAAGCCCCCTCTTTCAAGGAAAATCAAGTGTCCAAGAAATCAACTTAAGCTCTAATGTTCTTTCTTTATTGCACCCTCTTGCTTTTTCTCATATGATGCAAACAGTTTTTATAATGCTAGAGAATAATCTCCTTACGACTGAGAGTATCTGCAGCACAGTATGGCAGCCCCTTATCAATTTAAAGCATCTCACTCTTTACAAAAATACAATAAGCTCCATAGTGCCTCATTGCTTTTATGGACTTAAGTCACTGTTGCTACTCGATTTAGAGAAAAACAACATCACACGTCTGGAGAACAATTCTTTTAATGGACTAGAAGCTTTACAAGGATTGAAGCTAGGATATAATAGACTTGAAGCTTTAACAAATGGTGCATTCACTGGATTACATAATCTTCAATCGATGAATTTCAACGTTAACAACATAAGAACTATCAACACAGGATCACTGTCTGGATTGATTAATCTACGCTACTTAGTGCTGACTAATAATAACCTGGGCACACCCTATATATGTTATTCAGTATGGAATTTTCTCACTGCCTTGCAAGGTCTTTATCTAGATAACAATGCAGTTACTTACATACCTACTGGGTGCTTCAATATACTAAAATCCCTACATAATCTTTACTTGAGCCACAATAACATTTCTGTCGTGGATAATGAAGCTTTCGGGGAACTTGAGAGTTTGGAAAATCTGGATCTTGGTCACAACAAGTTGAGTGCGATAAACACGGGTTCTTTCAGAGGGCTATTTAAACTTTTAAAACTTAACCTCCAAGACAACAAGATAACCACTATCGACATGGCCTCATTTCTCCATTTGAGAAAGCTAAAGATATTGAATTTGAGTGGAAATAAACTGATTGCACTGTCATCGGACGTTTTCCCAAAAATACTTAATCAGGTTCTGTATGTGAAAATAAGGCAAAACATGCTTATTTGTAGTTGTTCTTTCACTTGGGTAAAAGCTTCATCTTATTCTATCAACAGGGATCAAAGTTGCAATCATGGCAATGGAACTGGTACATCCAACTTGATGCATTTTGTAACTAGTGCATGCCAAACTGATGGACCATCAAAACCCATTGACATTGGAGAAATGGACTATACTCAAAGAAATGAAAAACATGTAGTCACTGCAGTGTTGCTGATAGCTTTTGCTTCATGTATTTTAGTGGCAATGCCCATCATCATATGTAGAATACTAAACTGTCCAAAGATTGTGTGTAGTGGGGATACATGCACATCTGGTGGGCCATCTGGTGCATAAGCCCAGCAACGAACATTCAAAAGGACAATGTATCTATTAATCATGTGCGTATGAATGTGGATTACTTGAATATTAAATGCAAATGGAAACATCACAATGTATTACTAATATTCTATGAATTTAAACAATCAATGTATTACCAACAGGGTGAAAATCACTAACAAAGTATGAACTCGAACTGGAAAAATGGAGAGTAGTGATAATGGGATTATGTGGCAGGAATTTGTAGGAATTTGTAGTATCGGTGACATTGTTTTACTGCAGCCAGTTGGCCTGGAGAAACTCGAGTGATATTTGCGGCTGTAATGGGACATTGACTATCACCTTAGTTGTAAGCTCAACTGTGTTTTGATCGTGAGTTAAAAATTGAATACAGTGCAGCAGTTTTAAGAGTTTATAGCGATACTTTCAACGCCATTTTGGCAACTGATTTTTAGTTGTGCAGTGGTTTGGCTCAATAGGCACCACAGCATTGTGTATGTTGGCAGGGAAACTATGTATTCTCCTTAAAAAGAACCCACCAATGTACATTTTTGTTGGGTCCTATAGACCAGTAACTTTCAAGTATTTGGTATTGTTTTGACCAATCGCAGATCAGGTTAATTGACTTACCGTCTGAGATGTTTGGGCGGTTTTTGGAAGTTCAAAGGTCAGTCAGTTTTGGGCAGTACAAAAAGTTGAAGAGGAAGGAACTTGAGCAATATTAGATCACGTCTGTATCTTTAACTTTGATATACACCAACCCGATGACAGCAATATGGCAGCGCTAGATTAAAGAAGTCTGTGATCTTCGTGAGGGGGGATTCCTGTCACTGAGTAATACCAGACAGCCCCGATGACAGAAGAGCGGTGAAGAGAGTAAGTGCTACATAGACAAGCACATAGGAGTTGGCATCTCCCAGGGAACCCTAAGCGGGTGTGGCACCCTGCTGGCCTTTTAAAAGAGGGGGGGGGGGTGCATCTGTTTATGGATACCATGTATTTAAAGATCCCTAAGTTCACTTTCGATCTGAAGGCTCTACTCTTACTCTCCTTCTTTTTACTTCTTTCACCTAGAATTATCATGCCTTGTCATTGTTCTTCAACAACGATAAAGGACTACTTTTTGGTAATATTTCTTAGCACTAAATGGCCTTTGTGTGGCAGTGTGCCTTTAAACCCTCATTCACTCTGTCACACATGGCAAGCTGTTGGAAGATTACAACTACTTAGGCTATTGCAGTTGATTCAACCAGAAGTGTATGTTGATTGGGGCGAACCACCAAGCATCAGCGCTGCTTGTGAATGGGTTTTCTCCCACTCTGAGGGGTGTTTTATGGTTAGGATAATGTAAAAGAGAAGTTGTCCTCAATGGGTTGTCTTAACTGAGGTTAAAGGTCGAACTAGTGTCATTGTCCAATCAGATCCCTCCATTTCAATCAAGGGGTCACTGCTGCTGAGTCAAAGGTAGACCTAACAATGGCACGCGCGGATTTAAACAAGCTTCACGTACATGATCTGACACCAGTTTCTTGGGAAAACAAATGGCGCACATCACAATTAGCGCATATTACCATTGTTGAACTAGTGCACAGGTGGCCTTTGGCTGAATTGGTTTAGCTAAATAACTTCAAGGTAAAACAGGTAAATGTCTCCTTTTTATCGTGGGAGAAACAGGTAAGCCTCGTCCCAAGACACAAAATCACTCACTCGTGCACGATACCTCCTCCTTCCATCCACTCGTTCAGCAGATCATCACTGACAACTCTCCTTCAAATATTGTGTAAAATCATTCTTTATTCCAATTGTCAGAAGTATCAAAAATCCAGATGACAATTTCATGTGTAACTCTCAAGGAATGATTTCATTTACTTATGAATTTGCTTAAAGCATGAAGTGAAATTTAAAATATTTGCTACTGTAACAATTACTAACAACATGTAAAATAATAGATATGTGTTAATGAACTGGTGTTCAATCTTCTATATCCAAATAGTGAGAAAAATGTGCAATTGAAGTGAATTACAATTATTGTTAATTTGCAAGGAAAGTGAAGCTGTCTGGCCTTGTTTAAAATTGTAATCCTAGTAATCCAATTGTTATTATAGAAATTATGGGCTTGGTTGAATTGCACTTAAAAGTTACTTATGTAGTTTTATTGAATTTTATTATCAATTGTTAGGTATAGGTAATTGAGTGGTCATTTGCTAATATGAAGCTGATAGTTATCAAATGTTTTCAATTTGACTTTTCTAGGATTGAAGATGAATATCAAATTCAATAACTTAACCCATTTACACTCAGAGCGGCCAAAACAGCCCTGACAATGTTGGAAATATTTTGCTTACAAACATTTTTCTGGAAAACGTTTTTCATGATGTCACATTGTACCAGTATCTGTTGGGAGTTAACTTTGTATGAATAGTTAAATCTAACTGTTGAATCATAGGTGATTATGTTGAAAGATTGCGTGAAAGATTGCATAAGAGAGATTTGGAGCATTCATGAAGTAATATTGTGCCAGAATATGTTGCATGTCAATCATGTTCGGACCCTGTTTGTCAATCATGTACTGACTCTGTGGAACACATGCTGTTACAATGCTGCATTACAAGAGATCTGTGGGGTGGTGTGCGAGACTGGATTGTGGAAATTGGTATGCTGAATTACAATCTATCTGACACTAGGATTATCCTTTGTGATATGGAAAATGCGGTTTGCATCAATTCCATAATACTTTTAACTAAAAAAAGTCATATATAATGCTATGAAGAAAGAACAGAAACCTCATATAACACAAGTCAAAAATGACGTCAAGAAGTTTTATTTCGAAGAGAAATATAGGCACTCTATACAAGGAAAAGGTCGCTTGTTTGACAAACAATATATATTATTAAACAATTTCTATGCAGTATAGTATTTATTCACATCTTTCAATATCATACACAATGTTATTGTATCATATACTACACTATTTTACCTCACTATTTGTACTGTACTGTTTTGACATGTGGATGGAGGAAAATAAAAAGGATTAAAAAATAAAAAAAATGTTGCATGTTCATTTTATTCAAATGGTGCTATTCAAACGTAAATACTCATTAGTTATTAAGTGTCTTAATGAAGAAATAAAGGTGATTTTTGCTTTGAAATTCTCACAACAAAGTATCTCTTACTAATGCAACTATGGGTTACCATAGATTGCTAAACATATCAATACTATCACAGCCTTTACTGAATCGCAGTTTCTACCAAGGTATGGTAAGATTGTTCTGCGATCGCAGTTCCTACCAGCATAATCCTGGTAGGAACTGCGATTGCAGTTTCTACCGGTAGAAACTGCGATCGCGGTTTCTACTGGTAGGATCGGCGATTCTACCGGATCGCAGTTTCTACCACGACATATATATATATATATACATTATGTTGATCGGAATTCAGTACTTTTAAAATGTGATCCAAAATTCATTCTATGAGGGCATGCAAAGCATGAAATGATATATAAAATGGTGATTTAACAGAGTTTTGATTTGCAGTTCACTTTGAAGAAAAATCCTGACAAATCACCTAAAGACAGGCAAGGATAGATCTGTAATGTTATCCAGCTCAGGGAGGTCTACACCAGTTACATCAACATCATCATTGAAAGCGTTTATTCCTCCGAACACAATGGCTTAGTGGAGATAAAGGTGTATGGAATCGTGGAAGTTAAGTGAGAGGGAAATACTTTACAGAGTAAGATAAGTATTATTCTACTACTTGGCACGATGGTACGTTGGCATAATGTCTAATGTCTCTCCTAAACAATATGTGTCAGCACTGTATATACTGCATGTCTCGTGGCTACCCCATTGGAATGAAATAAAACTAAAACGGCTAAAGACAACTCAGAGAAGAACATTGAACATCAGGACACATTTTAGAGGCTGCATTTCTGATAAGCTTTTTTATTTTTGTATTATCATCTTTCGTTACTAACCTGCACTGTTTTGTTTTGTACATGCTAGAAAAGCCTTTGATTAAGTTGATAGGGCTTGATGTGGCTTTCAACCATTATCACCTGCTCTGCTGTAATTCTCTATGCAGATTGGTCAATAGGTGTTAGATCTGGAGCCGTTCACGCTTTGTAGATACAATATCCAACGGCAGAATTCAATATCACCACTTGGCCACACGCCTCGTTCTGACCTCCAAACTTATTTTTAAATTTCATGAGACGTATTTCTTATTTTTTTCTTAGCATGAAAGAGCAGGTTATAAAATCGGTACGCCCTGTTGAAAAGTAAAATCCGGCCTGCTATCCGCCCTCAGTCATCCAGATCCCATTCGGCTCCGCCTCGTGAGATCTGGATGACTTCGGTTGGATATCAGGCCGGATTGCACTTTCCAACAGGACGTAATCAATACTATCCTACTACTACTACTACTACTACTACTACTACTACTACTACTACTACGGCTACTGCTGCTACTACTACTTCTACTACTACTACTACTACTACTACTACTACTACTACTACTACTACTACTACTACTACTACTACTACTACTACTACTATTAGGGCTGCCAATATATATATATGTATATATATATATATATATATATATATATATATATATATATATATATATATATATATATATATATATATATATATATATATATATATATGTATATATATACATATATATGTGCGTGCATGCATGCATACATACATACATACATACATACATACATACATACATACATACATACATACATACATACATACATACATACATACATACATACATACATACATACATACATACATACATACATACATACATACATACATACATACATACATACATACATACATACATACATACATACATACATACATACATATATATATATATATATATATATATATATATATATATATATGACTTCGAGTTAAACCCCTTTCCCACATACAAAACCTTGAAGACGACCGAACAGGATTTTATGGATATGGCTGTCGTGTGCCTCTAAAAATCGTGTTGAATTTTTGAACATGTTCAAAATAAATTGCACTCGGTGGTGTTCGATTTTGTAGTCGCACTGTACCGTATGATGAATGTATGGGCGTCAAATATAAAGCCATTATGTGGCACACATGATAATGGTACAGAATCTACTACTGGTATAACTTCTCATAGATGAATACCTTAGACATATACATTGACACATGCACACACACACGTGCGTCGTATGAACATATCGACACATATGAAGGACGTGTTCAGTCACGTTGGACACTGTTGGAACAAATGAGCACGTCCTTCCTACGATTGAGGGAAACTGAACAAGACATGCATAGGACACCCATACGACCCCCATAAGCCAAAACACGAATCTCATGCAACCGTCATACCCGGTCAAATGATCAGATCCATCCTCCATTCATGCTACAGAGTTTCTGCATAAATTGTTGTTTTGATCTATGGAAATAATTTTGAAAATAATTTAGGAATTGAGAATGATTTTGCGTAGCGTAGCGGCTGGAAAAGTGAAACGTTCGCAAATGTAACAATCTGAACACACCCAGAGATATTCTCACTAGTTGGGAAAATTTGCCGGAGAAATCGAAGAGGCCGTAAAGTTAACGACAACTAAAAGCATGTATATATATTGGAATATATATATATATTTATATATATATATATATATATATATATATATATATATATATGTATATATATATATATATATATATATATATATATATATATATATATATATTTCCATCCCCAATAGTAGTAGTAGTAGTAGTAGTAGTAGTAGTAGTAGTAGTCAAAGGCTTTTCTAGCATGTACAAAACCAAATAAAACTTTCTGTGCAGGTTAGTAACGAAAGATGATAATACAAAAATAAAAAGGCCTATCAGAAATGCAGTTGTCTTTAGCCGTTTTAGTTTTATTTCAATCCAATGGGGTCGCCACGAGACATGCAGTAGATACAGTGCTGACACCTATTGTTTAGGAGAGACATTAGACATTATGCCTACGTACCATCTTGCCAAGTAGTAGAATAATACTTATCTTACTCTGTAAAGTATTTCCCCTCACTTAACTTTCACGATTCCATACACCTTTATCTCCACTAAGCCATTGTGTTCGGAGGAATAAACGCTTTCAATGATGATGTTGATGTAACTGGTGTAGACCTCCCTGAGCTGGATAACATTACAGCTCTATCCTTGCCTGTCTTTAGGTGATTTGTCAGGATTTTTCTTCAAAGTAAACTGCAAATCAAAACTCTGTTAAATCGCCATTTCATATATCGTTTCATGCTTTGCATGCCCTCGAAGAATGAAATTTGGATCACATTTTTAAAGTATTGAATTCCCCATAGTCCTTTTCCAATGTATGTTTGTATATTTATTTGCCACAAATAAAATTCATGAAAAATATAGTACAAATCATTTTCTTTTCGGTGCCTAGAAGACGGCGACCTAAATGCAAAAACAATTAATTAACTACGATCTTTGTTAACATGAAAAAGTGCACATTCAACTTTAAATAAAGACATAGTGTCGCCCATTTACAGGGACTACAAGTTAATAACAAAAATATCCACCCAGGATATGTGTGTGCAAAGCGCCACCTATATTAGCTGACAACAACTTAAAAATGAAAAGCAGCCAATCTTTGCTACCAAGCAAAGTATGATAGACCTTAACAAATATGCGCAGAAACCATAGAAAAGAGAAGCCATGCCCGTTACTCAAAAACATGATAGTAAGGCTTTCTACAGTAAAGTTAAGTTAAACACATTATTAGTGCAAAAACGTGCCAAAAGAAAACTTTATAGTTAAGTGAAAAAATTAGATCGTAGGAATAAGTGTGCTATATGAAATAGCACCAAGCGACAGCATTTTGATACATTATTGTGTCAGGAACCGATTAGAGCTAACCTAGGAGAGTTCGGCTGCCTAGCCAATGCCCTCTTTTACCTCAATGGCTCGTAAGTACATCATACAGATGTGTCTACCCGTTATCTCCAAGCTTCTGACTGTATCAAGGGCACTCAAATCAACCATAGATTTACCTATGAGCCATGAAAAAGCGTCTTGTGGGCTTTCCTTAATTTTTCTACTAAGATTTGGCACCCACAAATCTAGCTGTTCATACATAGCATACCTTATGTCCACCATATCTGGGCATTGCATTATTAAATGGTACAAGTTCTCCACAACACCTAAGCTACATCTCTGGCACATTCTAGCTCCTATAGAGGCATCTTTCAGCCTGGGATCGTCAGATTTTAAGCGACTGGTTCTACATATTAATTTTGCCATGGTTTCGCTTGTTCTTTGCATGAGCCGGTTACCATCAGCTAATTGCCACCAGATGAGGTATTTTGTCTTAGGTATTGTGCAGAATAACACATCATTAGAACGATGGACTAAGCATAGACTTTGCCAATATGCGTCATCCAATAACCAAGCTTTTTCCCACACTGTTTTTGCCCACGCACCTTTCCCACCTGGATTGGTGGCGCCACCTAGGATGCCCAGTACGCGATCTAGCAGCCCTAATCCTCTGCTTGTGTTGAGCAGGTCAAAGAGCGGGCTATCATACTTGTTTTCCTCTCCACATTCTCTGTTTTTAATGTAGTCTATTACTCTAGCTTTAAAGACTTTCACAATAATGTTAACAACATAATAATCAACATAATGTATATATATATAT
>OZ012697.1:2119068-2124068 GCA_963942565.1 Maea johnstoni
CTGTATAGAAATCACTATTGATATACTCGTATTTGAGATGATGATTTTTATTGGCCAAACACTAACTACAAGGCGACGGAGACGAATCACTCAATCAGAAACGAAATACATTCCCCCAATCTGTCAGTTATTTTATTTACGTTTCCACTACTAGCTCAATAAATGAATACAGTAATGTCTATACTTTTATGATTTTATGTAATGTCCCCCTCGCCTGGTAGTCCAGAACATCGAGATGGTTCGCACGCTAATATTACGATTCGCTTATATGGAAAAATTGATCAATTCGCCAAATTTAAGCACGCCAATATTTCGAACTCGACAGTATTCCTTGACATTTAGATGATAAGATTTACATGGGAATTCTGCATCCGGTGGTAGACCAAACACTGTTGTTTTGGGTGACACCTGTGACACGTTAAAGCACCTGAGTTTAATCAATGTTTCTACAAGAGCAATTCTCTCGACCCAACAATGCTAGCCACAGCTGAATTGATGATCGATGAACTAGCATCACTACTGGTAAATCCAGGTGTCGCTGCGCCAGTTAATGGTATAATATAATTTGTACCATTTCTATAGCCTGTCTCAACCAGACTTGGCAGACTGTTTTTCTTTTTTCTATTCTATTACAAAAGTTTCGTATTTCCTATACAAACTTTACAAAAAAATTCAGAGCACTTTTTTCTTTATCTATATACTAGTACCTACTATCTTTCTCAACTACTTACAATGTAGACTTCGCTCATTCAAGATGCCCACTGTAAAATTCCACTCGAAATTGCTCACATTTGTACTGTACTCAATTGGGAAGTGTTACAATGGGAGATAGAACGTAGATAAAGAGTAGAGTTCTTCTATAACGCTGCTCCTTCTGTCAGGAAACACGACTTCTTTGTAACAAAGAGGAACACACGGTCAGCCACGTTTGACTCAGATAGCCTAGAGAGGCATTTGCTGTGGATTCTTTGGTAATAATATATATATATATATATATATATATATATATATATATATATATATATATATATATATATATATATATATATATATACATACATACATACATACATACATACATACATACATATATATATATATATATGTGTGTATATATATATATATATATATATATATATATATATATATATATATATATATATATATATATATATATATATATATACACATATATATATATATATATATATATATATATATATATATATATATATATATATATATATATATATATATATATATATATATATATATATATATATGTATATATATATATATATATATATATATATGTGTATATATATATATGTATATATATATATATATGTATATATATATATATATATATATATATATATATATATATATATATATATATATATATTATTAGTCTAATTTCCATTTGTTCTATAATGCTACAATTTGTGTTAAAAGATGGATTTTTCTGAATTGCAAGTAATCGCCTGACCAACTTTACTGTATCCTTATATCCAAAAATGCCAAAATCGTATTGTCATCATCCATTGTTACATCAGGTTCATTGTTAAAGCGTCGGCCATTTTATCCCTGGAACGGCATGCATCGGTCTGGATATTTTATTTTTCAAAATCTGCCTTAATTGCATAGAAACTGGATAAAGTTTTTCTGACGGACTATATATTTGTTTATGATGTAGAACGAAACCCTCCATCTTAATTCCTTTGTCTGAAAAGATAATAACTACACCCAGTTCATTTGTTTTATGTGGAGTATTTTATATTTGTATTTGTACTTAATGTTACTTTTTTGGTGCGGATTGGTCTATATTTGTATTTGTTTTCATTAGTAGTACATATGATATGAGATGTATAGATGATATATAAAATACGTGTATCTATATGAAATAAAAATACACATTTGTGTAATTTTTTTATAAAATCTCAAATTCTCCCGAATTGACCACTGATAGAAATAGAGACGATGACAGATTCTCTTTAATTACCTGTTTTTTCTTGACCGATGCTTTAGAAATAGTAGTTACACCATAGCTTACATTCCCAAAACACCTATACCATAGTAAACCGCATTTTAGATATTGCAAAGGAATTGTTTTCCACCAAACTCACATACTCCTAACCATACAAAATTACTAATTGGTGTTGTTTGCCATTTGTATTTTGCAATTATTCAATTTCAGCAACTCAATAGTAATCATAATTACGTGTTAATAAGCTCGCTAATTGACGAACTAATGACGGTGTCAGTATGCATTGAGAGCGTTCATCCAGCACTGGCATTAACAACATCACACAAAACACTGTGGCGTATTTGGAATTTCGTTTTTCGTCATATTTATGCCAATTATGGCTAATTCGTGACTAGCCAGTTGTAAGTAGTGGAGGAAACTGGAGTACCCGGCGAAAACCACCGCCTAACCCCAAGTCACTGGCAACTTTCTCAGATGCCCAGGCCGTGATTCAAACCTAGGCAGTGGTGAGAAACAGCGTCCAGTCAGTGGCGGCGCCTTAGATCACAGTGAGGAAACTAGAACTTACAAACAACAGGAGATTATGAATAACGTTAGGTTTGGTGAGGGAGGTTCGTATGTATGTGGAAAATAGAACCCAAGAAAGCTGTGCTGTATATGGTAAACCCGAGGTGTAAGGAGGCGAGGACGAGTATCCTCGAGGGATATCACACACAGTACAGACAGTCAATCCCTGCACCATTTAAACGGACGTCTGCCAGTGCCTGGTTGTATAATCACCCATGGATAGCATGTCAAAGAATAAGCCAAGAACATCAACGACCCAGGTAGCTAGCCATTCAAAGTTACGTTCAGTTGTAAGCTCATCCATGCATCCATGACCAGGAGACATGGTTGCAATCCGGTGCGCGGTCGTGTATTATGCCCAGGCTGCCCAAGAAGTTAGTGCAGGAATTAGATGTCGGCACTGTACACCACACTTTCAAGTGGCTCTGTGGAGCTTGTAGTACGTATCATATGGGCCCTGGAGGAGGAGGAAATGTTTTTAAATGGTGCTGCATTAATTCTCCAACTTCGTCAGCAGCGAAGGAGACATGCGATAGTGAGGAAGAAGAGGACAGTGTGAACAAGGGGATGGTTGCTAAATAGACCCTTGTATGGACAATATGAAAATCTGTTGGCTGAGGTTAATCAGGATGACTTCAGAGGATATAAGAACTTCCTGCACATCAGCAATGAACTTTTTGAAGAACTAGTCCATCATGTTGGTCCTCATATTCAAAGAATCACCACACCTTGGAGGCAACTACTATCAGTTGGGTTAAGACTTGCCATAACACTCAGATATATGGCCTCAGGTGATTCCTTTATGAGTCTTCAATATAGCTACAACACCATAAGCTGCATCGTCAAGGAAACCACAATGGCCATTGTTCGAGAATACCTGGGAGAGGTTATGAAATGCCATACAACTCCACAGGAGTGGATAAATGTAGCTGAACAATTATCTAATAGGTGGAACTTTCATCACACCATAGGGGCTATTGATGGTAAACATATAGACTTGAAATGTCCAGCAAATCCAGCTCAGTCTATTACAACTATAAAGGTTTTTACTCCATCGTCTTATTAGCTATAGTGGACGCAGGATACAAGTTCTGTTGGTGTGTCTGCTGGTGGTGTTGTGGAGGAGGATGTTGTCGGAACATCCACATCCTCCTAGGAGGAATGTGTACCAAATATGGCTTGCTCACCAGTTGTGTCTGATGGGCTTGGGTGGGGATCTGATGTTGTTGTGGTAGAAGATCCCAAATTCTCTTCCTCAGCAGGGGTGTCGGGCGGATTGATGTGGTCCTCAGAACTCTTGGGAGGTTCATGTATGTGGACCTCAACTTGATCTTCTTTTTCCGTTGTTTGAGTGTCAGCACCACTTTCCCACTCCTCAAAGCTCTCTGTAGGTAGTCACATGATCTACTGGTTAACTATGTGTTGGCTTCGCGATACTTCATGGTACTTTGTGGTGGCTTCACGTTCACTTCGTGCTTGAATTTGGATATGAAATGAACATGAAGTAGCACGATGTAAACCAGTAGTCAACCAGTATTCTGCAAAGTGTACATGAAGTTAACATGAAGTTGACAGGATGTATATCTAGATCAAACTGTGTGTGGAGTTCGTTGAAATTTTTAAACAGCCAAAAGATTTCAGCGCGGACACAAAGTGAACAAGGTTTATCCCGAAGTGAACACAAAGTTTCAGGAAGTGTACCCGTTTTATTGCGAAGCCTACACAAACCTCCACGAAGTCTACTCGGAGTGAAAAACCCCAACTTCGTGTACAGTTGTGTAGACTTCATGATCTTGTGTGAGAGGGGCTAAAGCAGCTGACAAGAGTTGTCAAACAAGCGGCTAGGCATGTTGGACCTCCCACGGACCAATACACAAACACAGATAGAGCGACAACTAAAGTAGTCCAGCTCTTCACACAGCAACCACAGGGCTGCCCACATAGCCCAGTGGTCCAACGTATTGCCAATAATCACTAACTGACACTCATAGCTGACAAATATCCCTATTCAAAGCATATGCAGTCGATGTGACAAGGCGAAGGGCATGATAAAGCCTTTATAGAGCAGAAAACATGACTAAGACGAAATTCGATAATCGAATAAATGTATCCCACAAAACACAAACAAATTAATGCTAGCTCAAATCTATCAATTTGTAGTCCAACCCACTTTGTCAGGAAATAAAAAAATGTATATAAATACATTATATATATATATGAATAAATATATACACACATGGGTGTGGAGAGAGAGAGAGAGAGAGAGAGAGAGAGAGAGAGAGAGAGAGAGAGAGAGAGAGAGAGAAATGACATATATTAGGCCATACTTTAACTTTCAAAAAATAGTTTTGAGTAGAAATAATATTAATTAGAATTAGATGTATCAGTAATATCATAAACGTACACCCACCCCATTCTTTTTATTACAGTCAGTTTAATAACCCAT
>OZ012697.1:2129068-2154068 GCA_963942565.1 Maea johnstoni
AGTTGAGATATGTGCACTGTTGATCAAATGGGGTTCAAACATAACACTCATTTCTTCAACCGGGTGGCAATCAGGCGGGCGGTCGTGTCATATGCCCGGGCCGCCCAGGTATCTAGTACAGAAATTAAATGCCGGCACTGTATCTTAGCCGTTTCACAATTTTTTTTTGATAAAACTACCCAAAAAATCAGGAAATATGGAAACATTTTATAATGTTTACTAAGAATTGTTTTAATCGTTAACTCCCGAAGTACACGTGAGTGAATTTTGCAGTCCCTACCTTGAAGTTTAAATTTGTTATATCCGTATCCGAAAATCTCTCTTTTTCACTCATGGTTAGCATAAAGTTATGCTGTTAGTAAGAGGTCTAGTCATAAACTGTTTGTAGCAACGGTCAATATCAATACAACCCTCTGACCGATGCACTTTGCTATAAAATGATGGACCTCAGACCTACATAAGATAAGATAAGATAAGAAGATTTTATTAAAGTCTCACCCATATTGAATAATACATACATGACATGATAAAATAATGGACGGTCATCTTTGACCTACGAGAGACCATACAATATGAACAAAGAATAATAAACAATGTTAAAATAAAAATATCATATACAATCAGTTCGACACACATCTGTTCTGATGTTAAACATTCTAGAACAGGTTTTGGCACTAAAAAAGATAATATTACAGTTGGACAGAAGGAACACCAACTTATCAGTGTCATTTAAATAATTAAAAGTTGGCAAGACTGTTCAAGCCTTAAGCAGAAGATTTTCTCTATGGACTTTAAGATCGGGGTGCAGACAGCGCAATAGAAAGTGTTCTTCAGTTTCTGTTTCTATAAAACCTCTTTTGAAACAATTTAAGCACACTCTTTCTTTCCGAGGAACCTGTATATTATTACGTTTCTCCCAGCGACCCGTTTGTAGTCTTAAAGGGGCCACTCCACACCTGACTTGAGCCAGCGCTTTCCTTTCCTTTCTTGTGATGGGCATCTCAAGGTAAGGTTCTGATATAAATTCGGTCTTCATAAGCCTATATGTTCTTAACTTGTTGTTAGTTTCTCTATTTAAAGTTGCCTTCCACTTAAGATTGCAGTAATTAAGGAGCTTATCACTTAGCTCTTGCCCAATTTCTGAGAATTCAACAACATCGTTTACGTCATTCAGCCTATGAAGACTTAATAACTCAAATTGTTTTCCCACCTTAATGGGCCAAGTGTTTCTGACATTCTGAACTAATGCCCATTTAAAGACTTTCCTAGGGAGTCTATCCTCACTCATTTGAGAAAGACGACAGCGAAACCTAGAGATGCTCATCCATTGCTTAGGGATAGGTAAGAACCAGCCCATCTCACCCTGAACCCCAGCATTTGGTGCATAACGACCAGAGACGTAGTTCAGTAAATGTTTACTTCAACTCCTGCTGTTGTTATTCTATTAGATGGCCCAGCAAAATGTAAAGCATGGCCATCTCGCTCTGCTCATTAACCTTCAAGGACTTTTTAAAAAAAATTAACTAACTCTTTAACAATGGGGGCCATCTGATGATCAGGCCCTCAGAGCTAGTTTGGACATTATGCCCCGGGATCTTTACAAAAATTGTTACCAAACCAGCAGCACCATGCTTTCACGTAACAGCCATTGAGTGCTATTAGGCGTTCCGCAGGACAGGCGCACGAGCCGGGTGAGCGCATCACGGCACTCGGTGGGATAGGCCGGTGCGCCACGCTAGGAGCACAGGTATTTGTATCCGTATAATGGTCCGGAAATTGGTAAAAATTGTTGCTATAAAAATGAAATGATTATGGGGTCAAAGGTCACCCTCTTATGTGCTGGATCGACAATTGTGTACCAAAGGAGTAAAGGTCTCACGATACTCTATTTCGGTGACACCTATTGGGTATTGCATAAACTAAGATAATTCATTACAATTCACCTGACACCTTTTGACAAATAGAAAAGAAATTTATTTTTATTGAATATGTACCAATTATGATTATACCTGCCGATTAAAATAGTATCCTGAGTTTTTTTGTTTTTGGCTAAAGTGATTTTCATATTCATTGAATTTGATGTTTTGACACGTTTTCAGAAATAATGTGTGATAATTCATGTGTATGAAATGAGGTTCCCTTCCTCAACAATATCAAGGATGGGCATATATGGTAACAATTGAGTAACTCTTTTCTAACATTTTCATGAAAATGTGCCCCCAAAAAGTCCTATTTCACAAACTTTGACGATCTGTGGTTCGAAAACTAACACTGTGACCTGTTATTCTTTGTCTTCTTATTAAGAGCATTGTGTAGATAGTGTAGACAACATTTGGTGAAAATTGAATCAGGCAATTCTGACTTATACCAATTTTGGGTTAAAAACTGGTTTCTCGAATTCCTTGATTTTACCTCATAGTTCCTATAGCACGGCAGAAAAAAATTGTCAACATGGCAGAATAGTATTTCAGGCAGTGTCTGTATCTCTGAAGGGATACATTTAGCAAAGAAAGAAACCAATTTTGGAGAATCAGATTTTTGTGACATAAATTATATCAATTTTTCTAAAAACTAAGTTGATGACCCCATGATATTAAGTTGTTTTGAAGATCACTCTGCTGTGTTCTTTCGTCATGCAAAGTTTCAGGAAAATTAAACTGAGATTTCTGAAAGTGTCGTAAGACCTTAACAATATCATAAGAGTACCGTACCATTTAATTGGTACCGATACTATCGTAAGAGCTTAAGACCAGTCCAATCCAACCCCAGGCTCAATATCCACGATTGCAGCTAAGATCAGCGAGGTGCAGGAACTGAGCCTATTCCTAAAAATGCCGCCCATACTGCTTATATTAGTTTTATGTGTCTGAATATCATGGCAAGGACGTTCCCATCCAACCTGGGTCTACCATTAAAGTGTGGCATGAGTGGACTGCTGAAAGGAATCAACTTACACTTGCAGAAATAATTCATGTTGAACTGTTTTTGCCATGCTGAGTTGTTTTGAAGTCAAGTTGAATTATTTTTGCATCTAAGTTGAATGTTTTTCTAACAGGTTTGAGTGATTTTTGATGAGTTGAATTATTGTTTGTATGGTTCTCCATATGAAACTGCCTCCTTGAAGGTTGAGCATGTACCCAAATTATTTCTCTACGTATGTCTAAACCAGTTGCGAAATGCCACACAGTGGTTATGATTTAAACGAGTTCTTATTTCACAGGTTGTTAATCTACCGTCTATGCAACAGCATATTGTTTTAATGCCACCAACAGTTGATTTACTAATCAGCACCTAGGCTAAACTAAGTTTTTGTAAACCATCTTTATACTATTAGGCCCAGTAGTGGTATACTTGCAATATGTGTAGTTATATAAAAAGAAGGGAGAACTGTTAATTACCATAGTTAATCAACAAGCTTCTTCAGGGCTCTTTGATTATCTATGATCATTAACTGTTCCGGTCGTTTCTGAAACTTTAATTACCCTTTCTCCCAATTGTGGTATAATGCATACGAGTGTGTACCACATATTTTCTCTTCCAGTGGTTAACCCTTCCAATGCTGAGGCTATTTTCATTCAAAGCACAAGGATGCAAAGATTGTTGTAAACCATCTCAACCCTGTCATGTTGGTATTCATTGGATTGCTCTCGTTGAATATCCTCAGATGAGTACCCATATGCCAGGGTTTCAGTCATTTTACAGCCCTTTTGCATCATTTTGTATTGACCAAATTAGCCACCAGCAGCAGAAGGGTTAAATCCAATAAGATGCATTTCTTACCTTTCATTTTTTAAATTTGCATTTTAAACTTTAATTGTTTTCATTGCTTTTTTCAGCTGACGAACATTCTCATTGTTGGAGTGCTGCTAACTTCTATCCATCCTGGTGCCTTCATAGACGTCAGCAGTACGTTGCAAGTGCTTAGGATAATTGATAACATCCTCTATAGCGTACCAGGAGAGGCAATTCAAGTCTTGACGGAACTGCAAACGCTACAATTAGACAAAAACCAGATAACAGGTATTGAGAAGGGTTGTTTTGATAAACTAAAAAAGCTGGAAATACTGATGCTTTCCAATAATATGATTTCATCAATTGCGAATGAAACATTTCAAGAAATGTCTTCATTAGAAACAGTTCAGTTCAGTGGTAATAAACTAACCGAACGGGTGGATCTGTCAGGATTGGCTAAGACCAGAATCATTTCCCTACACAATTGCTCGATTGGAGGAATATCAAGCCCCCTCTTTCAAGGAAAATCAAGTGTCCAAGAAATCAACTTAAGTTCTAATGGTCTGTCTTTATTGCACCCTCTTGCTTTTTCTCATATGATGCAAACAGTTTTTTTAATGCTAGAGAATAATCTCCTTACGACAGAGAGTGTCTGCAGCACAGTATGGCAGCCCCTTATCAATTTAAAGCATCTCACTCTTTACAAAAATACAATAAGCTCCATAGTGCCTCATTGCTTTTATGGACTTAAGTCACTGTTGCTACTCGATTTAGAGCAAAACAACATCACACGTCTGGAGAACAATTCTTTTAATGGACTAGAAGCTTTACAAGGATTAAAGCTAGGATACAATAGACTTGAAGCTTTAACAAATGGTGCATTCACTGGATTACATAATCTTCAATCGATGAATCTCAACGTTAACAACATAAGAACTATCAACACAGGATCACTGTCTGGATTGATTAATCTACGCTACTTAGTGCTGACTAATAATAACCTGGGCACACCCTATATATGTTTTTCAGTATGGAATTTTCTCACTGCCTTGCAAGGTCTTTACCTAGATAACAATGCAGTTACTTCCATACCTACTGGGTGCTTCAATATACTAAAATCCCTACATAACCTTTACTTGAGCCACAATAACATTTCTGTCGTGGCTAATGAAGCTTTCGGGGAACTTGAGAGTTTGGAAAATCTGGATCTTGGTCACAACAAGTTGAGTGCGATAAACACGGGTTCTTTCAGAGGGCTCTTTAATCTTTTAAAACTTAACCTCCAAGACAACAAGATTACCACTATCAACATGGCCTCATTTCTCCATTTGAGGAAGCTAAAGATATTGAATTTGAGTGGAAATAAACTGATTGCACTGTCATCGGACGTTTTCCCAAAAATACTTAATCAGGTTCTGTATGTGAAAATAAGGCAAAACATGCTGATTTGTAGTTGTTCTTTCACTTGGCTAAAAGCTTCATCTTATTCTATCAACAGGGATCAAAGTTGCAATCATGGCAATGGAAGTGGTACGTCCAACTTGATGCATTTTGTAACTAGTGCATGCCAAACTGATGGACCATCAAAACCCATTGACATTGGAGAAATGGACTATACTCAAAAAAATGGAAAACATCTAGTCATTGCAGTGTTGCTGATAGCTTTTGCTTCATGCATTTTAGTGGCAATGCACATCATCATATATAGAATACTAAATTGTCCAAAGATTGTGTGTAGTGGGGATACATGCACATCTGGTGGGCCATCTGGTGCATAAGCCCAGCAACGAACATTCAAAAGGACAATGTATCTATTAATCATGTGCATATGAATGTGGATTACTTGAATATTAAATGCAAATGGAAACATTACAAGGTATTACTAATATTCTATGAATTTGAACAATCAATGTATTACCAACAGGGTGAAAATCACTAACAAAGTATGAACTCGAACTGGAAAATGTGAGGCTATGGAGAGTAGTGATAATGGGATTATGTGGCAGGAATTTGTAGTATCGGTGACATTGGTTTTCTGCAGCCAGTTGGCCTGGAGAAACTCGAGTGATATTTGCGGCCGTAATGGGACATTGACTATCACCTTAGTTGTAAGCTCAACTGTGTTTTGATCGTGAGTTAAAAATTGAATACAGTGCAGCAGTTTTAAGAGTTTATAGCGATACTTTCAACGCCATTTTGGCAACTGATTTGTAGTTGTGCAGTGGTTTGACTCAATAGGCACCACAGCATTGTGTATGTTGGCAGGGAAACTATGTATTCTCCTTAAAAAGAACCCACCAATGTACATTTTTGTTGGGTCCTATAGACCAGTAACTTTAAAGTATTTGGTATTGTTTTGACCAATCGCAGATCAGGTTAATTGACTTACCGACTGAGATGTTTGGGCGGTTTTTGGAAGTTCAAAGGTCAGTCAGTTTTGGGCAGTACAAAGAGTTGAAGAGGAGGGAACTTGAGCAATACTAGATCACGTCCGTATCTTTAACTTTCATATACACCAACCCGATGACAGCAATATGGCAGCGCTAGATTAAAGAAGTCTGTGATCTTCGTGAGGGGGGATTCCTGTCACTGAGTGATACCAGACAGCCCCGATGACAGAAGAGCGGTGAAGAGAGTAAGTGCTACATAGACAAGCACATAGGAGTTGGCATCTCCCGGGGAACCCTAAGCTGGTGTGGCACCCTGCTGGCCTTTTAAAAGAGGGGGGGGGGTGCATCTGTTTATGGATACCATGTATTTAAAGATCCCTAAGTTCACTTTCGATCTGAAGGCTCTACTCTTACTCTCCTTCTTTTTACTTCTTTCACCTAGAATTATCATGCCTTGTCATTGTTCTTGAACAACGATAAAGGACCACGTTTTGGTAATATTTCTTAGCACTAAATGGCCTTTGTGTGGCAGTGTGCCTTTAAACCCTCATTCACTCTGTCACACATGGCAAGCTGTTGGAAGATTACAACTACTGCTACTGCTATTGCAGTTGATTCAACCAGAAGTGTATGTTGATTGGGGCGAACCACCAAGCATCAGCGCTGCTTGTGAATGGGTTTTCTCCCACTCTGAGGGGTGTTTTATGGTTAGGATAATGTAAAAGAGAGGTTGTCCTCAATGGTTTGTCTTAACTGAGGTTAAAGGTCGAACTAGTGTCATTGTCCAATCTGATCCCTCCATTTCAATCAAGGGGTCACTGCTGCTGGGTCAAAGGTAGACCTAACAATGGCACGCGCGGATTTTAACAAGCTTCACGTACATGATCTGACACCAGTTTCTTGGGAAAACAAATGGCGCACATCACAATTAGCGCATATTACCATTGTTGAACTAGTGCACAGGTGGCCTTTGGCTGAATTGGTTTAGCTAGATAACTTCAAGGTAAAACAGGTAAATGTCTCCTTTTTATCGTGGGAGAAACAGGTAAGCCTCGTCCCAAGACATAAAATTACTCACTCGTGCAAGATACCTCCTCCTTCCATCCACTCGTTCAGCAGATCATCACTGACAACTCTCCTTCAAATATTGTGTAAAATCATTCGTTATTCCAATTGTCAAATGTATCAAAAATCCAGATGAAAATTTCAAGTGTAACTCTCAAGGAATGATTTCATTTACTTATGAAGTTGCTTAAAGCATGAAGTGAAATTTAAAAGATTTGCTACTTTAACAATAACTAACAACATGTAAAATAATAGATATGTGTTACTGAACTGGTGCTCAATCTTCTATATCCAAATAGTGAGAAAAATGTGCGATTGAGGTGAATTACAATTATTGTTAATTTGCAAGGAAAGTGAAGCTGTCTGGCCTTGTTTAAAATTGTAATCCTAGTAATCCAATTGTTATTATAGAAATTATGGGCTTGGTTGAATTGCACTTAAAAGTTACTTATGTAGTTTTATTGAATTTTATTATCAATTGTTAGGTATAGGTAATTGAGTGGTCATTTGCTAATATGAAGCTGATAGTTATCAAATGTTTTTAATTTGACTTTTCTAGGATTGAAGATGAATATCAAATTCAATAACTTAACCCATTTACACTCAGAGCGGCCAAAACCGCCCTGACAATGTTGGAAATATTTTGCTTACAAACATTTTTCTGGAAAACGTTTTTCATGATGTCACATTGTACCAGTATCTGTTGGGAGTTAACTTTGTATGAATAGTTAAATCTAACTGTTGAATCATAGGTGATTATGTTGAAAGATTGCGTGAAAGATTGCATAAGAGAGATTTGGAGCATTCATGAAGTAATATTGTGCCAGAATATGTTGCATGTCAATCATGTTCGGACTCTGTTTGTCAATCATGTACTGACTCTGTGGAACACATGCTGTTACAATGCTGCATTACAAGAGATCTGTGGGGTGGTGTGCGAGACTGGATTGTGGAAATTGGTATGCTGAATTACAATCTATCTGACACTAGGATTATCCTTGGTGATATGGAAAATGCGGTTTGCATCAATTCCATAATACATTTAATAAAAATGTCATATATAATGCTATGAAGAAAGAACAGAAACCTCATATAACACAAGTCAAAAATGACGCCAAGAAATTTTATTTCGAAGAGAAATATAGGCACTATATACAAGGAAAAGGTCGCTTGTTTGACAAACAATATATATTATTAAACAATTTCTATGCAGTATAGTATTTATTCACATCTTTCAATATCATACACAATGTTATTGTATCATATACTACATTATTTTACCTCACTATTTGTACTGTACTGTTTTGACATGTGGATGGAGGAAAATAAAAAGGATTAAAAAATTAAAAAATGTTGCATGTTCACTTTATTCAAATGGTGCTATTCAAACGTAAATACTCATTAGTTATTAAGTGTCTTAATGAAGAAATAAAGGTGATTTTTGCTTTGAAATTCTCACAAAAAAGTATCTCTTACTAATGCAACTATGGGTTACCATAGATTGCTAAACATATCAATACTATCACAGCCTTTACTGAATCGCAGTTTCTACCAAGGTATGGTAAGATTGTTCTGCGATCGCAGTTCCTACCAGCATAATCCTGGTAGGAACTGCGATTGCAGTTTCTACCGGTAGAAACTGCGATCGCGGTTTCTACTGGTAGGATCGGCGATCCTATTGGATCGCAGTTTCTACCACGACATATATATATACATTATGTTGATCGGAAAAGGACTATGGAGAATTCAGTACTTTTAAAATGTGATCCGAAATTCATTCTATGAGGGCATGCAAAGCATGAAATGATATATGAAATGGTGATTTAACAGAGTTTTGATTTGCAGTTCACTTTAAAGAAAAATCCTGACAAATCCCCTAAAGACAGGCAAGGATAGAGCTGTAATGTTATCCAGCTCAGGGAGGTCTACACCAGTTACATCAACATCATCATTGAAAGCGTTTATTCCTCCGAACACAATGGCTTAGTGGAAATAGAAGTGTATGGAATCGTGAAAGTTAAGTGAGAGGGAAATACTTTACAGAGTAAGATAAGTATTATTCTACTACTTGGCACGATGGTACGTAGGCATAATGTCTAATGTCTCTCCTAAACAATAGGTGTCAGCACTGTATCTACTGCATGTCTCGTGGCTACCCCATTGGATTGAAATAAAACTAAAACGGCTAAAGACAACTCAGAGAAGAAAATTGAACATCAGGACACATTATAGAGCCTGCATTTCTGAAAGGCTTTATTTATTTTTGTATAATCATCTTTCGTAACTAATCTGCACATAAAAAAAATGTTTTGTACATCCTAGAAAAGCCTTTGATTAAGTAGATAGGGCTTGATGTGGCTTTCAACTATTATCACCTGCTCTGCTGTAATTCTCTTTGCAGATTGGTGTTAGATCTGGAGCCGTTCACACTTTGTAGATTCAATATCGAACGGCAGAGTTCAATATCCAACGGCAGAATTCAATATCCCCACTTGGCCACAAGCCTCGTTCTGACCTCCAAAGTTATTTTAAAATTTCATGAGACGTATTTCTTATTTATTCTTAGCATGAAAGAGCAGGTTATAAATTCGTTGCACCCTGTTGGAAAGTAAAGTCCGGCCTGCTATCCGCCCTCAGTCATCCAGATCCCATTCGGCCCCGCCTCGTGAGATCTGGATGACTTCGGTTGGATATCAGGCCGGATTGCACTTTCCAACAGGACGTAATCAATACTATCCTACTACTACTACTACTACTACTACTACTACTACTACTACTACTACTACTACTACTACTACGGCTACTGCTGCTACTACTACTACTACTACTACTACTACTACTACTACTACTACTACTACTACTACTACTACTACTACTACTACTACTACTACTATTGGGGCTGCCAATATGTATATATATATATATATATATATATATATATATATATATATATATATATATATATATATATATATATATATATATATATATATATATGTATGTATATATATATATATATATATATATATATATATATATATATATATATATATATATATATATATATATATATATATATATATATATATATATATATAATATATATATATATATATATATATATATATATATATATATATATATATATATAATATATATATATATATATATATATATATATATATATATGTACATATATATGTGCGTGCATGCATGCATGCATGCATACATACATACATACATACATACATACCTATAAATATATATATATATATATATATATATATATGTATATATATATATATATATATATATATATATATATATATATATATATATATATATATATATATATATATATATATATGATTTCGAGTTAAACCTCTTTCCCACATACAAAACCTTGAACACGACCGAACAGGATTTTATGGATATGGCTGTCGTGTGCCTCTAAAAATCGTGTTGGTTTTTTGAACATGTTCAAAATAAATTGCACTCGGTTGTGTTCGTTTTTGTAGTCGCACTGTACCGTATGATGGGTGTATGGGCGTCAAATATAAAGCCATTATGTGGCACACATGATAATGGTACAGAATCCACTACTGGTATAACTTCTTATAGATGAATACCTTAGACATATACAATGACACATGCACACACACACACACGTGCGTCGTATGAACATATTGTCACATATGAAGGACGTGTTCAGTCACGTTGGACACCGTTGGAACAAATGAGCACGTCCTTCCTACGGTTGAGGGAGACTGAACAAGACATGCATAGGACACCCATACGACCCCCATAAGCCCAAACACGAATCTCATGCAACCGCCATACCCGGTCAAATGATCAGATCCATCCTCCATTCATGCTACAGAGTTTCTGCATAAATTGTTGTTTTGATCTATGGAAATAATTTTGAAAATAATTTAGGAATTAAGAATGATTTTGCGTAGCGTAGCGGCTGGAAAGTGAAACGTTCGCAAATGTAACAATCTGAACACACCCAGAGATATTTTCACTAGTAGGGAAAATTTGCCGGAGAAATCGAAGAGGCCGTAAAGTTAACGACAACTAAAAGCATGTATATATATTGGAATATATATATATATATATATATATATATATATATATATATATATATATATATATATATATATATATATATATATTTATATATATATATATATATATATATATATATATATATATATATATATATATATATATAGATATATGTATGTATATATATATATATATATATATATATATATATATATATATATATATATATATATATATATATATATATATTGTGACGGAATGACCCCAGGGCTAAGAAACAGGTCATGTTCCGTCACTTCTATTATTGTAAGCTGGGTCTCCGCCTTCGCAGAGCCTAGCATTTAGACGTGCTACAAAGTATCTAGTTATTTCGAGTGCTCTGTGACGTAGCGCTCGTGCGGCCTCAACGATTAATGTACCGCGCGTGCGATTGGAAGTAAGGGCGGGAAACTAGGTTAGATTCGAAATCACGTCAGTCTTAGAATAGAGTTAGAGTAGAGTAGAAGTAGAGTTAACGACAGAGGTGTTTACAGGCGGATTAAGGTGCTTGAGAACTGGATTTAGACTACCCAGAGAGTAACGATTACAAGGTCAAGTAGCCAGAAAGAGACTGAAGCTGTTCACGGATTATTATGTGTACTTAGGGAAGATTATGATGACAGCATAGAGAGGAACTGTAGCTGAGTAGAGTGTGTATTTACATCCGGATTTACCAGACATTGAGACCAGAGATCAGAGAGATCAAAAACTTTTTGTGGACTTGTGATGTCGAGATAGTCATTTACATTGAGTGGACTTATTGTGTTGATGCTGCTGTATAGAGAACGAGTGCGGTGGAATGTATATTGTACTGTGATGATTAAACTGTATTGTTGATTTATACTTGCTTGTCCCGTCTTCTCTTCAACACCACATCCATCCCCAACCTTCGCTAAGCGTTATTGTCAGAAAACCCAACTGAGCTTTATTTCATTTCAAGAGAGAACTAAGAAACCTTTTATTTAAGTAAGGTGATTCTGTATGTTAGTCGGATCATTCCTTCGGCCAGGGATCCATTCCGCTACATATAGCACACTCTTCTTTGGTGACAGCGGTGGGATAGTGTTTAGCACTATCGGCGAAATTCTCGAAACTTTTTGTCGGAACGAACTCACAGTTGGTAGTAATAATCAGTGGGGATGGAAGGTGAAGCGGAACGAAAGCAAATTGTCGAGGTGGTGGAGGAACAGGCGGACGGTGCGTTGCAGCTCGAGGGGGTAGACATCACGCAGCCGTGGCTGGCGGCGCAGCCACTGGCGATGGCGGCGGCCAACAGATCGGGATCGGAGTTTGGGCGAGAACATTCACCAAAAGTGGCATTGAGTCCACCTCAAGAAACAGAATTATCGTCCAAACCACGCATAAAGCGAACCTTTCTTACGCCTGAGCGAACCGATTCCTTACGCATTGAGCGAACCTTTCTTACGCCTGAGCGAACCGTTAAAACTTTCAGAGAACAGATCTCGGGTGCCCGTTTGGACGATTTTATGTCAGCAGATCGTTCATTTGGTGCAACCCGAGAGACAGAGTGGCCGTCCGAGCGACCGGTAGCTGAGAGACACGCGGTTCTTCAGAGAGAGAGCAAGGTAGAGGCGGGAGATTCGTCGTCAGATGCAGAGTCGGTGGCGCCGGATCGACCGTGCCGTGACGTCACAGGGGAGCGGGTGACCTCCAGAGCCGAGCAGAGGACAGAAGCTGATTGCGGTACACGAGCACCACCAGGCCATCCCTCGGCGAGTAGAAGAGGAGCGGTCAACGCCTCGTTGGACACTACGGTGCCCATGATGGAAGTGCCGTTAGCCAGTAGCAGCTCCGGGGTGATTGACTTTCCCAGGAAGGGAATTGTGGGGGCAGGGCGGACGACAGCCCCGGCCCGAGGTACAGAGTCACCGCGAGAGAGAGAGCCGATTGGTATGGAACAGGTGATAGCAGACATGGCAGCCCTGATGGGAGGAACGTTGAAGACGATAGCGGAGACGCAGCGGGCCATGGCAGCACGAGTAGAGGGAACGGGCGAGCCCCAACGGCCGAAGACATCAGAGCACTGGCGAAACGCCCGGGTGGACCGCTTTGACGGGGTGAGCGAGGCATGGGTGGATTATCGCATGCACTTCGAGGCGACAGTGAGGCTCAACAAGTGGAGCGACAGCGAGAAAAGCCTGTGCCTTATCGCGGCTATGAAGGGAGGAGCCCAGCGGGTGGTGCAGCACCTGTCCGACGCCGAGAGATCCTCGTACCGAAACATCGTCAGGGTTCTTGACCAGCGCTACGCATCGGATGACCAGGCCGAGAAACACGCCATGGAGTTAGCACAGCGTCGCCAGAAGCCAGAAGAGAGTCTACAGGAGTTGGGTGACGTGTGTAGAAGGCTGTTCACCCTGGCCTACCCCGACGCAGAAGGGAAGTTGAAGGATCGTCTCATGAAGAAGGCGTTCATCGAGATGATTGCGGACGAAAAGATACAGCGTTTGACCGCCAGAGGGGATGCCCAGACCTTGGAGGAAGCCGTGCACCTAGCCATCAAGTATGAGGGCACCGAAAGCGGGCGTGGCGCGAAAGAACCGAAGGGAAAACCCCTGCTGACCACAGTAGCACGACAGGTGGGGACAGTGACACCCACTGCGGAGAACACCATCCAAGCGAAGTTAGAGGCCTTGGAAGAACTCGTCCTGAAGTTGCAGCCCAGAAGATGGGAGGGTGCTGGGGGACAACAGAGGCCGTTCCTGTGTTATAGCTGCCGACAGCCAGGCCACATGGCGAGAGACTGTCCCAACAAGACCGGTTCAGGAAACGGGCAGAGTGCCGCCCCCGGGGCAGGAGGGCCGGCACAGGAGGAGTAGAACAGACGCCCAAGAAAATACATTTCGACGGGGAAGATGAGGGGAGCCCCTACATGATTGGAAAGATAGGAGGAAAAGAGTACGAATGCTTGTTGGATACCGGCGCCACGAAGTCGATTATCTCGCCCGAGGTCTACCTGAACCACCCGAATAGAAACGACCTAGCCCTGAGAGAGTGCAGAGAGAGGCTAGTCTCCATCGACAAATCACCAGTGACAGTTCGGGGAGAGGTGGAACTAGAAGTGGATTTGTGTGGAACGATATTGGTAGGACACTTCATGATCACGGAGATAGCCGATGACGTCGTGTTGGGTATAGGACTACAGAGAGCGGGCGGAATCATGGTGAACCATCATACTCAACAAGTCGAGTTCGAGGGAGGAAAAACAGTCCCCTACATCAGCCAGAGAATATCAGGGCTGTCGAAGTGTTGCAAGGTGCTGGCGGACAGAACAGTGGTGATACCCCCCCGAAAGGAAATCCTGACCACGGGGTATATCTGCGGCCGCACGAAAGAATTGGAGAAAGTAAGAGGATCAGGATTGGTGGAACCTAGTTCGAAGGGGAAGATGGGACAGAGGGGCGTCATGGTGGGGAAAGCACTGGTGGATGTGGGCAAAGATTATATACCCATCCGACTCCTCAATACCTCCAGCGAACCTATCACGATCTACAAGGGCACGCCAGCAGGAGTAGTGACCCCGGTGGCCGGAGAGCCACCCGTCCCCGTGGAAACCAAGAAAGAACCAGAGCAGAAAAGATGTACAGAAAAGATGCCCGACTTCCTGCGGCCATTGTGCAAGGATGGAAGTGAGAACCTGTCGTCGGAAGGGAAGAAGAAACTGGCGGAGCTGCTGACCAAACACCAGAGTGCTTTTGCTAGCGGGCCAGACGACCTGGGGCGGACGCATTTGGTCCAGCACGAGATCAGGACACCCCCAGACCTGCGACCATTGCGACAGCCGGCCAGAAGGTTCCCGTTTTGGAAACAAACAGAAGCCAAGGAAATAGTGGACGACCTGCTGAAGAGGGACCTGATAGAGCCGTCGGCGAGCCCGTGGGCGGCACCAGTGGTGATGGTGAAAAAGAAAGACAACACGACCCGCCTGTGCGTAGACTACCAACGTCTGAACAGTCACACCATCCAGGACGCCTACCCCTTACCCAGAATCGATGATTCACTAGATGCCTTGGGAGGAAGCAAGTGGTTTTGTACCCTTGACCTGGCCAGCGGCTACTGGCAGGTGGGAATGTCCAAGAGTGCACAAGAGAAGTCCGCGTTTATCACCAGCGGGGGGTTGTATTCCTGGAAGGTCATGCCCTTTGGCTTGAGTACAGCACCCGGTACTTTCGAGCGGCTGATGGAAACAGTGCTGTCGGGACTACAGTGGGAAACCTGCCTCATCTACCTGGATGACGTCATCATCTTCGGAAAAACAGAGCAGCAGACCCTGGACCGCCTGGATGCGATCCTGAGCAGAATAGGACAGGCGGGAATGAAGCTCAAGCCCAGCAAGTGTCGCTTATTCCAGAAGAGAGTACACTACCTGGGGCACGTGGTGACGGAGGAGGGAGTCATGACGGACCCTGAGAAGATCGAGACCGTGAGAGAGTGGCCAGTGCCCACCACGCAGACGGAAGTACGCAGCTTCCTGGGGACTGCATCGTACTACAGGAGGTTTGTACAGAATTTCGGGACAATTGCCCGTCCCCTGCATAGGCTGACGGAGAAGAACAGACCCTTCTTGTGGACCACCGAATGCCAGGTTGCCTTCGAGACACTGCGGAAGAAATTGGTGGAGGCCCCCATCCTAGCTTACCCTAGCAGTGAGGAAGACTTCATCTTAGATACCGACGCCAGTGCCACAGGAATCGGGGCGGTATTGTCGCAGATGCAAGACGGCGTAGAGAGACCCATAGCATATGCAAGTCGGGGGCTGAGCAAGTCGGAGAGGAACTACAGCGTGACCAAGAGAGAGCTGTTGGCGGTGGTTTTCTACTGCAAGTATTTCCGGCACTACCTGATAGGAAGAAAGTTCAAGCTACGCACAGATCACGCCGCCTTGAGGTGGTTGCAAACCTTCAAAGATGCCACGGGAATGTGGGCCCGGTGGCAGAATACCCTGGCAGAGTTCAACAAGGAAATTGTGCACAGAGCTGGCAGGAGTCACGGTAACGCCGACGGCTTGAGCAGACGACCAAACGAACAACCAGAGAGGGGGAGAAGCTCCGACAGTGGTGACCCCGAAATCAAGAGTACAGAGAGTGAATCGCCTGAAGAGGTGGAAGAAGACATCACCTGCCTTCGTCCAGAGGAAAACCACAGGGTGGCAGCGGTCACGATACAGCCGCTGTGGACGAATGCTGAGTGGAGAGAATTACAGAAAGAAGACCCCGACATCGCGCCAATCTGGACTAGGCTGGCCAGGGGAGAAGAGAGACCCAGGTGGAATGAGATATCCGAACACAGCTTGGCCACCAAGTCCTACTGGGGAGAATGGCAACGCCTGAAGATGAGAGAGGGTGTCATCTACAGAAAGTGGGAGAGTTCCGACGGAGCGAAAGTTCACACTCAAGTGCTGGTTCCAAGGAGCAAGCGGAAAGAGTTCCTACAGCAAGCCCACGGTGAGAGGTGGACAGCTCATCTGGGAGTGAAACGAACAGTGGCACGTCTACATGAGAAGTACTTCTGGTATGACATGCGAGCTGACGTCAGGAGTTGGCTGGCCCAGTGCGGGGTCTGCGTCAGAGCCAAGGGACCGGGAGGCAGGACCAGGAAGAATCCTATGACCATTGTGAGATCGGGGACGCCCTTTGAGAGAATCGCCATAGACATGTATGGACCGCTGCCTGAGACAGCCAGAGGGAACTCGAAGATCCTAGTCATCACTTGTTATTTTACCAAGTGGGTAGAAGCCTATGCCTTGCCAGACGAGACAGCCGAGACGGTAGCCGAGGCCCTGGTGAATGACTTCGTCAGCAGATATGGTACTCCTGTCTCCATCCACAGCGATCAGGGAAGAAACTTCGAGAGTACGCTGTTCCAGGAGGTGTGCAGATTACTGGGAATACGCAAGACAAGAACAACTGCCTATCACCCTGAGGGAAACGGAATGGTGGAGAGGTTCAACCGTACGATGGGAGCCATGATCAGAAGCCTGATAGGAGAAGAACACGACAACTGGGATAAAATCTTACCCCTCACCCTGATGGCTTACCGATCCAGTGTGCATGAGACCACTCAACAGACACCACACATGATGCTGTTTGGAAGAGAGATGACCGTCCCCTTGGCACTCACCATGTCCGAGTTGCCCACCAGCCTGGTGGAGCAGGACGAGCTGGAGCACACCTGGGACCTCCGAGAGAAATTGGCTAAAGTCCACCGACGGGCCAGAGAAGTCACCGGTCAAGCAATGCGACGACAGAAACTGCAGCACGATCGGGGGGCAATGGGCCACCGGAGAGACGTGGGAGACTTAGTCTGGCTGATCACCAAGATTAGAAGACAGGGTAGAGCTGCCAAGTTTGAACACAAGTGCAAAGGACCCTATACCGTGATCGACATGATGGCCGACGTGACGTACCGAATAGAAGACAAGAAAGGAAAGAGAACAGTGGTCAATGGAGAGAGGCTGATAACCTTTGTCAAGCCCGGGGATTGGTCTAGCACCGATGGAGCTGAGGATGAGCCGAGAGAACACGAGATTCCGACATCGGTAGACTCCGAAAGTGGTGATGACCAACCCGACGTGAGACCAGAGAAAGAAAATTCCCAGAGAACCTCAGGGCGGAGAGAAGGAAGAGCTCCGCAGCGCTATGGGTGTACATAGAAAGTGAAGAAAACCAGGTGGTCTAAGGCAGAGAGAGATCGTATGGAAGTGTAAAGGATAGAGAAAGACAAGACACTGAAGTTCGAGCTACGAAATACGCGTGTATATGCTGTGCCGGCTGGTAGCAGGGGAAATGGCAAGACTAGCCAGCAACAAGGATAACTCCTACAACCCTGGATCATGCTGACATCAACTCAAAAGCTAATACACCGTGAGGACTGAAGAATATTCGTCTAGCTGGAAGAGGAGTCATTCCGAAGAGTGAGAAGAACGCCAAGTAATCTACTAAATTCAAAATTGCGCAACCATCCTGGAAGTACTCTCGATATTCAAGAATGGTGATTTCGACCACTTGGGGAAGTGACCAGCCACCTGAGTACCAGCAGGAAGAGACGATGGAGAGAAAATGTCCGACAGAAAGTCCTTATGATGACACCTGGGGAGAAATGGTTGCCATGGAAACGAGAAAGGAAGGCATCCGGAAGAAAAATCCCAGAACAATCAGGAGATTGTAGCGTAAAAGAAGAGGGGGAGTAGGGTGACGGCATCATCCAGACCACCAAGAACAGTGAAGACAAAAGAAATTTTTGAAGTATGAAAACTGAAGAGAAGAAGAATCGCTCTGGCGTAGGAAATCGCTGGAGAAGAGAAGAAGAATCGCTCTGGCGTAGGAAATCGCTGGAGAAGAGAAGAAGATTCGCTCTGGCGTTAGGAAGTCGCTGGAGAAGAGAAGAAGAATCGCTCTGGCGTTAAGAAGTCGCTGGAGAAGAGAAGAAGAATCGCTCTGGCGTAGGAAATCGCTGGAGAAGAGAAGAAGATTCGCTCTGGCGTTAAGAAGTTGCTAGAGAAGAGAAGAAGATTCGCTCTGGCGTTAGAAGGTTGCTGGAGAGAAGACATAGCGACGCTCTGGCGTGAGAAACTGCTGGAGAATGGAGACTGTGGAGAGCGGCGAACTGTGCCTGTTGCTGCGTCGAGTGTTGACAGGTCGAGTGAGAAGTCCCATCTGGAGACCAAGGGGTTTCCCCTCACGTGAGAGGGAGTCCCCGCATGACGTCACGGCAGTGGCTGAGTTTGACCTAGTTGGCGAAGCGAGGAATTTGCCGTGGGCGAAAGTACAGAAATAATCTCCGCGCGGCGAAATAGAAACCAACCGAGCTGATGGCAAGCAGTCAAGCAGTAGCTGAATGGAATGCGGGAACGTGGAGGCTGGAGAACGAGGAGACTTGGGATATTTCGGCGGTGATGGTGGAGGATGGCGGCGGCGAAAGAGTCCGAAAAACAACAAGTGTCGCAGAGGTCACCTGAGAACCAATCAGATGTCTCCAAGGGGTGCCACACCCCCGGAACCGCATCACCAGATTGACCCAGTTAGCGGAAAGACGCCATTCTTCATCTCACGCCTGAGCGAACCAAACAGATCACGAATTAATCGCCGCTAATCCCATTGTCAACAAGCCATCCGATACAAAAGAAAGCAACATGAGCATGCAGCCGACACACTCGCTTCGAGAAGAGGGATACTGCGGCATCTGCAAGAGGAATTTTCGGGATATGGGCCGACACAACCTAGACTTGCACGATGGAAGGGGAATACACGCGTGGAGGTGCCTGAGTTACAAGGGAACGGGACATGGCGGACGGTGCACCTACGTAGACTGCAACTTTACCGAGATGAAGATGCACTACATGAAACATCATGCCGAAGAACTCGAGTGCATACAAGTCAAGTGGAAGAAGGGGTATTATGCAGTCGAAGACGGACACATCGTGCCTGGGGCTCCATTCTACCCATCGGAGCACCCGTTTAGCGCCGTCGACGACCCGGATTTCCCTGCCCGACGTCTTGAGATCGACGAGGAGAGATACCAGCAAACAGAGAGGGGAGCGACGCCGTTCGATCCGATGGTGCGGCCGACTTCGGCGAGTGCGATGTATCGCATGGAGGCGAGAAGATGGGAAGACGAGACTCCACCACCAAGGAAGCGAACGAGGACACCTTCACCACCTCGCACCCGCAGAAACTCCCGAGAAGAAAGCAGGCGAGATACCGACAGGCGCAGCTATGGGGGAGGCGATGACTGGCACCAAGGTAGAGAGCCAGGAGCAGCGGGAGGCTACCCCGTGGAGTGCAACCGGCTCACGTGCGGTATGAGGCTAATGCGGACAGGGCGAGAAAGGCCAAGGCAGAGCGGGACGCGCTGGCCCAGCGAATCCAGAGCGTCGAAGAAGAACTTTTGCAGTCCATGCAAGATGTGGAGGACCTCTGGAGGGAAAAGTACAGTGCCCTCGAAGAAAGCCACAAAGTATCGCTGAAGACGAAAGCCGAGATGGAGCAGAAGATCGACCTGATGACGCTACATAGAGCTGAGAGCTGAGAGCTGAGCGACAGGTGCCGAGCACAGAAAGACTCGCTCACCCTAGCCCACCAGGCCGAGCAGAGGGCCGTGGCGGGCCGACGGGACGATGGGCGAACCATCCAGCAGCTACGCCGGAAAGTGACCAGCATCTGACAGGAAATGGCAGAGTGGGCTGGCGCCGAAACAGCGAAGGCAACGGAGAACTACAAGAGGAAGAAAGAGATCACCGAAAAGATGCTGGCCGAAACCCTGCTCAACATGGAAGAAGCTGAAGAAGCCAAGAGACAGCTTGACGTTCGTCTGAAGGCAGCGGAACAAGACGTAGAGAACTACAGAGAGTGTTGCGAGACGGCGCTAGAAGATCTCCGGTTAGAGAAACACGCCAACAAAGAAGCCACGAAGGTAGCCATGCAGGCTGCCCACTGCCAAGACCAAGAGAGACTGGTTCTACAGAAGCAGGTGACGGAGATCCGACTAGAGGCCAAAGAAGCGCAAGAACTGGTGCAGAGTTGCAGATTGGAGATCAACCACATGCAGCACCAGATAGAACGTCGAGAACGGCAGCTGACGACGGCTGAGAATGAAATCCGACTTGTCCAGGAGCAGTCAGCCGGAAAGCAGGAAGAAATAGACGCCCTGACGACAAGCCTGGAAGACCTAAGACTACAGTGGGACGAGCTGAGCGGAGGCCGAACTTCTAGACCGCGAACGATGGTGGGGAGTGAAACGACCATGGCCCGATTCCCACCAGTAGAAGACAGACAAACAGACCAAGTCCAAGTAGCCTACGACATCCGAGCAGTCCAGCGGGGACAGGTTGTCGAACAGTCTCGTCGTGTCACCTTCGATGCCAACGTGCTGAGCCCCATCGTGAGAACCAGCCCTGATGAACTGATGACATACCTGGAGAAATTCACCAGGGCGCGCATCGATGAAATCCGAATGGACCTCGAGAGGAAGGCCTTTGATCGGGGGGTGTTGGAGGGTATGCGGCGACAGCAGATGGCAGACCGGGATGCGGCTGACGGGATCATCCTTATCTCCGATTCGGACCCCTTCTCCGACTCGGAACCCATGCCCGACTCGGATGCTTAAGTGAAGAAACTTGGGGCAAGAAAGAACAGACAACCTCGATCTCACGCATTAAGCGAACCAATTTATCTCACGCCTGAGCGAACCATTTTTTATTTTATTTATTTATTTATTTTTACCGTGATCATCATGAGACTTTCTGGCGCTGGAGTACCCAGCAGCAGCGGTCGAACCTTCGACCTGCCTGCTATTCCTAATACAACCTAATTCCGTCCATCATCTGTGGCGCTGGATTACCCAGTCACGATGATTTGTGTCTCTTCCATGGATAATTACCCGAAGTGCCAATTTACTACATCCATCGTCTGTGGCGACGGATTAACAAGTCACGACGATTTTTGTGCCTAACTATTGGATTATTATTGACTACTCTGCGAACTACCGGACCTGTGTACCATCCATGACGTCCCAGGAAGAAATCGGCGACCAAGGAGAAGTTTTAACGAAGTGACACTTGAGAGATTTTGGACTATGCTGGTGTGTCAGAGTCGTTCACATTTTAGTGAACTTAGAATAAGCGAACAATTTTGAGACCTTAGCGACACAACAGCTGGTAGCCGTAGCGTGAGTAAACCACTGTATTGCATGATTTTGATTGTTTTTATCTTGCCATGTTTTTATCAATGTTTTTGTTGTTCTTAGAGTTAACTCAGAGTGCTATTTTTCTAGTCCAAGATTTTATATAAGTCGAGTATTTTAAGGATTAACGTTTAACGTTTTAGGTAATAGAGGTGCGTTATTTTAATTAGTAGTTATAGTAGTTCTTTTTAAGTATTCCGCTCCAGTGCAGAGTTCATGTTGTCATGTAGATTTTCGAGAGTTAAGAGTATTTCGCTGAGCGATATTGAAAGTAAACAAAGTGAGCGATAATTGGGAGAGTTGGACCGGAAGTTCAGGACTTGTCCACTCTCGGGAACTGTGTACATTAGAAGTTAGTATTCCTATACTGTGTTTAGTGACCTGTGTGTCACTTGGTTAGTCTGTTCATAACAGACGAGTTTAGAACTTTTTCGAGAGAATTGTTGTTTAACGTTCGAGTTACGTTTAGAGTTCCCTTTTTGGAAATTTTTGAATTTAGGAATCGAGGACGATTCAGAGCAAGTCGGGGGCTGTGTGACGGAATGACCCCAGGGCTAAGAAACAGGTCATGTTCCGTCACTTCTATTATTGTAAGCTGGGTCTCCGCCTTCGCAGAGCCTAGCATTTAGACGTGCTACAAAGTATCTAGTTATTTCGAGTGCTCTGTGACGTAGGGCTCGTGCGGCCTCAACGATTAATGTACCGCGCGTGCGATTGGAAGTAAGGGCGGGAAACTAGGTTAGATTCGAAATCACGTCAGTCTTAGAATAGAGTTAGAGTAGAGTAGAAGTAGAGTTAACGACAGAGGTGTTTACAGGCGGATTAAGGTGCTTGAGAACTGGATTTAGACTACCCAGAGAGTAACGATTACAAGGTCAAGTAGCCAGAAAGAGACTGAAGCTGTTCACGGATTATTATGTGTACTTAGGGAAGATTATGATGACAGCATAGAGAGGAACTGTAGCTGAGTAGAGTGTGTATTTACATCCGGATTTACCAGACATTGAGACCAGAGATCAGAGAGATCAAAAACTTTTTGTGGACTTGTGATGTCGAGATAGTCATTTACATTGAGTGGACTTATTGTGTTGATGCTGCTGTATAGAGAACGAGTGCGGTGGTATGTATATTGTACTGTGATGATTAAACTGTATTGTTGATTTATACTTGCTTGTCCCGTCTTCTCTTCAACACCACATCCATCCCCAACCTTCGCTAAGCGTTATTGTAAGAGTCAGAAAACCCAACTGAGCTTTATTTCATTTCAAGAGAGAACTAAGAAACCTTTTATTTAAGTAAGGTGATCCTGTATGTTAGTCGGATCATTCCTTCGGCCAGGGATCCATTCCGCTACAATATATATATATATATATATATATATATATATATATATATATATATATATATATATATATATATATATATATATATATATATATATATAAATATTATCAGCCCCAATAGTAGTAGTAGTAGTAGTAGTAGTAGTAGTAGTAGTAGCAGTAGCAGTAGTAGTAGTAGTAGTAGTAGTAGTAGTAGTAGTAGTCAAAGGCTTTTCTAGCATGTACAAAACAAAACAAAACTTTCTGTGCAGGTTAGTAACGAAAGATGATAATACAAAAATAAAAAAGCCTATCAGAAATGCAGCCTCTATAATGTGTCCTGATGTTCAATGTTCTTCTCTGAGTTGTCTTTAGCCGTTTTAGTTTTATTTTCAATCCAATGGGGTCGCCACGAGACATGCAGTAGATACAGTGCTGACACCTATTGTTTAGGAGAGACATTAGACATCATGCCTACGTACCATCGTGCCGAGTAGTAGAATAATACTTATCTTACTCTGTAAAGTATTTCCCTCTCACTTAACTTTCACGATTCCATACACTTCTATTTCCACTAAGCCATTATGTTCGGAGGAATAAACGCTTTCAATGATGATGTTGATGTAACTGGTGTAGACCTCCCTGAGCTGGATAACATTACAGATCTATCCTTGCCTGTCTCTATGTAAACATGTGACGTCACAACCCCACGCAAACAGATGACATCATGAGATGCATATTTCCACAAAACAGATATAACCTGACATAGTAGTAGCGTTCGTGGTGGCAGTTCATGGTGAATTAAGACTGCTCGTTGTCACTTAATGCTGACGACCTGCCCTGATAGCCGAGTAGTCTAAGGCGTTGCCACTGCCTGCTCGTCGTCTCCTCCTACTGTCCGGTTTCATATCCAACGTGGCATGTGAGTAAGTTGCCAGTGACTTGGGGGTCGGCGATGGTTTTCGCTGGGCTCTCTTGTGTCCTCTTCAACTTGAGAAGCGAAATTCCATAAACGAAATTCGCTAGTGTATTTTTCTTTTGTTGATCCCGCATACTCTCCCTCAAGTCACTGTTGAGGTGTTGGGGTAGATAAGAGCTTGTGGTTTTCGTATGTGGTAGGCTGTTGGGTTGGGATTAGTCTTCAGGTTGTAATCGATTCTTTTTGTACAACATTAACACCTGCAAATGTAATTGAGAAATGTCAATGCTAATGGAAATAACAACAATGATATAAGTAATAAAGGTGATACTACTACTACTACTACTACTACTACTACTACTACTACTACTACTAAAGGTATTCGGTTTAGAGTCTTGTATCCACCGAAGTGCTCACACGACCTTCCTCCCCTAGCAGGCACTGTACACACGGAAACCATTTCAATCCCCCAGGGGATATTCCAGAGCAACTGGCAGCATATAGCGCACACACTCTAAGCACTGCCTTATTTATGCTAGGTACCCATTATACAGCTGGGTAGACTGAAGCAATATGGGATAAACTATGTTGCCCAAGAACAGACCAAAGTGCCCGAGGCGGCCGGGATTCGAACCAGCGACCCTCTGATTACCAATCCGACACCTAACCAACTGAGCTACTTTGTCCCCAGTAGTAGTAGTAGTGGTGGTGGTGGTGGTGGTGGTGGTGGTGTCCCCACTACTACTACTACTACTACTTCTACT
>OZ012697.1:2156104-2216104 GCA_963942565.1 Maea johnstoni
ATATATATATATATATATATATATATTATATATATATATATATATATATATATACATATATATATATATATGAAATGGACAGCTTATTATTGAGCGATGGGTGTCAGGGTGCTAAGGTGTCAAGGTGCTACATATGGTACCTGAAGCTCTGACAAACTTTAAAAAATGGCAAAGTTGCTTTAAAAAGGAAATAAAGTGCCTATATTCCTGCCAAGTTGGAATTGTTACTCCTTTATAGGTTATCAACTTTTTAACGGAAATTCTGCATTAGGCCTACCCACGTGTGCAGAGACTTCACACCCACGTGTGCAGAGATTGCACACTTTCGTTTAAGTGTGCACAAAAAACATTGATTAATGAGAATAAATACGTTCTTTGAAGTCCTCACAGTGTTCAATGTACTAATGGCCGATCATGTATATTATTTGAATGTAAATTATTGGGCCCCTAGATAGGGAAATTTTACACCACTTGTAACCTAACTACGATCGACCAGCAACTCACCTGAAAGATAGTTCCGGGGTGTTAGTTATACGCACCTTAACACCGAGGTGCTAAGAACAGGGGCGGATCCAGGATTTGAGCAGGGGGGGGGGGGTTCGTTTTAATTCCAAAAGGTGACACTGGTGGCGCCACTGACACTTTCTGAAAACGCCACCAGGGTCAACTGAAGAAAACTAAAAAAACAAGGGGTTTCATAAGAGATATAACAAAATATGTTATGGATTATGAGTGAACTTTTAATTGAATTCCCATATATCTTATTATTTATCAGTTAAACATACTGGTAGTCAACAAATAACAAAATTTAGTACTCAGGTATATTTCTAGAGTGACAAGATTGCTAAGCCTTATCACCTTTATTTTTGTAGTATTTGGAATATAAACCCCTGATATACTCCCGGGGGGGGGGGGGACTTCAGTACTTAGGGGGGTACATACGCTCGTTATCAAAATTTAAAGGTACCCCTAAAGCACTGATTTCAGGCAAAAAAACGCCCTTATTTAAAAACAAAAACGCTGACTTTTTCGAGATTAAAAATACACCTTTTATCAAAACGCTGACATTGGATGAACGGGAACACGTATTTTAAGTGTTGATGTTATAATTCTCTGCTTGTTTAGCGGCAGCAGACTCTGAAGCCCATTCACTTTGGGAGTCACTCGGCGTCAGAGTCGCGTATATTTCGTGGATTGTAAGGGGATTTTCACCCACCATACTTCGTACCATGGGTACAAAAAAGTACCATTCTTTTACAATTCATTTGACCATTTACCCACCCATGGCAAACTGTCATTGCGGCCGGGGGTCTGGGGCCCTCAAGGCCCCCAGAAGCCAGAGGGTTCTATAGTCTAGCTGTCTGACTGACTGACAATTAGTTCAATAATATTGAACCTTACTATATATGCAACGATATCTTATTGTGGATGTTCTGTGTTGCACATGTAAGGTTCAATGCCATCCTCTAATTTTATGCTAGCAGAGATGGTTTAGAATAAAACCCATAAACGGAACCAATGCTGGGCTTCTTGGTCCTGAAAGTGTCATTAACTACCATATAATATGCCTTCTTCCAGCAAATATTCTGAATATTTCTTAATAGAAACAAAACATACTATATAGGTTAATAATATATTTGTTGCATTTGTGCTAATCCAAATTTCAAATTAAATCTGTTCTTTAAATTATTCGGGCTTTTACAAAACCGATATGGCGGACATTTACAACTTGTCCAACTCAATTGTCGGCTGGAGCAGAAAAGTGTCTGATATAGTCCAATTAAACGGCGCTTACGGAACGCCCAGTGTGCCAAAACCACATGTTTCTGAAACATGAGAGATGTTTAGGAAACATGTACATGTTTCAGAAACATCATTCGCCATATTTATGAGATATCACCTAAATGCAGAGATATCTCCTAAACATGAGAGATGTTTCAGAAACATCGCGGATTACTAGATATGTCTGACATATCAATAAAGTCAGAGATTTTTAAGAAACATCTCTCAATTAAGTGATATCACTCGTGATATCACTTAATTGAGAGATGTTTCCTAAACATATACATGTTTAAGTGATATTACAGTATCACTTGAGTGATATCACCTAATTGTAAGATGTTTCTTAAACATGTACATGTTTCCAAAACATCACTCATTTACGTGATATCTCGGACAGTACATGATCTCTTCCAAAGAGGGCGCTGCAGGGCATAAATTAATGACGTCACTGAAACTGTTGTTGGCGGAAAAACCCTTCCACGAGGTAGGCTCATCGGCAGCACTGATGATCACGATGGCTAATTTAGAGGTGTTTTTTTAAAATTTTGTCTTCATTATATGATTGATGTTCTTGACAGCGCTTACCGTTAGAGAATGAAAGATTATGACGTAATCGACTTGTGTGTACCAGCAGCGCCCCTTTTGAATACATCAGGCACTAAAAGAGATATCACTTAAATGCAAGATGTTTCGGAAACATGTACATGTTTAAGAAACATCTTGTATTTAAGTGATATCACTCACATTTAGGTGATATCATGATATCACATAATTCAGAGATGTAGTTCAGAGATGTTTAGGAAATATCTCTGAATTATGTGATATTGCGCTATCACCAAAATGAATTGGGTGATATCTCTCGAAGTCAGAGAAGTTTCGTAAACATCTCAGATGTTTCAGAAATATGTGGTTTTGACACGCCAGGCGGACCTGACGCCATTGTGCCAAAACTATATTTGAGAGATATCCATTAAATAAGAGAGATGTTTGCGAAACATCTTTCAATTATGTGATATCACTTCAAAAAATTAAGAGATATCTTGTAAACATGTAAGATGTTTTTGAAATATCGTGATGTTTCCTAAACATCTCACATGTTTCAGAAACATGTGGTTTTGGCACACTGGGCGTTCCATAGGCGCTGACCTTTATTTATGACGGCATTACAATGAACTAGCCGTCGGTGATTAAAAAGAGGAAAAATACGTTTCCCAACTGTTTGTATGTGCCCAGCTTATAGCAAAATGCCTCCGCTCAAAATATCGGCAGAACAGTGCTAACGTAATCTATAAGAGATGAAACTAAACCCTACCGGCCGTCCATATGATATCAGAAACGGGAAAATAAGTAGCGTTTATGGACCGTTGAAGGCCCCCCAGAAGCCAGAGGGTTCTAAATGCTCTAAGATGCATTCTCAGCCTTATCTGAGACCCAAATGAGTAACGCCAGTGGAAAAGCATTTCCGCTTTGAGAAAAATAAATACCTTTTTTTACCCATTTTGGTGTGCAGGGCCGTCTGCCCGTGGCACACTGCCATTGCAGGTGGTGGTTTGCGGGCCGCTCAAGGCCCCCAAAAGCAAGAAGGTTCTAGATGTTCTGAGATGCATTCCCAGCCTTATCTGAGTACCCTAACCTTTCTTTACATTAAAATATATACTATGACCTCATATAATAGCCATTTTTGTTGCTGTACATGTATTACCAAATATTAAACTTGTAGGTTACTGTATGCCAGTAGCTTGACACATTTTATGGACACTTAAAATAACATGACATTCAATTTTTTAGCACCCTCTCGCATTGCTTTCAGGGGAAAAGGTTCCCTAAAACAGTAAAAACTGGCCACATAACAAGAGCCATTCCTTTCCAATGATCTGTCAATGGTTTGTAATGCGTGAATAAAGGATAACATTCCCACTGGTAGAATTAAAGTTTAAAGTGTCACCACATCCTTGTTCTCTCCCCAATAGTGCTGATATGTAAGGAATCGGAGCCCAGTTATTATTTTTCATGGAGTCAGAGCTCAATTTTTTTACTGATTATCAGGGCTTAATAAATTTTTTCAAAGAATTTCAGGGCACAATTATTTTTTTCAATTCTATACACGCTCCCCCCCCCCCCCCCCCTGGTTATCTAATGGTCAATGCCTTAAGTTCTAATCCAACATTACAGAACCGTGCAATCAGCCCTTCTGAATAGATGAACTCAGGACTGCGCTTAGAAAATCCCAGACCAGGTCATACACAAAACAAAATTTTCAAGCATCTTCCCGAAGCTTCTCACCAGTGCCTTTTAACAATATTGTAAACAAAATTAAGGAAACTAGGGAGTTTCCGCCATCCTGGAGAGAAGCCACTATAATACCTATTGCCAAGTCAGGAAAAGATGATTACCACCCTATTTCATTGACTGTGTGTATAAGACAATGGAAAGAATGATTAATGACCGTCTTGTTTGGTTTCTGGAATCATGTACACTTATCAAGGAATCCCAAACTTTTATAAGAGACATATATGAATGGAGAAATGTGGCATCTATCTTTTTCAATCTTGATAAAGCTTATGACACCACTTAGAAATACGGAATTATGAAATATTTATATGATACGGATCACAGGGGAAGTTTACCCCATTTTATTGTAAACTTCTTATCTGAAGGATGATTCAGAGTCAGAGTCGCGACATCCATCTCTGATCTTTTAAAACCAAGAGATGGGAGTTCCGCAGGGTAGCAAAGGCAGTTCCAACTCCATCTGAATAGAATAGAAGATTGGGCAGATAACAATGGTTCTATATATTCCCATTCAAAGGCTGTCCATGGTCATTTTTGTCACAGAAGAGGTCTTCATCCTGATCCTATCTGTTTTTCTTTTAAATAACCCTATTCTTGTGAAAATGGAAACAAAGTTTCTCGGCATTTTACTGGATTCAAAACTGTCATTTGTTCTTCACATCAACGGCTTTAAGAGAAAATGTGTTAAAGCTTAATTGTTAAGAGTCGTTTCCAATACTGACTGGGGTGAGAATTTTACACTCCTTTTATGGCTCTATAGCGCCCTTGTTCTTTTTAAGCTACACTATGGCAAAAGAGAAAAGCTTGCTCTTCAATTTGCAATTAAATAAGTGGCAAACTCGATTAACCTTGTTTATGAAAATTGTTAACCTTTTGTACCGGTATGTGTACCATTTTCGTATATAACCAAGAGTCGTTCCAACTTATGGTATTTGTGTTAGAGAGTCTTTGAATGAATTCGATTTTAACCCTGACATCATAGCAAAGTTTCAATTTCCTGAAACTCCTCCATGGACATATCCGACTCTTATGGCCTCACTCATTCATATGCCAAGAAGGATTAAATTTAGGATCCTTTGAAGTACTAAATTCTACATATTGAGGTGACCGATTCCTTTCAAGACTATGGTTTCATTTATACTGATGGCTCTGTCTCTGATAACAAGGCTGCAGCAGTCAATGATATTTATTCTTCTCTTGAAGTTCTCTATATTTGCATGCTCTATATCTTGCTCTTTATCGGGTTGAGACCGGATGATGATGATGATTTAAGTCGGCCTTTCAGGCCATTTGGGGTCAAGACTGGACTCACCCTCTTGTCATGAAGGTACTGGAACGCCATTATTGGCTAGTACAGTGCCATGAGAAAAGAATATCATTTCATTGGATTCCTTGTCATGCTGGCATCAGGGGTAATGTAAACGAGGATGCTGCTGTCAAAGCTGGTCTTTGAGAAGAGTTACAAATGTTTCCATACCTTTCAATGATTTTAAGAAAAACATCAATGTCCTCATTAATCGCAATAATGGCAGTCTGCTTGGGATTAAGCATTCAACCCCAAATTACCATATCATCCCATGTACACCCCATGGTTAGTTCTATCGATTATGATACAGCAATTTTGTTGAAGCAACCTTGTTCAATGTTCATTGTTTTGTGAACATTATCATTTATTTATTCCTCTGTTATTGTTTTTTACAATAACTAAGGACCATTATTTTATTCAGATCTTACCACACTAAAGGGACCTTGTGTGGCGATGTGCCTTTCAGCACTCATTCATTCATTCCCATTTCTTGGTCAAAAAAATCAGAGAGGGATGGCGATACTTTGACTATAATTTTTCTTTTGGATAGATAGTTTTAAAAAGAAAGGGGCAAATACGTCCCCTCAGGTACGTATCATATATGAATCTTTCATAATTCCATATTATTTCTAAGTGGTGTCACATGCTTTTTCGAGGTCAAAAAAATAGACCCCACATGTTCTCCATTTAGAAATCCCTCTCTTTTAAGAGTTTCAAAATGCACATGGTGATCCATTGTGCTTCTTGTTTTCAGGAAGCCACTTTGGGCTTCCATGAAGAAGTGAAGAAGATTGCAGAAATCAAACCAAATGGTCACTAATCGTTCTTTCCATATAGTCTTACAGACATAGCTATGGTTAATTCTATAGGGCGGTAACTATTTGATATTTAGAGCCTTTTCCTGGCTTGGCAATAGGTATGAATGAATGGGTGCTTAAAGGTAAATTGGCACACGAAGGCCATTTAGTGCAAAACAATCAGTGTAAAACAGTGGTCCTTTGGCAGCAGCATCCCAAAGTTGGCCTTTTGAGAGAAGCTTCATGAAGGTGCTTTAAAATTTGTTTGTATCTTCCTCCATTCTATTATTTTCATTTTAAATAAATTTTAGTTTTTTTCAAGTCTTTTTCGGCAGCTGCTATTTTTGTCCCTTTTCTTAAGATCAGTTATTTTGCTATATGCGAAATCTAAGGAACTTTTGAAGTTACATGTATTGCTTTCTTTTTTTGGAATCATTCTGCTTCGAAGCCTGTGCAGCTAAGCAATTTAGCAGCTTCTTTTTTAGCAGCAGTGACACTGGGAATTTTGCCTTTATGCTTTATTTCTTAATTCCTTACCAAAATCTTCAGCTGCAGTAAATACAGTAAAGTTGTTTGGTCTGTAATTTTTCATTTCAAAGGAGGCATTTGTTCAGATCCTCTTTTAAGATTGGGTTCATAGGTAAAACGTACTATGGAGTGCCCTTTTCCTCATAATTTTGATTTTTTTTCTGCTGACTTGCCAACAAAATGGTTTCAGATCAGCAAACAACAAACTACATGAGATTCATCCTCAGCTGGGTCTTTGGCCTGGAGGTTCTCGAATCATTAGACGTGAGGAGAGTGTTTTAGCAAGAATTCGAATTGGTCACACTCATTTGACTCATTGCTTCCTTTTGAAAGGGGAAGATCCTCCACAATGTATAGCCTGTGATTGTCAGTTGACTGTCAAATATATTTTATTTGAGTGTGTCGATTTTATTGAGTCCAGAAATAGACATTTGAATGTAGATACCTTTAAGGAACTCTTTGAAAAGGTTCCTCCAGACAGCATTTTATCTTATTTACATGAGATTGGTCTGTTTTACCGATTGTAAAACCTTTTAAGAATTTATAGTTTCTTTTGAAACAACCTGTTATACGGAAATTATATTTTGAAGTTGATCATTGTTTTGTGATCATTTTTATTTAAGTGTGCCAATGTGCCTTTAAGCAATCATTCATTCATTCATTCATTTGAACATGGAGTGAGTTTGTCAGTAACGGGAGTAGGCCTGGAATACTGAGACTCAATAACATGTAAAGATGAATGAAAGTATACATTGGGATGTACGATTGCTCGGAAATTATATTTTGAAGTTGTTCATTGTTTTGTGATCATTTTTATTCATCTATTGCTTTATTGTTTTCAACAATAACAAAGGACCATTATTTTGCACAAATTTTATGGCACTAAATGGCCTTTGTGTATCGATGTGCCTTTAAGCAATCATTCATTCATTCATTCGATTCATCATCAAGGAATTGGAATTTTGAATTTTTCAACACATTTTCTGCCATATTGCGTGACTAGCCAGTTCTAACTGGTGGAAGAAACCAGAGTAAGCGGCAAAAACCACTGCCTAACTCCAAGTCACTGGCAACTTTCTCACATGCCCAGCATGGATTTGATGTGAGGCATTGGTGAGAGACAGCTAGTAGTCAGTGGCAAAGCCTTAGACCACACAGCTATCTGGGCAGGCCCAAGAAATTGACGGCCTAATGCAACCTTCATATATTATGTCATGAATTTTAAAGGACATTCTCCATCTCCATAGAAAACACATTGATTTCTTCTGCATTGAAGTTTAGTTCGTCGTCACATATCCATCCAGAAATCAATGATTTCCACAGGATATTTTCCAATTCCTTCCGTTCTGTCTGTGTTGGCTCCTTATGGTCAAGCACTTTGTCATCTACGCATTTGAGGTTGAATGGACCAATTTGCAATCTAAATCCTTTGCTCATAAAAGCTGCTTTAACCTTAATTGACACCAAAATTGTTAACTTGAAAAGGAACAGTCATAATCTAAACATTCTGGACATTTCATTCACAGCTTAAACATTACCAAATCCACTCTTTCATCTATAAATACATATCATTTTCATATGGCTCAATGGGCTAGAAATTAATATTCTTTTTAATTGAAATGATACATTTTGACAAAAAAGTAATTTAACATCTAAAATGACACATGTTGTAAAAAGGTGGTTATTTATATATACATTTCATGGAGACAAGCTAGTTAAGACCAGTATTGGTATTTCGAAGGTCCTGAATATGACCTTTTGATATATTGAAGGTTCTTGAAATTCACTCATTTCATGGAACTACCTTTCAAGTATCTCCGAAAATGCTACCAGTTCATTTTAATGATGGACAGCGCATAGAGTGAATGTGTATTGAGCACCTGATAACTTGTTCACTTGGTCATTAGTTAAATCCTGACAAGTTGCTGTTCCATGGTACCACCGTTGGCAGGAGTCGCAGCGTATCCAGGAGCATTTTTCCCTGCGTTGTCCCTTCCGCCTCCCCTGGCACTTTTGGCATATGTTATCATTCTGCAAAAAATGAAAATAGAAAAGAATACATCAGTAATGTATCAATACATTTGTTCAATTAAGCACAATAATAGGTATACATAGGCTAGTCTAAGTTATCCCTCCAAACTAATGCTTATCAAGTGTTCATTTGTAAAATTGACGTTAATAGCCGCCAGTTCCATTTGATTGGCTTATAAATATATGAATATATATATATGTTTTGAACAAATAATAACTAAAATCATTCTTTCTTGACTTGGAAAGGGAAAAATGTCCAAAAGATATCAACATTCAGTAGGGATAGCAGGATTTGTTTGATTAGTTTGGTAAATCACAAATGTCTCTTAACTATCTTGTCTTCATATTTCTTGCTGGCAGGCTCCTATGCTATATACTGCATGTTTACATATCTAATATATCTCATACCATCTCAAATCCAAGGTTGCTTAAATCTGCTAACACATTTAAAAATGTATTCAGAGTGGTTCAAACATTTTTTACTATTACAGGCATGGACAGTTTAAGCTTTATAACATTGTAAATTAATCTATTGGACTCAGGAATTCTATTGAAATGAATTCAGTGCTTCTTTCCTTAATGGTGGGGAATGGAACTGGTACCTGTGCTTTGGGTGCTGCCTTTCTTTTTCGAAGGCCCCTCCTTGCTGCAGCCATAATCTTCTCCATTGCATCTATTGAAATCAAAAAGTCCCCTTATTACAATAACAGGACAATTACGATGTGCATTTGACATAATAAGGGGATGAAGTATTTTGAATCTGCTAATAAAGCTTCGTTTTTCCCTTTAAATAAACAACAGGGATAATTGGACGTCATACCCCTGACATCTTCCTTCTTTGCCAACTGTAATGCCCTCAATACAGTCCTCAGTAGTGTGTCATCTCTTTCACCTCCCACAGCTTAATGATGATGAGAATATAGCAAGAAGATATGTTAGATGTAAAATCCCAATGTCTACGGCATACTGTTAAACTGGTATTTCTTACAGGCATTACTTACAGTTCATACATTGTACAGTAGCCTCCTCAGCAGTTACAGCCTCCTGCCCCATATTCTGGAGGAAAGATGAAATGATAAAAGATAAAAAAATGCACTTGTAATAAATGTAGTTTCTGAATTCTGAGTCATACAGGTGAAAAGCTATATATATACAATATTTGTATTTTGTGATAATTTTAAGTCATACAGGTGAAAAGCTATACCGTATTACCCTACATACACCCCGTACCCTCTAGATAATACCCACCCCCTTCCCAAGTCCCTTTCTGGTATGTAAAATACAATTCCCCGTTTATTACACACAGGGGGAGTTATACGGTCGTTAAGTGTGGAGAACTGTATGTCTGCCCTGGTCTTTCAGCTAGGAGAAGAGCGCCTAGGACAAATAACGGGACATTGATTTTTGTGTACGCAAAACTTCAGCATACAACTCCTTCGTTTTTGAGTTGAGACAAATCATCTCGGTACCGGGAGTGTAGTTATCAATGAGTGAATGCTCCGGGCAATCATCCCTAGGTAGCCACTCGTGTTTAATTTTCAAGTATTCATCTCGCATCTCAGATTTTACAATATCATCTATACATTCACCCGAGAAAGCAAAATAACTTTAATTGGTATCCATGTACATGAGTTGGTAATCTTTGTGATCTACATACTTAGCAATAAAATCATGATAAAAAGCAAGCATCTTCAATTTAGCATATTGGTATACAAAAACCCTATTTGTATTAGCAATTCAAATTTACTTGAAGATTTAAACATTTCAACTTCATAGAAATCGTCATGCAGCAGTTCCACCTATTTAAATAAAGGGTTTAGAATGTAGTTTTCCACTTATGACTCATCCGAATACTTGATAGAATTGTGTTTATCTTTTCGCATGACGTTACGGCCATAGGCAGAATTGCCCCACAGTTTAAAAGTGTTTGCTAATATCTCCTTATCAGGATCTTGAGCTCCTGCAAGTCTTGCAGAGCTTACTTCCTTTGCAAAGTCACTAAATGCTTTCCTGGGTGTAAGCTGGACCACTTTGTATACCTTACTCACTTCAAGTCCGTGTTGTAGATACCATTGTAGAAGAGGTGTGGCTATGAATTGACGTTCCCCTCTGTTCGAGGACACCAAACTTCTAGTTGATTTCTTGCTGATCCCCATCTGTCTGGCGTAGGTTTTCATATGCTCTCTAACCAACCTGAAAGAAATATCAACCGTTCTAAAAATGGGATAAAATTCATGAAATTTATGTGTTAAATGTGAGGGGACGTGGATGTCACACTCAACAGATTCAAATAATGAACTATTCAATACCCTCGCTAAAATCTGATCTGTGGTTAAAGTTTGGAATTTGCGTTTGTTATACTGTAAAGTTCAAAATATTAACGTGAAAGTATTATTGGCGACTTTAGCGAGTTTATGAACTAGCTGGGCAGGGTCGTTGTCTTGTATGAATTTGTAATTTGTGTAGGGTTGGATGTTTGATGCTATAGCCACCGATATTGGAAGGTGCACCCTATCGTAGGACAACTTATCTGTATTATCACGCTTCTCTGTGGGATTTGGGGTCCCTAGTATACTCTTAAAGTCAAAAACCATATAATAGGGGTAGAATATATCGTTGTGTTGGACAACAATATCAAACCTATCTTCCAATTCTTCAAATATAGTTGGTTTTGGACGATAAGCTTTCCCTTCAAACGTTAATTGGCATGCTATCACTCTACCAGGACATTTAAGGAGATTTCTTTTAAAATGATAAATCCTATCGTAAACCCCCTCACATTGCTGACACACATATTTCCCGGCAAAGTTTTGAAAATTGTTGATCAACATGAAATGGCTTTGAAATAAGGCCAGGTGCATTTTTTTAGGGTATGCAGTTTCAGACTTAATGATATTCTACAAAAGCCTCAAATGTTGAGCTGTCATGAATTGATACAGGACGGTCATGACTTAACAGTTTTGGTCCCGGAGAAAAATATCTAAGTTTTCCAGTTTCTTTATTCATTAATATCAATCCCAGAGAGACATTGATTTTAAAAGCTTTTGATTGTTTTTTGAGAATTTCCTTTAAGTGGTGTGTGAATGTGTCAGGTGTAGGGCCGTATTCTGAGTCTGAAACATCATAATTGTAATAGGTGACTCTACCCCTACGGTCAGTAAACCCACCTATTTGATTTTGCCTTTGGTTAATATTTTGTTGAATTTTTCTTGTAACTCATCCTGACTATCATCATCATCAGCAGAGTTGGGGCTTTCCTCCAAAGGAGTTGGTGGCTGGGGTTTACCTCTACCATGTTGTTCAACTAACTCTTCAAAATGTTATGCAAATTCATTCACATCCCACTGGTCAACTTGGAGAGAGGGTTCTGACTGTGTGGGTGGGAGAGAGTGAAAATAATTACCTAGTTCATCACCAAAACTAAGGCTGGCAAATTCCGGACTCCGATGACTTGTATCCTGAAAAAACTTCATCGTCTCAGGATCTAACATGGGGGTAGGGACGGAGGCAGCATGCTCGTTCAACACTTCTAGGTATTCTTGTAGTGTTTGGGGCAGGTCGTCATTTGGTGGACTAGCAGAGGCAGCAGTTGATGTTGAAGGGCCTTGACTCAGGGCAGGTGGGTTTGTGGCAGGGGGGCAGTACACCAGAATGCTCTGTTGGTTCGTGATGTCAGTCAGGGGTAGAGATCTAGGCTTGTCTGAAGATTTGGTGACTGCAGATGATGTAATCAGAGTAGAAATGCTAGCATTAGACAGTGCACAATATATGTAGTGTAAGCATTAGATTTGTCACGCTCCAGCTTCCACTTTACCTATGTAACCAAAAGTAACTTACTATTGTGGATGTTCTTTAGATGTCGGCGTAGACTTGATTTGTTGACAAAAGATTGTGGACATCTATGACATTTCAACCCTCTTCTTGCCTTCGTCCAGAGTAGGTTCTCCTCAATCTAGCCTCTTCTTTTTGGGGGGTGAAATATGTTGGGGAGGTTCTTCAGGGATGGGGGGTTCTTCATGGATGGGAGGTTCATCCTGAAATAAAAGAGAAACATTTTTTTTTTAATTTCGCAAAACGATTGCTGTTTTTTATTTTCTAATGCATGTCAAACTTGTAGACAAATAATATATAAGATAAAAGTGGTTACCTATACTATTCTCTCTTACAGTCTAGAGCATATTGTGGCTTGAGAATCTGTGTTCAAAAATCATTTACTATGCTGAGTACATACTATGTAGCTCAAGGTACACCGGTCCCCATATTTCTACAAACTGTCTGTTGTTTGCAGGTAAAGTAGCTTTGTATTCTTCTATTCGAAGTTGTCTGAATAAATCTCATTTATTTGATGTATTTTCCCTTTTTTCCTATTATTGAAAATTACCGTTTTAGTGCATAGTATTATTCTATCTATTATTTCATCTGTAGAGTCTTCCAAATATTTTGTCAATTGCTGTTAATTTTATTGCTTTCTTTATTTTTAAAGATATCCAATTTTCTATTTGTCTCCAAAGTGAGGTCACTGAAGGACATTCCAAGAAAGCATGTTCTATGGTCTCTATAGAGTTTTTACATATTTGGCTTAAATTTGTTTCTGATAATTTCATGGTGTATAGTTTTTCATTTATAGCTGTTCTATGATGTAGCAATTTAAATTGCAAATATTTTTGATATGCACTCTCTTTACATTTCGGTAGTTCCATAAAAGCTTGTTCAACCGTTTCATACCTTATATCTACATTCAAACGTTCTTCCCATTTATCTTTCACCTCTTTTATAATGTTTCCATCATATTTCATTAGTCTATTGTATATTTTATTACACCCTTTGGAGGTTAAGCCAATATAAAATAATATTCCGGGGAGGCGTGGACCTGTGCGCTTGTTATACAGTTCTGTTTTTATTTCTAAGTGTTTTATTGAATATTTTAACTTAGCGTAGTCTAGAAAGTTGATTTTAAACCCCTATCTTTCAATTCATTTTCGGTATAAATAATTCCATTGTTTGAAATTATGTCATCTACTATATGATAGCCTTTACATTCCCAGTCTTTCCTGTATTCTATGTTATTTAAGGTATTATGCCATAAGGGCATATATGGTATAAAGTTTTTTTTCCAGTTTGTACAGTCGTTAAATTTGATAATACTCAGGACCACGTCTCGCCAGAATTTTTTTGTTATTGTCCCTAATATTTGCTTTGGATATTGGTCCCTGTATCTCAATATTTCATTTAATCCATGTTTCATTGGGAACTCTGCCCACCCCTTTTCCTGGTTCACTAGACGTTTAATCCAGGATATTTTTAGCGCGTGATCAAAAGATTTTAAGTCAGTCATTTTTAAACCACCCAAGTTAGGCAGAGTTTCCATTATTTCCTTTCTGAATTTTGGTTTCTTTTTGTTCCATATAAAATTTCGAAACAGTTGTTCGAGTGTACTCAACATCTCCGCACTTGGGGATGGAAGGGACAACAGGATATGTATCACTTTGGATATCAATAGGCTTTTTACAATTATTATTTTTCCATAAGGAGTTAAATTCCTCGCGTTCCATAAACAAATTAATTTTTGAATTTCTCCAATTTTTCCTTCTATGTTAAGTTCTGTTATGTTGCTGAATTTTGATATATTATAGGATATTCCTAGCGATACAAATTCCTGTGTCCAGTCTAAATTTAATTCATTACATAAAATGATCCCGTTGTCCCTCCATGCCCCAATTTTTGCCACCTTTGTTTTTTCTTTATTCACCTTCAGGCCACTGACCTGCTCAAATTCCTTCAAGATTTGCATACAATTTCTAATATTGTCTTCTGTTGGTCTTAATAAAAGGGTGGTGTCATCCGCATATAGAGAGGTTTTATGTTCTTGTGAGTGTAGAGTGATGCCTTCTATGTGTTTATTTTCTCTTATAGCTTCTGCCATTATCTCAGCTGCTATGACAAATAAATAAGGGGACACTGGGTCCCCTTGTCTACATCCCCTGCCTAATTTTATTTGTCCAGAAAAATTCCCATTTTGAAGAATTTTTGATGTTGAGCCCGTTTGTAGAGATTTTATCCAATTTATAGTTTTTTTTCCAAAATTAAAAATTTCCAAAGATTTTAAAATGAATTCCCATGATAGCGAATCAAACGCCTTTTCAAAGTTGATTAAAATAATTAGGCCGTCTGATTCTTGATAGTTACATTCTGCAATTATATCGTATAGTTATCTAGAGTTCTCGCCTATAAATCTATTGTTTACAAATCCCTTTTGGTCTGGGTGTATTATTGATGGTAGTATTTTTTTGATCCTATCTGCTATTATTCCTGAAAAAAAATTATAAACTGAATTTAATAAAGTTATGGGGCGCCAATTTTTTAATATATTTCTAATTTTCCCCCCTTTTGGTATACATGTGATAATGCCTTCAAGTTGTGATGGGTTTAATATATTTTTGTTCCTATATGAATTTAGTAATTTTAATAATAATATTTTTAAAGTAGGCCAGAAAGTTTTATAAAATTCATTACTATATCCGTCTGGGCCCGGGCTTTTATTATTCTTACTTTTTGTGACTATCTTATTTAATTCTTCTAATGTAATTTCTCTCTCTATGTGTTCTTTGTCATATTCATTTAATTTTGGAAGATTGTTCTCTATTGAGGATAAAGTGGATTCTTTGATGTCTATGCATTTTTTTTCTTTAAATAATTGTTCATAAAATTGGCGCATCTCTTCTAGTATTTTTGGGGGGTCATTTATCACTTTATTTCCATTTTTTATTTCTCTAATATGTTTGGATATAAAAAAATTATTTTCCAGATTTAAAAATAATTTTGAAGGTTTTTCTCCTAATTGGCAATTTTGCCATCTAGATCGCACTAATGCACCCTGCAGTTTATGGTCTCTAATTTCTTCTAACTCTGTTTTTTTATTTTTTAGTGGCTGTACTCAGTCTTTGTCCTCTATATGTTGTGATATGTCATTTTCCATTTCTGAAATTTCATTTGTTAGTTTTTATTCTTTACTTCTTTGCTTTCTTTTCTTATTTGCTGCGTATGACATTAATAGATTTCTGAGTTGTGCTTGTAAAACCTCCCATAGGAGTTCAATTTCTATCATGAATTCGATTTCAATTTCTTTAAAATTATTTATAACAAAATCTTGGCTATAAGGAGTGCATGCGTATGTGCATACAATTAATTCAGGTTCTACTTCTATTTTTTCTTTTAACTCCCTATCATTTAAAAACGAATTGTTAAGTTTCCAGTTACCCTTCCCTTTTTTATATTTGCTAACTATCAATTTTAGGTTTATTGGGCTATGGTTCGATCTGTAGCTATATTTAATCGAGGAATCCCCATAGATGTCTAAAAGTGCCTCTGATATAAGAAAAAAATCTAGCCTACCCATTTCTTTATGGAAATGTTGCTTCCATGTATATTGGTTTGTATCTGGGTGAGCTTGTCTCCAAATGTCTAATAGGTCTAATTTATTTTTAAAATTTTTAACTACCTGACTGGCTTTGGGGTTATTTAGTTTTTTGTAATTTAATGTGTCTTTCGCGAAATCATTAACGTAATTCCAGTCACCAGCCATTATTAAGTTCTTAATATCAAAAGATTCAATTTTATTAAATAAGTCTATGAAAAATTGGGGGAGTCTTCATTTGGGGCGTATAAATTGATTAATAGAAATCTGGCTATATCGACTATCTCTATATCCAGAATAATGTATCTACCACTGTCACTACAAATTATGTTATGTATTTTGTGTTCAAAATTGTCATCTATTGCTATCAGTACCCCTCCTGAATTTCTCTCTGTCCCTGATATAAAATAATTTACATTCCATTCCTGTTTTAAAGAATTAATATCTTCCTCAATAATATGGGTCTCTTGTAGACACAGTATGTTAACTTTTTCTTCTCTAGCTTTGTCTAAAATGTCAAGTCTTTTCATTCTATCCCTTAAACCTCTGCAGTTAATTGATTCGATTTGTATCAATTCCATTTAGTTTTAAAACCTATACTTCTCATTACCATAATGTGTTTTGTGAAGTATTTTGTGTATTATTGTGTGTATGCACTCTCTATATGTGGACATTTCATAAATAATAATTCATATATCCTATATTTCTGGGGTTTGTATGCAAATCGTGAAGGAAGACAAAAACCACTCATATCATCATTTCTTTTTATACCAAATATTCCCCCATTGGGGTTCACAACCAGATATCTTATCCTAGCTGTTATTTTCAGCTTCATTTCTCAAAAATACAAACAAAAAATTATATTAGCATAAAACAACAATGAGAAGTTATTACAAACAAAAAGTATACTAAATATCCAATTGTCTGTCTTAGTATAACAAAGATAAGTAAGATGGACTACCGTTTTCAAGTGAAATACGATGATGTCCTTCCAAAATGGTTCCTAATTTTTATCTGACCCAAATTGTGTTATACCAAACTTATTGTAAATATCACAAGTTTATATAGTTGGACGTCCGGTTTACAGATGAAACACAGTGATGTCCTCTCAATTATATAGTTGGACGTCCGGTTTACAGATGAAACACGGTGATGTCCTCTCAATTATATAGTTGGACGTCCGGTTTACAGATGAAACACGGTGATGTCCTCTCAATTATATAGTTGGACGTCCGGTTTACAGATGAAACACGGTGGTGTCCTCTCAAAATCTACACAATGTTAGAAAATTAAAATAACTGCCCCTTGGCTTAGGGTGCAGTTGTGAGGAAGATATGTAGTGCGGGTCGTGAAATCCAAAGACCTTTACTAATATGATACGAAAATTAAGAAAAAATTAAATGCGCATTCCCCCCCCCCCCCCCCCCAAATACAATGCAATCTGTTTATTAATCTACCCAGAATTGAGTAAACTATTTCACAGTGTACGAGTTTAAATTTTTGACAAATTATGACTTGTTAAATCCTTTTAACCACTTTGGGCACTTTTTGAGCACTGAGCAGCATTTATGTTATATGTATATTATAGAATCCCATTTAAACAAGCCAGACATAAGAAACTTCAAGATGTGCATCATGTCGTATAATCCTTTTGTAGGTACGTTTCGCATATGCGCACCAGATACAAAGAACAACTGCTCTTTTGATCATTAGAAAACGCATAGACAAATAAACTTCATGTGACCAAAAATATACAAAACGGCAAGGCCGATACATATTGATTTCTCACTTTAACATAATTATATAGTAAGTATATGCTGGTACTATACGTTTCGCTAGTATAGTGAATTGGCAGTGTTCTCCATAATACGTAGTATTGTCGATTAAGTGTTATTGTTGAACTCTATGGACGGATTTCCAGCTATATGGCTTAGCTGTACACATACCCCTCATTTCACTGCGGATTGATAATTGCGTATATCAAGTGATTCTGCTAACACATTTTCTGATTATCAGACACAAATTGCTCGTAAAACGCTGAGAATGACTAGTCGCACAATATTTTTCCATTGTCCATGTTGTTTTGATCGATGCACAACAAATTATATATATATATTCCAAACCTATATTTATGCACAAAGTGAAAGATATTTATATGTAAATACTAAATAGTAATTTTAGCGCACAAAGTATGTATTTATATAAAAATATATGTATATATTGTACTCCCTTTTTTTTTTCCAACATTTCTCTATTAGCCAAAATCAATGAAGTATCATCACCAATTGGTTGTCGCAATGTGCATACATATACGTTTTCCGTCATAAATGAAAGACCGGGACGAGGAAGACCGTTATTACAATATACCTGTATATGTCATAAATATATGTCAAGTGGTTTAAATGTTTTTACTATGTTTTTAATATGAAATTTGAAAAATGCTTAAAAAATTACCTCAATTTTGATTCATGTTCCTAGGCATGTGATTAAATAAAATAAAATAATAGGAGTTATTCACACAGTATATATTTCAATTCCGGTCTTACCTTGTTGCGGTTATCTGTGTCAGTTCCTTCCGTTATTGGTTTGTGGACGATGGAAGAGGGTATGGTGGTGTGTTGCAATCGCCCGTACGATTGAGCATGGTAGTGAAGTGAGCCGGGTTAAGTGGAAGGACGAGCCGATGTGTAGATGATGAATGGTGGCCATACTAGTGTTGCATTGGTGACGACAAGGATAATATACACGCAGTATATACGATGTTCCCCGACCATGCTATTGTTGGGATAGACAACACAAATTCAGTTGCACTTGATGTCTAAAGTCGGGCTGTTGATCGGGTCTAAAGTCGGGCTGTTGATCGGGTAAAAGAGAAACATAATCACATTTTGATCAACCAACATAGTACCTACTGTATATCGTTCACAGGATAGAGATGGCTTGAAAATCTGAAATAAACAGTGATAAGTAATACCTAAATACCCCAAAACATAGTTAAAACGTCATCATTGAATACACACATTAAAATAGTAATTAAATTTCAAGGGTGATACTTACCTTAGAACAAACGTTAGATAACTATAATGATGCATTGGATTAAAAACATTCTTAAGTGTGCAAAATACTAAGAATAGTATACAATTCACTATGAGACATAAGCATGTATGTGAATTTGTACTCACCATTAACTTGATCCATGGTCTGTTTTAGTTTCATGATACATTCAGAGACACCATCTAAGAGGACTGTTAGGGTGTCATGTTTCCTCTTCAATGATCTACCGTTCCCAGCCATATTGATTGGGGAGGAAGAATTAATCGCTTGGTCTACACAATACAAAACAAAAACTCTAAAACCTAACCTTAATAACTACACTTCTTACTTGTCTGGGCTATAATGAACTTGTAAATAGTTATAGGGATGTACAGCTACCTCTAAAACTAACTAGAAAAGGTCTGATGGTAATCTGATACCCTTGACAACCTACTTATTTAAACGACATGATAAGACTTGATGTCATTTGAAGTCTAGATTATCTACCACCTTTTTCACTCACAGCAGGGGTCAGATACATTTCATACTAACACAAAACATTTGATAATCATAGACATCCTTATGAAATCATTTGTGGCAAGTTTTGAGTTCCAACTATGAAAATTGCACCTTCCAGAAGCAAATCCCTAAAATCAGTAGTTTTAATGCCATTTTTTTCTGTAAAATGCCCCAAAACGTAGCATGTCATGAGAATATTCAAACATAACTCACTTTCTGTATCTACACCTTCTTGGGTAGTTTTCTAAGCCAAAACTATTTAGTTGGGAGTTTGGAATAGTCCACAGGATGACATTCAAGTTGTGGGAAATTACAAAAATCACTCATTTTTGATGATTTTTCCCCTAAAATCACTCACAGCAGGGGGTTCATTAAAGTCACGCTCACGCAACATGTTCTAAGATCAGAAGCATCTTCTTGAACACATGTGTAGCAAGTTTGGAGTTTCTATCTCGAAAAATGAATTTTCTAGAAGGAAATCCCATGCTTTTTTCGTGATTTTTTGCATAAAATGCCCCAAAACCCCCCTATGCAGCAAAATCAGACGTGTAATCCACCCGTGCGCTAAAGCCCACCCTATGTAGAGATGAATAAGCATGGATGACGACTTGTAACGAAAAACGCCATCAAAAGTATAATTCTGACATTTGGCCACCCGCCTAATATACTTACTTCAGTTGTAGGTGGGCGGTTGCATTAGTTATTTTCCAATCAGATAACTTACTGGTAGCTGCAGTATTTCGTTATTAAAAATGTAGTTATAAAATGCAGTTATAAAATGCGTTATAAAAAGGGATGTCTGAAATAAGTATACCTATCTTACTAGAATTGTTCAAACAATTTGGTACGTACTAGAATTGTTTGAAGGGAGCAATTCTGTTAGTACCAGTATTGCAAAATTCTCTGGACAATTCTAGTACGCATCAGAATTGATGTCATAAAGTACAAAATGACTGCTAACCCTACCATCCCAATTGTGTATTTCTATCGACGTAAACAACTCGCTAGTTATGACTTTCTAAACTGCGTAACGCCCACTCGTGATGATTTCTTTAGACGCCCCTCCCCCCATTTCTGGAATAGCTTTAAGGCATGGCTAGCAAGTTGTACTTGGTGGAGGAAACAAGACTAATCTGTTATAACAATCCAAATGTCTTTAGTATGTTTCTCACACGCTCAAGCCGCTAAGAAACTAACATCGTGGGTTATTTGATAGAAACCTAGAGGATAGTATAACATACTTCAATGATCAATATTCGAGCATGTAAAACAACACGTGTGTTTTATGCATACATGTAGATAAGTACACACAACCGCTGATCTCTGTCAATACTAACATACAGTTATCCCTCACACTAATTGCTTGTCGCGGACGTGGTGCAACAGATGACAATGTTGGCACAAGCCAAACTCTACATAAACACACAGCATAAAATACATACAATCAAACACGCAATTCCCCTTAATTGCTTGACTTTCCAAAAAGGTAAGCAAGAATCTACTGAGTTTGCAGTTTTCTACTCTGCCTCCAGCTGTCTCGTACATAAGCAGTTTGCATAGCGGATCCCTCAGTGGCATTCCCATACATTTCTACACGTTGTATAGATATTTGATGTTTGATTAGAGACCTAATTGGATTGGAAAACGACAAAAAGAGGATGTGAAAATGTATATAAGAGAGGGTGTTTGGGGTGTGTGGTCAGTTCTTGCTGAACCCAACAGGTACCATGAAGCTAACGTGGTGCCTCTTCCTTGTGGGGTTGGCCGCGGCTCACGCCATCAGTGGTAAGTTGAAATTTGAATTTCATTTTTCGTCACTTTTTCGACACATTGCAAAGGTAAATGTAGCTGTCCCTGTCGGAATATGGTATTTTGTTTTTGCCAGTGTTTTGGCATTTTGCGGCTAACTTGTGACTAGCCAGTTAGTTGTTATTGATGGAGGAAATCGGAGTACCCGGCGAAAACCACCGCTTGACCCCAAGTCACTGGCAACTTTCTCACATGTGCCGTGTGGGATTCGAACCCGGGCAGTGGTGAGAGACCGCTAACAGTGAGTAGCCACGCCATAGAGGGCAGTGGTAAGTCCATAACTGTTTCACTGGGGACCGGAGATTTCGTAATTTAGTATATTTCTTCATTCATTTTCGTTAACAGTATAAATTAGTTAGGTTTCATACATTTTTTTTTCCTAAAGTGTACTTAATTTTCATGAAATGGAGGTGACTTTAGGGATGTGTGGTCTTTCTAGAGACAAGGATCCAAGCTATGGTGAAAACCTGCCGGTGAATTCACCTCAGCGATTTTCTCGCTTGTTCAGGCGACTAACACGACCAGACTTACTTCATGTACATGGTTACTTATTCATTAGCTCCATGTCGGCAGGTGACAATGGTTGAGTGTTCTATTATTTCGGAAAGAAGTTCTGAACGAGGAACCTTTGAATTCTCACTGGTTTTGAAAGTTCGTTTTATCCTCACTCTTTCTGCTACATTGCGGCTAAACCGTGGCGAGAATAAAACCAAGTCACTTGCAACTTTCTCACATGCCCGGTCGTGCAGCTAGTATTTAAACTCAAGTGCATGTGCCTACTACTTCATGTACATGGTTACTTATCCATTAGCTCCATGTCGGCAGGTGACAATGGTTAAGTGTTCTATTATTTTAGAAAGGAGATCTGAACGAGGTACCTTTGAATTCCCACTGGTTTTATCGTCACTCTTTCTGCTACATTGCGGCTAAACCGTGGCGAGAATAAAACCAAGTAACTTGCAACATTCTCACATGCCCGGCCGTGCAGCTAGTATTCAAACTCAGGTGCATGTGACTATATTACTTTCAGCGCCGGCAAACTGCCCAAACGAGCACCTCCCGGCAAGCGAGCGTAAGGATGCGGGTTATCCAGGCATAACTACGGAGAAATGCTACGAGAATGGAGGTTGCTGGGACACCAGCTGCGGAGTCTGCATTTGGTGCTACAAACCACCCGCCAAACCAGCAGTCAAAGGTAAAGTTTTGAAATTTCAATTTTCGACAGATTTTCTGGGATATTTAGGCTATTTCGTGACTAGTCTACATTGGCGGAGGAGACCAGAGTACCTGGCGAATGCAGTACAGACATTTAATTCCTTCACCGGTCGACCGGATGTTCGACAGTGCCTGATTGTACAAACACCCTTGTAAAACCGGGTGGCGATCGGATGTGCAGTCGTGTATCGTGGCCGGGCTGCCCGCGTATTTGGTGCAGGAATAACATGTCGGCACTGTACCCACACCTGCATCCGAGTCACTTGATACTTTCTCCCATAATGCCCCGCGCCAATGATGAGAGCTTTCATGTTCAACAGGGATTGAAAAAATAAGACATTTTTTTGCTAAAGAGGATATAGATTTTGGATAGGAAATATCGTTTATCGTTACTTATCTGTCGTATTTTAACGAATTCACGACCAGACACTTTTTGTTAGATACGCCTATTTCCAAGTCACTGGCAACTTCTCCACATGTCTTGAGCCCAATTCGACTGTGATTTCAGTAGTTTCAAATATTTTAAAATCATAGGCAGGACGTTTACCATTTTGCTGTTCCAGATTTAAGGATAAGATTGCCTATAGGTCTTAAGCCGCCGCCAATTGCGTAGGGCTTATTAGTAGAGAGGTTGGGCTATCCCGTTTCCGACATCGAGATCGGGTTAGCATATCACCTTCTATGCCGTTCCCGATCTCGATGTTGGAACATCGTATCCAAGGTTGGGCTATGCCGTCGGGATAAGTATCTGTCAATAGATGTCTAAAATGTAGTTGTCGAATTTGTCAATAGATGTCGTCATTGTATTTCAGCATAAATTTAGCATGAAGCTACGACGTTCAATACTTACGTGATACAGCCAGTTTATCTCGGGTATTGAGAACGCCGCAGAGTCGAGCTATGTGGGAAACGATGACGTCAACACATTCTATGGTGACGTCATCGTCGCCTATCCCGATCTCGATGTCGAAAACGGGATAGCCCAATCTGTCTATTGTTTGATATTTAGGGTTCCGCCGTGTACTAGACACAATGATATGATTTTTGTACAGCAACCGAAAAGAGAATTATTTGTTTTATTCTTCATACCATACCATATAATCTAAGCATATTAAAGTAGAATATTCCATGGAAATTTGATTATAACTGAACAAGTGACGGCTAATATGTTTCAAATTGAGAGACCACAAATTTTTAGATGCGGCATCACTATGATTGGCTAAACTAGAACGGATGTTCTCTTTTCAACAAAAAATAATGTTTTATACAACGTTTGTAGAATAATTGGAATTTGTTTTTGTTTCTATTTTTAATTTGAATAGTTGAATTAGAAGTGATTTCGATTTTGCGAATAATGGATGAATCTTATGTTATTTTTAGAATATCTTATCACCAAGACGATTTTCGAATTTAAAATTTATAGATACATGTAGGCGTAAGTGGGCATGATGGGCGTGTTACCTAAACTAACTTAAACCCTTCCTTCACCTTATTAAGAAAACACTAGCTCTATCACAATAGAAAGAAGGGAGACTTTTGAACGTTAGAGCTCGATTTCTGGAAGAAAGTTACCAGTGACTTGGGGTAAGGCAGTTGTTTTCGCCTGGTACTCCGGTTTCCTCCACTGCTTAAAACTGGCTGCTCACAGCTTAGCTGCAATATGGCTGATCTTTACGAAAATTGAAATTCCGAAATTCCATATTCTGAACCCGAGTTCTCATATTAATTCCAGGACCTTCACGGTGTTCCTTACCCAGAGAGACTGGCATATGCAGAGCCGCAGTGAGGGCTTTCTATTACAACACCGCCACCCAGAAATGTGAACGTTTCACATATGGAGGCTGCGGTGGGAATGGAAACCGATTCTCAACGCTCGAGGAATGTCAGAAAGTCTGTGGCGGAGGTAAGGACACATTACTATATTACTTTATATTACCATCACATTTACATCTAGTTCATATATTTCCTTACGAAGTGTTGACTAATAAGTTTGAAAGATACTTTGAAAGCCATGACTACACTCTGTTAAAACAAATATTTGGCGACCCCAATGCCTGAATGGTCATGTGCATTGGCCGCTAACTTCTCCTCTTGCCTCTACTCTTACGATGAAAAAGGTTTTGTTGTTATCGTCGTCGTCGTTGTTGTTGTTGTTGTTGTTGTTGTTGTTGTTGTTGTTGTTGTTGTTGGTGTTATTGCTATTGATGGAATAGTTCATAACTAAGCAAATAGTAACGATTGTGTTTAAGACGTTGATTATCACGTACTGTTATCAAAGATGGATGATGCTATTGTTCGGGTTGTTTTTGTGTCGTTGCTGCTTTTGCAGTTGTTGTTGTTATAATTGTTAATATCTAAGCTATTAGTGATGGTCATTGCTGAACATATGCTTTTGTTTTTAGGGAGGTGATGGTATTGTTCCTCTTGTATATATATATATATATATATATATATATATATATATATATATATATATATATATATATATATATATATATATATATATATATATATATATATATATATATATATATACATATATATATATATATATATATATATATATATATATATATATATATATATATATATATATATATATATATATATATATATATATATATATATATACAACATGATGCTTACCTCAAAGCATGTGTAAATTAATACAAACATAAACATCTTACAGAAGAACCGACGTTGCCCCCAACGACAACGGAACCTCCTACGGTCCCACCGACCAATAAGTCCTGTGCATGCGCAGCCAAACGCATCAAAAAGTACCTGGCACAGATCAAATCTCTGAGTGTAACAGTCAGAAAGCTTTCTCTCGAGAGAAGTATGCTGATCAGTAAGTTTTGCATTTGAAATTCTCTTAAATCCTTTGAAATGATATAAAAAAGTTTATTTAATTCGTGTATTAGAAAACAATTTCTGTGTCCTATCACTGATATCCACAGCTTTTGTCATTCGAAAAATATCATATCAAAATTGAGGACAAGAGTTCCTTCATGGGTGCAAATAACTAGAACATATGCTTATGACGTGGTGTCACTTCTAATTAAGCAAATAACTGTTATGGCTAAAACATATTTTGCAATTATTTTCTGTCTTATTTCAAAATAAGATAGATATACTAGATAAATAAGATAGATGTATCTAAATTTAGGGTACGTTATAACATTAGGAGTTAATTTAGTTATTCAATTCTTTTCCGTCATGTTTTAGTATCAACACCTTAACTTTTGCAGCACGACTGACCAAGGGCAAGGCTGCTTATGGTCTTCTCAAGAGGGAGTACCAGGTGCTGAAGACAGAGAATGCCGGACTTGTGAAATACCGTGTTCGCTACCGTAAACTTGCAAGAACTCTGAGGGCTCTCCGCAGAAAACAAATTCAGCTGAGGCGTAGGCTGGCAGCTGCCATTAAAAGTAAGAACACATTGTAGGATTTCTAATAGAGTACACATGATTGGATAAATTATTTACATATCTTGACAGCATGGCAGTATTTTGAGAAATGTTTGACTAAAAGATGATGTTCCTTTTAGGATTCAAACTCCCCTTTTGAATAACTTTCAAATACCTTTTAAAACAGCTCTATTCGATTAGTTACCCGGAAGTTGTCAGATCATGTGTACACTGCATGTGCAAGCAAATTGATTAAAAGAGCTGAACCCTTTCGAGTTCTGCATGATTTGCTGGATAGCCTCATGTATTGCACAACTATTGCGTGATATGCCAGTCATGTGAAAAAGTTACCGTTGACTTGGCATTAGTCGGAGGTTTATACAGGTTTTTTATGTTCCTTCCTCGAGACTGACAGAAAATGGCAGAGAATAGCACACCAAATGTGGCTGGTTTGTGTTATTGGCGTGATACTTCAAGGGTTAGTGAATGGTTTTAAGAAGGAAAATTAAAAAACCTGCCATGTTCGCCCTGCAATAAAAAAGCACCTCCTCTTAGCCTTGCCTGAATCAGCTGATGAGTAAACACATCATTTCAATATCAATTTTCTTATTGTAATTGAATAACTACTGGCTGCCTTGCATGTAGTGGGTATTGTACCTTTGTTTTATTAGTCTGACGAATTCCACCAAAAACTAAATCGTATTACTATGAATTACTTTCAATGGACTCAACTTAACATTGCAATATGATCAAGGAATACTAACCTGTGCTTTTCTAATCAGAACCTTACCTACAAATAAGAAAACAATAAATTATAGGAGGGTTGCATGAGGGGAAAACCTGTGCAAAACTATTCAAAGTAGTCTATTTACCCAACTTAATGTCTGATTCGAATACCTACCATTGTAACAAGTTCATTCTTTTTTTTCTAGGTGCAACAAAGAAGACTTTGCGTGTAAAGCAGTTCCAAATTGGCTCCCAACGAATACGGATTGAATATGTCAGTAAAGGTCATATCCGTGTCATAGTTACTCACAAATCAGTGCAACGCGTGCAGGAGATTGTTACTAACCAGTCCTCAGAGGTGCTTACAATTATCCGTTATCTAGGCAATGGGAAAAAGAAGACCATCACTGTCAAAGTACCCAGAACTGGGCGGAAAATAAAAATAGGAGGGAAGGATATTTTCCGCGCCATTCGAGTGCGCATGGGGAGGATCCGTCTATTGATTCGCAGCAGATACCTGGTTGCTATCAGAAGGTGGCGTAGACGACTCATGGCCAAACTTCGAAGAAGGCAGAGACTTGCACGATTGAAGAAACGAAAACAACTCCTTCGTCTTCGACGCAAGATAAAGTTGCTCCTTAGAAAAGGTCGCATAAGCAAACTTAAGAGGCGTGCCCTTCTGCTACGATTGAGGAGGATAAGGCGAACCCTCTACAATCTGCGAAGGAGATTATATCGTCGTTATAGAAGGAAATACCAAAGAGCAAGAAGAAGCATCAGGAGACGGTTGCGATATTTCAGGAATCTTCTGAGACGTGCAAGACTCACCCGCCGTTTGCGACGTGTCATCTACAGACGAATTGTAAGGTTGAGACGGAATTGGAGAAGTATCAGGATCAGGTGGAGACGCTTCAGACGCAGACTTCGTCAACAGAGACGGTGGTGGCGACTGTCAAGACTTTACCGGCTAAGGAAACGGAGAAGACTTGCAAGACTCAGGAGACTTAGAATTCTTATAAGAACCAAGAAGTTAAGCATCAAACGTAAGAGAGCATACAAGAGACTAATCAGGAGATTGAAAATCACCATAAGGAGAATGCGAATTCGCAGGCGTTTGGCTCTGAGAAGGCTGCGCAGAATATCACGAATAAGAAGAGTAGTAAGACGTGCCATTCGTAGAGAACGCATCAGGCGTAGACTGATTGCACGGATGAGAAGACTTCGAAGAATTATAAGAAAAAGAAAACTGACAAAGAGGAGACGTCTGGCTCTCAAAAGGCAGATACAAAAACAGCAACAGATAATCCGCCGACTTAAACTTGCTCGTCATAAGAAGCTGCAGCAAATAGCAGCCATGGTGAGAAAACGATTGCTTGCAAGACAAAGACGGCTTAGAAGATTGGTTCATCTAAGAAAGCTTCGTTACAAGAAACGCCTTGTCATGTATAGAAAGCTAAAACAACTTGCAAAAGCAAAGAAAATTAGCCGCAAACATAGGAGGGCACTAAGAAGGAGAATTCAAAGACAAAGGATTATCATCAGAAAGCAGAGATTAGCAGCTTTAAGGATAAAGAGGAGACTAGCTGCATTTAGAAGAAGAACAAAGCATACACTTCAGCGGCTGCATAGACAAAAACAAGCTTATGCAAAACTAAGGAAATTGAGGCAGCAGTTGCTATTGAAAACGGTTACTAAGAAGGCAAAACTCAACATCCTGAGGAAAATCAAGATCATCAAGACCAGAATTCAGAGAGTATTCCGTAACAGATTGCGTCGATTACAACGGCGAGTACAGATCATGCGATACAGATGGCGAAGACGATTAATTCAATTGAGGCAACTGAGACGGAGACGTAGACATGCAAGACTAAGAAAACTAACAAAACTTCTCAGATCTAGAAAACTGGGCAGAAGAAGAAGACTCAGAATTAACCGACAAATCATACGATTGAGAATGGCTATTCGGAGGTTGTATTTGAGGAGACAGTACATTAGGAGACTGCGCTTGAAACGTTTGAGAAGACGATACAGACAATTCATTAACACACAAAGAAGAAGGATCAGGAGGTTGAGAAGGACCTTAAAACGAAGACTTAGGAGACGTATACGCCAAAGAATCAGGAAGAGAATTCAAAGCATCCGGAGAATCATCAGAAGGCGAAAAATGAGAAGAAGGATATATCTAAGAAAATTGATTATTCGCAGAAGAAGGCGACAAGAAATGCGTAGGTTATTGAGATCCAGAAGAAGTTATCGTCAAAGTCTGCTAAGACTAAGGAACTTACGAAAAATGTTAAGACATAAAAGACTATCCAGGCAAAGAAGAATCTTAATCATCAAGAGAATCCGTCAAATAAGAAAAGTACTTAAAAGGAAAATATATTTGATAAGGAGATTGAGAAAAGTCAGGCGCTTACGTTTAAGACGTAGAATCCAAAGAATTCGAAATGTTTTGAGATTGAGACGCCAGAGGCTGAGAAGACTAAGAAAACTATTCATCACCAGGAGAAGACTAAGCAGAAGAAGAAAGATCATCATCATGAGAAGAATCAGAAGAATAAAGAGATCACTCAGAAAGCAATACATCAGGTTACGAGTTTCTATAAGGCGCAAAAGGCTTCGCTTTAGAATTTACCGCCGCAAACTTCGTCAAAGACTTGCTCTTAAACAAAGGAGACTTGTAGCTCTAAGACGACAACTCAAGCGAAAAGGACTTTCAAGACGTACCAGGTCTAGGATCATCAAACGAATTCGAAGAGTTCAAGCTAACATAAGAAGATATATCATTCAGACCAGAAAAGTGCTACGATTGAGAAGGAGGCTCTTAGTTCGTTCTGTAAGAAAAGTTAGAAGGAGGATGGCCCTTCGAAGGTTGCGCTTGGTTAGATTGAGGAGAAGGTTGAGAGGACGCCTAGGGAGGCGCCGCAGACTCATCATTATTCGACAAATTCGAAGAATTCGCTATTCTATGAGGAGACTTGTCATCTTACAGAGAAAGCTCAGAAGACGAAGGAGAATTCAAATGAGGCGTTACATCAGGTTGCTTCGTAGGCGTAGAAATCGCAGGAGACTTATTTTGTTGCGTCTTACAAGAAGACTTCGATTGAAGAAGTTAAGCAGAAGAAGGAAGGTGTCAATTTTGAAGAGGATAAGAAGAATCCGTTCTATCCTTCGTAGGCAAAGAATCAAGAGACAGAGGTACTTAAGACGTTTAGCGATTCGCAAAAGACGCCGTCAAGAGAGGCTAAGGCTTTTGAGAATAAGAAGACGTTATCGGCAAAACCGCAAAAGATTGAGACAGTTGAAGAAGGCATTGAAGCGTAAAAATCTATCCAGAAAGAGAAGAATCTTGATACTGCGCAGGATCCGTGCAATTGTAGTCACTCTCCGCAGAAGGGTTCTTTACTTCAGAAGGCTAAGGCGACTTAGACGGTTACGATTGAGGCGCAGGATCCAAAGAGTAAGAAGAATCTTGAGATTGAGACGTCAAAGGTTAAGGAGACTAAGAAGAAATCTGATCAGAACGAGTCGGTTGAGCAGAAGGAGAAGGCTTATCATCATAAGAAGGATTCGGAGGATAAGGAGATCACTCAGAAGGCAGTATACCAGGTTACGAGTGTATGCAAGACGCAAAAGACTTCGCTTCAGGATTTATCAAAGCAGACTTCGCAGAAGGCTTGTTCAGCAAAAGAGGAGACTTATGGCTCTGAGACGTCAACTCAAACGCAAAGGACTTGCAAGGCGTATCAGATTAAGAATCATCAGGCGAATTAGAAGTATTCAAGCCAGCATTAGAAGATATATCATTCGTACAAGGAGAGTGCTGAAATTGCAAAGACGACGCCTAGTTCTTTATGCTAGAAGAGTAAAAAGACGCATTGCCTTGAGAAGATTACGCTTGGTCAGACTGAGAAGGAGATTGAGGAGACAACTTACTCAGCGTAGAAGACTCCGCATTGTTCGATATATTCGCAGAGTTCGTTATTCTATCAGAAGATTTGTAATCCAGCTGAGACGGCTAAGAAGAGGGAGTAAAATACAAGTAAGGCGTTACATCAGGTGGCTGAGAAGACAGAGCAAACGCAAAAGGCTTCTCTTGTTGCGTCTTCGACGAAGACTAAGATTGAAAGGTTTAAGCAGAAGGAGGAAGGCCATAATCATAAAAAGAATAAGAAGAATTCGTTTCATTATCCAAAGACAAAGGATTAGAAGAATACGATACTTCAGGAGGATAAGGCGCCTTAGACGTCAACGATTAAGACGTGGAATCCAAAAAATTAGAAATGTTTTAAGATTGAGACGCCAGAGGCTGAGGAGACTAAGAAGAATATTCATCACCAGGAGACGACTGAGCAGAAGAAGAAGGATCATCATCATGAGAAGAATCAGAAGAATAAAGAGATCACTCAGAAAGCAATACATCAGGTTACGAGTTTCTATAAAGCGCAAAAGGCTTCGCTTTAGAATTTACCGCCGCAAACTTCGTCAAAGACTTGCTCTTAAACAAAGGAGACTTGTAGCTCTAAGACGACAACTCAAGCGAAAAGGACTTTCAAGACGTACCAGGTCTAGGATCATCAAACGAATTCGAAGAGTTCAAGCTAACATAAGAAGATATATCATTCAGACCAGAAAAGTGCTACGATTGAGGAGGCGCTTAGTTCGCTCTGTAAGAAAAGTTAGAAGGAGGATGGCCCTTCGAAGGTTGCGCTTGGTTAGATTGAGGAGAAGGTTGAGAGGACGCCTAGGGAGGCGCCGCAGACTCATCATTATTCGACAAATTCGAAGAATTCGCTATTCTATGAGGAGACTTGTCATCTTACAGAGAAAGCTCAGAAGACGAAGGAGAATTCAAATGAGGCGTTACATCAGGTTGCTTCGTAGGCGTAGAAATCGCAGGAGACTTATTTTGTTGCGTCTTACAAGAAGACTTCGATTGAAGAAGTTAAGCAGAAGAAGGAAGGTGTCAATTTTGAAGAGGATAAGAAGAATCCGTTCTATCCTTCGTAGGCAAAGAATCAAGAGACAAAGGTACTTAAGACGTTTAGCGATTCGCAAAAGACGCCGTCAAGAGAGGCTAAGGCTTTTGAGAATAAGAAGAAGTTATCGGCAAAACCGCAACAGATTGAGACAGTTGAGGAAGGCATTGAAGCGTAAAAATCTATCCAGAAAGAGAAGAATCTTGATACTGCGCAGGATCCGTGCAATTGTAGTCACTCTCCGCAGAAGGGTTCTTTACTTCAGAAGGCTAAGGCGACTTAGACGGTTACGATTGAGGCGCAGGATCCAAAGAGTAAGAAGAATCTTGAGATTGAGACGTCAAAGGTTAAGGAGACTAAGAAGAAATCTGATCAGAACGAGTCGGTTGAGCAGAAGGAGAAGGCTTATCATCATAAGAAGGATTCGGAGGATAAGGAGATCACTCAGAAGGCAGTATACCAGGTTACGAGTGTATGCAAGACGCAACAGACTTCGCTTCAGGATTTATCAACGCAGACTTCGCAGAAGGCTTGTTCAGCAAAAGAGGAGACTTATGGCTCTGAGACGTCAACTCAAACGCAAAGGACTTGCAAGGCGTATCAGATTAAGAATCATCAGGCGAATTAGAAGTATTCAAGCTAGCATTAGAAGATATATCATTCGTACAAGGAGAGTGCTGAAATTACAAAGACGACGCCTAGTTCTTTATGCTAGAAGAGTAAAAAGACGCATTGCCTTGAGAAGATTACGCTTGGTCAGACTGAGAAGGAGATTAAGGAGACAACTTACTCAGCGTAGAAGGCTCCGCATTGTTCGATATATTCGCAGAGTTCGTTATTCTATCAGAAGATTTGTAATCCAGCTGAGACGGCTAAGAAGAGGGAGTAAAATACAAGTAAGGCGTTACATCAGGTGGCTGAGAAGACAGAGCAAACGCAAAAGGCTTCTCTTGTTGCGTCTTCGAAGAAGACTAAGATTGAAAGGTTTAAGCAGAAGGAGGAAGGCCATAATCATAAAAAGAATAAGAAGAATTCGTTTCATTATCCAAAGACAAAGGATTAGAAGAATACGATACTTCAGGAGGATAAGGCGCCTAAGACGTCAAGGATTAAGACGTGGAATCCAAAAAATTAGAAATGTTTTAAGATTGAGACGCCAGAGGCTGAGAAGACTAAGAAGAATATTCATCACCAGGAGACGACTGAGCAGAAGAAGAAGGATCATCATCATGAGAAGAATCAGAAGAATAAAGAGATCACTCAGAAAGCAATACATCAGGTTACGAGTTTCTATAAAGCGCAAAAGGCTTCGCTTTAGAATTTACCGCCGCAAACTTCGTCAAAGACTTGCTCTTAAACAAAGGAGACTTGTAGCTCTAAGACGACAACTCAAGCGAAAAGGACTTTCAAGACGTACCAGGTCTAGGATCATCAAACGAATTCGAAGAGTTCAAGCTAACATAAGAAGATATATCATTCAGACCAGAAAAGTGCTACGATTGAGAAGGAGGCGCTTAGTTCGTTCTGTAAGAAAAGTTAGAAGGAGGATGGCCTTTCGAAGGTTGCGCTTGGTTAGATTGAGGAGAAGGTTGAGAGGACGCCTAGGGAGGCGCCGCAGACTCATCATTATTCGACAAATTCGAAGAATTCGCTATTCTATGAGGAGACTTGTCATCTTACAGAGAAAGCTCAGAAGACGAAGGAGAATTCAAATGAGGCGTTACATCAGGTTGCTTCGTAGGCGTAGAAATCGCAGGAGACTTATTTTGTTGCGTCTTACAAGAAGACTTCGATTGAAGAAGTTAAGCAGAAGAAGGAAGGTGTCAATTTTGAAGAGGATAAGAAGAATCCGTTCTATCCTTCGTAGGCAAAGAATCAAGAGACAAAGGTACTTAAGACGTTTAGCGATTCGCAAAAGACGCCGTCAAGAGAGGCTAAGGCTTTTGAGAATAAGAAGACGTTATCGGCAAAACCGCAACAGATTGAGAGAGTTGAGGAAGGCATTGAAGCGTAAAAATCTATCCAGAAAGAGAAGAATCTTGATACTGCGCAGGATCCGTGCAATTGTAGTCACTCTCCGCAGAAGGGTTCTTTACTTCAGAAGGCTAAGGCGACTTAGACGGTTACGATTGAGGCGCAGGATCCAAAGAGTAAGAAGAATCTTAAGATTGAGACGTCAAAGGTTAAGGAGACTTAGAAGAAATCTGATCAGAACGAGTCGGTTGAGCAGAAGGAGAAGGCTTATCATCATAAGAAGGATTCGGAGGATAAGGAGATCACTCAGAAGGCAGTATACCAGGTTACGAGTGTATGCAAGACGCAGAAGACTTCGCTTCAGGCTTTACCGACGTAGACTTCGCAGAAGGCTTGTTCAGCAAAGGAGGAGACTTGTGGCTCTGAGACGTCAACTCAAACGCAAAGGACTTGCAAGGCGTATCAGATTGAGAATCATCAGGCGAATTAGAAGTATTCAAGCTAGCATAAGAAGATATATCATTCGTATCAGAAAAGTGTTACTATTGAGAAGGAAGCGTATAGTTCGTTCTGTAAAAAAAGTTAGAAGGAGGATTGCCCTACGAAGGTTGCGCTTGGTTAAACTGAGGAGAAGGTTGCGAGGACGTCTTACAAGCCGCCGCCGACTCATCATTATTCGTCAAATTCGAAGAATTCGCTATTCTATTAGGAGATTTATCAACCTACAGAGAAAGCTCAGAAGACAAAGGAGAATTCAAGTGAGGCGATACATCAGATGGCTTCGTAGACGTAGTAATCGCAGAAGACTTATTTTGTTACGTCTTAAAAGAAGACTACAATTGCAGAAGCTAAGCAGAAGAAGAAAGGTTTCTATTTTGAGAAGGATTAAAAGAATCCGCTTTATCCTTCGTAGGCAAAGAATCAAGAGACAGAGGTACCTAGCAATTCGCAAAAGACACCGTCAAGAGAGGCTAAGACTTTTAAGGATAAAAAGGCGTTATCAGCAAAACCGCAGAAGATTGAGACAGTTGAGGAGAGCATTAAAGCATAAAAATCTATCCAGGAAGAGAAGAATCTTGATTCTGCGCAGAAAATCCATCATCCTCAGAAGAATTCAGAAAACCCGTACTGCTATCCAAAAGTTGAGAAAGAGGAGACAGAGATTCTTGAGGATCATCAGGAAAAAGGGCCTTCACTTGCTAAGACGTAGGATCAATAGAGGAAAGAAACTTCGCTTGAGGCGTCGAATTATCATCAGAAGACGTAAAATTATCAGGAGAAAGAGACTTCGCTTGAGAAGAACTCACAGAAGAAGGCGCATAACTATCAGGAGAAAGAGGCTTCGCTTAAGAAGACGTATAACTCTCGGAAGAAGGCGCATAACTATCAGGAGAAAGAGACTTCGCTTGAGAAGACGTATAACTCTCAGAAGAAGGCGCATAAGTATCAGGAAAAAGAGACTTCGCTTGAGAAGACGTATAACTCTCAGAAGAAGGCGCATAACTATCAGGAGAAAGAGACTTCGCTTGAGAAGACGTATAACTCTCAGAAGAAGGCGCATAACTATCAGGAGAAAGAGACTTCGCTTGAGAAGACGTATAACTCTCAGAAGAAGGCGCATAGCTATCAGGAGAAAGAGACTTCGCTTGAGAAGACGTATAACTCTCAGAAGAAGGCGCATAAGTATTAGGAGAAAGCGACTTCGCTTGAGAAGACGTATAACTCTCAGAAGAAGGCGCATAACTATCAGGAGAAAGAGACTTCGCTTGAGAAGACGTATAACTCTCAGAAGAAGGCGCATAACTATCAGGAGAAAGAGACTTCACTTGAGAAGACGTATAACACTCAGAAGAAGGCGCATAACTATCAGGAGAAAGAGACTTCACTTGCGAAGACGTATAACTCTCAGAAGAAGGCGCATAACTATCAGGAGAAAGCGACTTCGCTTGAGAAGACGTATAACTCTCAGAAGAAAGCGCATAACTATCAGGAGAAAGAGATTTCGCTTGGGAAGACGTAGAACTGCTAGAAGAAGACGCATAATTATCAGGAGAAAGAGACTGCGTTTGAGAAGACGTAGAACTGTCAGAAAAAGACGCATAATTATCAGGAGAAAGAGACTTCGTTTGAGAAGACGTATAACTGTCAGAAGAAGACGCATAATTATCAGGAGAAAGAGACTTCGTTTGAGAAGACGTAGAACTGTCAGAAAAAGACGCATAATTATCAGGAGAAAGAGACTTCGTTTGAGAAGACGTATAACTCTCAGAAGAAGGCGCATAATCATCAGGAGAAAGAGACTTGGCTTGAAAAGACGTAGGATTGTCATCAGAAGGCACAAGATTTTCAGACGAAAGAGACTTCACTTGAGAAGCAGAAATATTGTCATAAGGCGAAATGGGCAAAAGGTCATTGCAGTAAGTACAACAGACATTCATTCTTCCTTATATAACTATATTGTACACCTAGGTATCAGTATTGTTAACACATACTTTACATCATATAACTATACAGTACCTCTAGATATCAGTATTGTAAACACAGTTTATAATATATAACATAGTTTATACCATATACCTATATTGTACATCTGAATTTTAAATAAACTGTGTCATAGTTCATTCATTTAGAATTGCTTATGAGGGACGTGTCTCACACCAACTCCCGACGATCCCATTACTTTTCAGTTTATGACATACTACTATACTAACATATAGTAACATCATATAAATAGTACACCTAAGATACATGTACAGACAATGCCCGAAACGTGGGTTCACAGGTTCGAATCTCTGCTGGATTCCCAAGCGGGTTGGCTTGGTCGCTATATAAATGTGCGGCATCGTGGAGGGCTGTCTATGGTTCTTCTGCAACTGAAAAAACCTTTAAAACTATGCGTGACAAGAAGGGAAGTTCTTGTAGTGAACAACTTACACTAGGTTGACTCTGCTATGCTTCATCTGTTGTCCAAGTTGGTCTCAAAGTTGCTCTCTCTTTGTCCAGTTTAAGATCTCCTCAATTTTCCCTCCAAAACAATCCAATTCTCTGTGTGTCCCCACACAATGTTCACAGTAAAAATCTCCTGTAACCTGATTGGTCAAAATGTGCATAATGAACATGGTGCTGAATTTCTACTTCCATAATGCACCTGATACAGTGTTCGTGTTCACCACGACAGTTCGTCCCGGCTCTGTGTTTATATCTCGTCGCAATATGAAAGCGACGTAAAACCCATTCCTTCCTCCCTTCCTTACATGTACAAAATACATATGTAGGATTAATCACGTGTCTGCATCATGTGACATGTTCAAACTTTAAAAAATTGATATTGCACCCTCTCTGTGTGTCTAAATATATAGCTGTATATCCGTTTGAAGCTCTATTATTTCCTGTAAAACTGTCTTCCCTCTGTTCCTTCAGGTTCGAAAAACTATTAGGAGAGTCAAACGGCGAGCACGAAAAGCAAGGCGTGTGATAAGAAAAACAGGCCGCAAGGTTAGACGACGTCTGAGGTGAGTTGCAGGGTATTGTATTTCAAATTTAGTTTCCCGCAACTTTCTCTTTCATACAATTAGTTGGTGATATGGATTGAAACCCAACCAACCAACTCTCCTTCAAGTTTATAAATCCATACTTTATTCTTTATTTCATTTTATGGCTTTTCTTTTGCACATTTATTCCAAGATATGCGCTGGAGAACCAAAACGGCAAAGAGTACCATAAGCGGGCAGGTCTGGTTAAAGAGTGTACAACATCATGGAGCGCTATATATGGTACTTCTGCAACTGAAATACCCTTTGGGACTAATTGTAAAGACTAGGGAACTTCTCCCCGGTTCTTAGTTTCTAACTCGTCGCGATATGACCTAAACTGTTGAAAACAATGTAAAACTAATTTCCTACCCGTCCCTGTTTCATGAGGCTAGGAGGATTTCTGACAGCACCCACTACCGCTATGACGCAATTGCCTTTACCTCCCCATGACAATTGCTATTTTGACCTACAATACTTTATGGGATTAAGTATAAATTTACAAAATATTTGAAGAACATTCTATTTTCTTTCTGATTCACATTTCTACCTTCAAATATATTCCAAAGGATATTTTTTCCTTTAATTGAGAGAATGATATAAATGAGCCTGAATGGTTTCGAGCAAATACAATAGGGGACTTGTTCCAATGTACCAGAATATCGGTTGGAGTATTTGAGAAGGTTGCCAGTAAGTTGCAATTTTGCGGTGGTTTTCACTTGAATCTCCAGTTTCCTTCACCACTTACAACTGGCTTGTCATGACTGAAAAGGTCAATGAAATCGAACTTTCAAATTCTACCAATGTTTAACGGCTTGTCTAGGGAACATGAAAACGACCGGGTATTGGACTTAATCTCTGACCCCGTACCTCATCAGCAGAAACTAGTTTTCATCAGGATTTAATATAAAAAAAAGTCTATTGAAGATTTACCAATATTTGGAATAAAAATATCACTCTCAACGTCCATTTGGAATGGCCATTGAGAATGGGTGTTCTTCAATGAGTGGTACTTTCTCATCGTGGTTGAAAAATATTCTCGATTCTCTGCCTCTCCTCAAATGCTATTGTATGGCAATTGCCAAAATAGAGATTTTCTTTATGGTGTCGCCTGTGGTCTGATGATCCACACACATTTCAGGGCCTGCTCTGATGTCCGTGTGGTCTTTGGCATTGCCACTGCCTAAGTTCGAATCCCGGAGGAGTATGTGAGACGGTTGCTATTGAGTTGGGGTTGAGGGCTGTTTCTCGCCGGGTAGTCCGGTTACCTGCTCTGAGGGACGAGTGGTCTAAGGCGTTGCCACTGACTGCTAACTCTCTCTATCACTATTACCCGGGTTCGTATCCCATCCGCGGCATGTGTAAAAGTTGCCAGAGACTTGGGGTTGTGCAGTGTTTTTCATTGGGTACTCCGGTTTCCTCCATCACTTACTTCTGGCTATTCACAATATGGCAGAAAAAGTGACGAAAAACTCCTACATTCCAAATTTTACACACTATTTTCTCTTCATATAGGAAACAACTGGTACGAATCAGCAGGGCCTTCAAGAGTGGAAGTAAGAAACGAGAACAAAGGGCTGTCGTGCGCGCGCAGAAAGTCATCATTGCCGCAAAGAGACAAATCATTAAATCTGCTCGCAAGGCTGTCCGGGCCTTAAAGAAAGCCACTACCACGATCACTACAAACGTTGTCACCAAAAGTAAGAACCACCATATCAGTCATAGTCATTTAAGTAGTAATAGTAGTACATTACAGACATTTAATTTCTGCACCAGTCATCAGGTCGTCTGCCAGTGTCTGGTTGTACAAACATCCATGGATAGCAAGAAAAACAATAAGCCAAACACAATAATGACCCTAGTAGCTTGCGAATCAAAGCTACGTTCGGTTGTGAAGTCATCAATGCATCTATGTCCAGGTAACTGGACGGCAATCGGGCGTGCAGGCGTGTATTATGACCGGGCTACCACGCATTTAGTGCAGGAATTAAATGTCGACACTCCAGTAGTAGTAGTAGTAGTAGTAGTAGTAGTAGTAGTAGTAGTAGTAGTAGTAGTAGTAGTAGTAGTAGAAGAAGAAGTAACAGGATAAAGAGTGAAATTCGATAATTTGCATTATAGCATGTAATTGTTTCAGTACAGTGATTTATATTGCTTGATTGTGCAAGGATTTATGGCTGTTTTTCTTTCTCCCTCTCGTCTAGCCGTGATTGTACCGGAGGTCACGACGGAAGTCATCACAGAAACCAAACCCGTTGTCATTGAAACTAAAGAGGGCGTTCCAACAGCAACCCTGGTATGTCTTAGGCAGTGTAATATACACATACATACCTACATACACTTATACCCACACATGCATACATACATACTTACATATATACTTATATAGATACACACACTCATACATACACACACACACCTATACCCTCACATGCATACATACATATTACCACAGACACATATATGCATACATATATATATTAACATACATGCAAACATACACATACATACATACATAAGTATGTTGGTTTGTGCATACACACATGCACACAAATTATTTCAAGAAAAATGGTCACCAATTTAAACTCAGTCGTACTCTAATTTCTCCTTTCCTTGAGATCATTTGAAATTTCGGTTTACGTTACATTTGCTATATTATGGCTAATTCGTTACTTTTCATACTTGGTTCTAGATGACAAAATCGAGGAGATCTGGTAGTTAAGTGATGTCACGTGTTGTTTAAGCACCCTATTGGCAGTGCCATTAAGTTGGCCATCAAAGCATCTGAATATCTTGGTCACCTGCTTATAACCAACACATATCACCTTTCAAGAAAAAAATATTAACCACAAATCAACTTAAAACGCTTCTCCTAATAATGTGTGAATACATCCGTTATTCTAAGCTATTTTCAAAAGAACCAATATTTCAGACAGAAGATATTGCAAAGAACTCTGTACACAAGACCTTAATTAAGCCTTCCAATGCTAAGGCTTATTTCGTCCAAAGCAAAAGGATACAAAAATGTTTGAAAACCATCTAAACCCTGTTATGTTGGTGTCCATTGGATAGCTCTCACTGAGTACTTTCAGATGAGTACCCATGTGCCAGGGTTTCAGTCATTTTCCGGGATTTTTACATCATTTTGTATTGGCCAAATTAGCGACCAGCATAAGTGTTATTGTTGAGCACTGTCTCTTGCAGGTAAAGCGTGCTATTCGCAAAGCCATTAAGGTGGTCTCCAAGGCATCACGTACCGCTAGAAAACAAACGCGCAAAGCGAGCAGACTGGTCACCGTACAACTCAAGTAAGACATTCCATCTCTATTGTAGTTCTCACTACAGTGCCGTCATCTAATTCCTCCACTAAATGCGTGGGCAGATCGGGCTTAATACACAACCTCACGCCGCATTGCCACCCAGTTTCCTGGGCGTAGATGCATGCAAGACCTAACAAATGAAAGTAGCTTTGATTCACAAAACTACGTGGGTCATTGATATGCTTGGCTTATTTTTTGGATACGTTATCTATGCGTTTTTGTACAACCAGGCACTGGCAGATGTCCTATCGACTGGTGCTGGAATTAGATGTCTGCACTCTCTCTCTCTCTTTCTCTCTCTCTCTCTCTCTCTCTCTCTCTCTCTCTCTCTCTCTCTCTCTCTCTCTCTCATCATCAAGATACGAGAATACGATAAAAGAATGCGACTAAGAAAAATAATAGCACAAATCAAGGTTAGACTGGCGTAATGTTACTAAGAAATGTACAAGTTCTATTTCAAACTGAAAGTACCCTCTTGATTTTAGTACCACTAGTAGTTTCAAATTGCTAAATTCCAATCTGTTACACATTGTCGATTTCTCACTACAGAACTTTAAAGAACGGAGGAAGCAGCAGCAGCAGCAGCAGCAGTAGCAGCAGCAGCAGTAGCAGCAGCAGCAGCAGCAGCAGCAGCAGCAGTAGCCAATACAAGGTGGTTGCAGAGGGTGCTACTAAAGTCATCACTGTAGCTGAGCGAAAGATTATCAGTACCGCCAAAAAAGCTGTGGCCACCTTAGATGGGGTCAGCAAGGTCATTTCAGAAAAGGTCATCACCAAGACAATCGTCGAACCTTCTGGTGGAGTCAGTTCAACTGGGGGAACGTCCCACGTTGTGGAAACCAGCGAGGAATATGTGAATGGGAAGAAAGTGCGCTCTCACACCAAGGTTAGTCTTTAACCCATTTACACTCAGGGCGGCTAAAAGAGGCCTGACAATTTTGGAAATATTTTCTTTACAAATGCATCTTTTTGAAAATATTTGAAGGATAAATGTTGATCAGAAGATAAACAACAACTCTCCTTGAAATATTTTGCGAACTTTCGATTTATTCCCAAGTTATTTCCAAAAGTATGAAAGTAGCAGACAATATTTCTAGAGGAACTCTTGAGTGTTAATGGGTTAACTCATCTACAGTGAAGATATTGAATTCTTGCACCAGTGGACAGGGCGTCATATAGAGACAGATCGACCGGCTGCCTGGTTGGAGGGGAGATGCATACTTATGATACCCATGACTGCGTGTTAAAACTCCCTCTAGCTGTGATGGCACAGGTGTATAGCAATATATGTGCCAAGGCTCAAGGGCATATGGTAATATCTATGCCCACGCAACCAGTTTGCAATCTGGTGTCCGGTAAAGTATAATGCCGGACCTGCCCACGCATTACATTCAACAAGTAAATGTCACTGCTGTGTCACAATTGTCAGGATAATCTTTATCCCCCATGACTAACATCATAAATGCTCTAAATTCGTCCATGAAAAAAAATCATTAAGTTATACTTAAATAACGTACGAATAATACATAGCTTCCGTGATTAGTTAAACAATACGGACTTTCCCGGTCATAGTAATGATGGACCCACCGCTAGGGGCGCGCTGTAGTAAGCGAGAACACGCCCGCTAACACCTCACTAGCCAATGCGGGACAACTAAAAACGCGCGTGAATTACGTCACCAATCACTCAGGCGGATAGGCACACTCTACTACGATTGAAATCCATCTGTGTAAGACCAATTAATATTTCAAATTCTGGACTATGTGAACATAGATGGGCACAAATAATACTATTTGCATAACATATGCCTCTCCGCGACATATATCATGACAAATGAATATTTCTTAATGAATCTAAATATTCCCCTAAGGCTGAATAATGAATAATCATGATTCATTTTGTAATATTCCTTAATTACATGTAATTGTGATTATATGTAATTCATGGCTGGGTATATTTTCAAAGTGCACGTGAACGGGCTCATTCAATTGTGAATGCCGTATGTCAGTAGTTGCCGACAAACTGGCAAACTGTTGGGAAAGTGAGCTAACAATCGCACAAACACCATGAAACAATCGTCTTTGGTAATCTAGCAAAACACTAAAACAACAAATTTTCAAGTGAAAAATGGAAGCGGGCCGACTTTCAGTAATCACCTTAATTTCTATTGAATCATAAAGCCAAAGATGTATACTTTCACGTTCCGGGTGAAATCGCTTGGTGCCACCTTTATAAATCCGTCAAAAAATGGGTTGAAATCCGTGTTTCAAGGCATTTTCCTATCCTCCAAATGACTTAAAGAAGGGAAGTGTTACTAAAAAACAGTTCTTTTAAAAGTGAAAAAGGAAGTGAATGAATCGTTTTTTATTTCACTTTTTTTTAATTTGAAAACATTCATAAGTATTCAAAGATACAATATCAAGGTGAAATCGTATATTTGTATAAACCGAATCCTCAGAAATACGTTTCCAGTAAAATTCTACTACCATTTTAGTTTAGTAAATTGGACGGCAGCCACCGAGTCTGCTACGTCATATGAGCATGCGCACTGCGCATGGTACGCAATGTTGATAATGAAAAGACTGCTCATCTTAAAAAATCCAACAATACACGATTGTTGCGAAAGTATGTAGATGTATGTATGTGTGTATATATATATATATATATATATATATATATATATATATATATATATATATATATATATATATATATATATATATATGTATATATATATACATACATACATACATACATACATACATACATATATACATATATATATATATATATATATATATATATATATATATATATATATATATATATATATATATATATATATATAATATATATGTTTGTGTGTACATATACACAAACTAAGCTCTCCGTTTAGAGATATGAAATAGTGTTTCTTGTCTTTGAAATTATTTGGTTGTTTTCTTGCAGAGACATTCCTTCGGTGGCGGAAGTTCCTCCGTTGAGACCGAGTAAACCGAAGACACTTAAAGGAAGTATGGGTTTTTCGTCAGTAGAATAGTCATTCTTTGTGCTTTCATGAAGAATTATCCTATCATGAATTTCATTGTATCAGGTAATAGTTGGTGAAGTCTTAATAAAATATCTATCTTTCTGCAAAGCACCCTCGCAGTTTGTCGTATTTTGTTTTTTCCTGTTTTCCCCTTCTCATCTAGATGTTTTAACCCATTATTGCTCACAGCAGCCTGACAATGTTGATGAAATCTTGCAGAAAATTCAAAGATTGGAAATATTTGAGGGAGAAATAACATGCACAACTTAGCCAGCATCTCTTCCCCAATATTTTGTAAAATCATTTTCAATTCAAAAGTTATTGCCAAATATATCATAGATACAGACCATTCATCTATGTATAAAAGGGGTCATCTTACTAAGCAATATCTTTAATGAGAATGGGATATTATGGTACCTCTTTAGTACCATTTCTACAAAAGTTGTTAACTTTTTAGTACAACCTTTGTAACTTTATATAAATTTTTTCTTTACTCTGTATTACGTTAGCTAAAACTTTTCTAGCTCCTCCATGAGCATTTGTTCTGGAGTCTTGTACTCAAGCTCCACTTTTCAGTTTTTTTTTCTTTTGCAGCTCTCTTAGGAGCTTTAACTTCACGTGAGTTTGAGTAAAACCACGTATTTAATTCTATAGAGTATTTGTATATACAGGTTTTTGTTCTTTATGTATTATTTGTAAAATGAAGTCGTACTATTTTGTATCATGATGAATACAGCAAATAAAAGTACTACTTCTTTAGTACCATCTTTACAAAATTATGCATAGAGGGAAGGTGGGGAGTAGTGGATGTCTGGTCTAGAAGTGTGGTGTGGTGTCAAAATGTCAACATCCTAACTTCAAATACCGTATGATGTAAACAAATATAGTCCAACTTTATTGACAATGATATGATAACACATTCACAGGCATGCTGGTGCTCGGTGGTTCACCCAAATCCACGACACACTCTCGACTGACTCAACTGTAATAGCATAAGTAGTCGTAATCTTCCAACTAAAGGCCATTTAGTGCCATAAAATATTAGAAAAAAGTGATCCTTTATCGTTGTTGAAGAACAATGACAAAGCATAATAATTCTAGGTGAAAGAAGAAAAAAGAGGGAGAGTAAGAGCTGAGCATTCAGATCCAAGGGGATCTTTAGATGTTTGGTATCCATAGACTTATCCACACATCCCCCTTCTTTTATAAGGCGAGCAGGGGTGCCACACCAGCTTAGGGTTCCCCAGAAGATGCCAGCATCTATTGCACATGATTGAGCAAGCCAATGTGCTTCGCTACGTAGCACTGGCTAGGTTCACCACTCTCCTGGCAGCGGGGCTGTCTGGTATAACTCAGTCATGGGAATCCCCCCTCACGAAGATCACAGACTTCTTTCATGCAGCACTGTCATCTTGCTGCCCTGGGGTTGGTCTAGATATGATAATGATACAGACGTGATCTAATATTGCTCTCAACAAGACTGTTGAGTTCCTTCCTCCTCAACTCTGAACTGCCAAAAACTGAACTTTGAACTGCCAAAAACCGCCAAAACATCTCAGTCGCTAAGTGAATAAACCTGGTCTGCAATTGGTCAAAACAAAAAAACAAATACTTGAAATTTACTGGTCTATAGGACCAAACAAAATTGTACTTTGGTGGGTTACTTTTAAGGAGAATACCTAGTATCCCTGCCAACACATACAACGTTGCGCTGCTTAATAATTATCACCCTGTTTGTAATACATTAAGTGTTTAAATTCATTTGAATATTAGTAATACATTGTAATGTTTCCAATTGCATTTAATATTCAAGTAATTCACATTCATACGTACATGATAAAAAGATACATTGTCCTTTTGAATGTTTGTTGACGGGATCATGCACCAGATGGCCCACCGGATGTGCATGTATCCCCACTACACACAATCTTTGGACAGTTTAGTATTCTACATATTATGATGGGCATTGCCACTAGAATGCATGAAGCAAAAGCTATCAGCAACCCTGCAATGACTAGATGTTTTCCATTTTTTTGAGTATAGTCCATTTCTCCAATGTCAATGGGTTTTGATGATCCATCAGTTTGGCATGCACTAGTTACAAACTGATTCAAGTTGGATGTACCACTTCCATTGCCATGATTGCAACTTTGATACCTGCTGATAGAATAAGATTGAGTTTTTACCCAAGCTAAAGAACAACTACAAATCAGCATGTTTTGCCTTATTTTCACATACAGAACCTGATTAAGTATTTTTGGGAAAACGTCCGATGACAGTGCAATCAGTTTATTTCCATTCAAATTCAATATCTTCAGCTTTCTCAAATGGAGAAATGAGGCCATGTCAACAGTGGTTATCTTGTTGTCTTGGAGGTTAAGTTTTAAAAGATTAAAGAGCCCTCTGAAAGAACCCTTTTTTACCGCACTCAACTTGTTATGACTAAGATCAATATTAACTAAACTCTCAAGTTCCCCAAAAGCTTCATTGCCCAAGACAGAAATGTTGTTGCGGCCTAAGTGAAGGATTTGTAGGGACTTAAGTATATTGAAGCACCCAGTAAGTATGGAAGTAATTGCATTGGTATGCAGATTAAGATCTTGCAAGGCAGTGAGAAAATTCCAAACTGAAAAACATATGTATGGTGTGTCAAGATTATTCCTAGTCAGCATTAATTGACGTAGATTAATCAATCCAGAAAATGTTCCTGCGTTGATAGTTCTTATATTGTTTTCATCGAGATTCATCATTTGAAGATTATGTAATCCAGTGAATGTACCATTTGTTAAAGTTTCAAGTCTATTATATCTTAGCTGCAACACTTCTAAAGATTCTAGTCCACGAAAAGCATTTTTCTCTAGACGTGTGATGTTGCTTTTGTCTACATTGAGTAGCAACAGTGACGTAAGTCCATAAAAGCAATGAGGCAAGATGGAGTGTATTGTATTATTGTAAAGAATGAGATGCTTTAAACTGATAAGGGTTTGCCATACTAAGCTGCAGACATTATCAGTTGTAAGGAAATTATTCTCTAATCTCATAAAAGTTGTTTCTATCATATGAGAAAAAGCAAGAGGGTGCAATAAAGACAGACCATTGGAACTTAAGTTGATTTCTTGGACATTTGATTTTCTTTGAAAGAGGGGGCTTGATATGATTCTAATTGAGCAATTCTGTAAAGAAATGATTTTTGCCTTAGCTAGTCCGGACAGATCCAACTGTTCGGTTAGTTCATTACCATTGAACTGAACTTTTTCTAGTGAAGACATTTCTTTAAATGATTCATTCGAAATTGATGAAAGCATATTGTTAGAAAGCATCAGTGTTGTCAACTTTTTTAGTTTATCAAAACACCCCTTGTTAACACCTGTTATTTGGTTTTTATCCAATTGTAACAATTGTAATTCCGTCAAGACTTGAAGTGCCTCTCCGGGTACGCTGTAGAGGATATTATCAATTATCCTAAGCGACTGAAGCGTACACGTGACGTCTGTGAAGGCAGCAGGATGAATAGTAGTTAGCAGCACCCCAACTATAAGAATGCTCGTCAACTGAAAAAAGCAATGAAAACGATAAAAGTGATTGGAAATTTGAAGGCAAACGTAAGAAATGTATTTTATTAGATTTAAGCACTGGTAGAGAAAATATGGTGCAAATGTATGTATATTTATTGACTATGACAATGAATAAAAAGTACAATACATCATGTGAAAATAGTGAAACAAAAGGGTAAATATTCAATACAAATGTTAACGTTAGGGAAACAAAAACAAACGTTAACGTTATGTTAATCCTATACAGTTAAATCCAAGTTGCACTCTGACATATGAAACCACAATTAGGAGAAAGGGTCGTTAAAGTTAGAGAAACAATCAACTATTGGTGGTTTAAGAAAAATGTGCCTTGCATAGGTGGTAGATTTACAAGCCGTGGAATAAATACTCATTGTTTAAATCTAAACTAAACCGCTGTTCGGTATTGCACAACTGGTTTAGACATCGTGTAGAGATTTTTTTTTCGGGTGCATGCACAGCCTTCAAGGAATGAATGAATGAATGAATGATTGCTCAAAGGCACATCAGCACGCACAGGCCATTTAGTGCCATAAAATCTGTGTAAAACAATGGTCCTTTGTTATTGCTGAAAACAATAACAAAGCAATTTATTCTTTAAAAAAATCACAAAACAATGAACAGTTTTAGATTATAAGTAGTGCATACAAAGATGTTTCAAAAGAAACTAAATTCTTAAAAATATTTTATAATCTGTAAAACAGACAAATCTCATGTAAATAGGATAAAATGCACAGCCTTCAAGGAGGCAGTTTTATATGGAATGCCATGATACCAGTAATTCAACTTATGAAAAAACATTCAACTAACATGCAAAAATAATTCACCTTGACTTCAAAAATACTCAACAGGCCAAAATAATTCAATATTCATTCGTCGATATCATTCAGCCAGATATAGAAGAATACATGTTGAATTATTTCTGCAAGAGTAAGTTAGTTCGTTTTAGCACACCATCCATGCCACACTTACAGGGGAGAACAATAGGGAAAGTATAAGTCCTTGCCATGATATTCACACAAATACAAATACACAGTTTGGGCAGGGATTTTGGGGGATAGGCTTAGTTGCTGCGCCCCGCCGATCTCAACTGCGATTTTGGATCTTGAGCTTGGGGTTGGATGGGAGGGGTTTGAGCATTCATTTGCCCATTGGTGGCTTTTGCGCTCTTGAGTTTTGAGTTCTCGTGGGTTAGGAGATTGCTATGTTTTACATTTTGCAGGGCCATCTATTGTAAACTCTTTCACAACTGCCTTTGGCATAGAGGAGTGGAAGTTAATATTTACTGAACTGCGTCTCTAAACATGTATGCAAAAATATAAAATTATGTTTATTTTCAAGTTTTGAGTTTTAAATGACTTCATCTTTATTAGGTAGGAGTTTATGTCGTTTTGAATAAACATTTAAATGAGAGATAATAGGTGATTCTGGTTGTTGAAACGGCAGTCAGCTACGATAACCCCTTTGATTTTGTGTTTTGAAATTGCCACAGCATTTGCTTTGGTATTGACAGTGATTAAATATATCTCTTTACCATTTCCCTTGATTTTAGTGCATGGGTCATGGTGCTGTCATTTCCTTAGTTTGTAGCACTATGTATTTTGTGAAGTCTGCATAATTGGTGAGCGTTACAAGGTAATTGTGTTGGGAAAGAATGATTTCAATGAATGATTTCCCACTTAACCCGTGCTGTGCATGGGGGTCAGCGAGATCCAGATCTAAACTAATTCTAAATCTAGATCCAGATCTAAATCTTCAACTCGAACCAGATCTAAATCCAGATCCAGAATTGGCTGATCATTCTGGAAATCAATATGCCAGTATGGAAGGCCTTCCTCTTTACTATTAGTTCCCTCTTTAAGTGTGGCATGAGTGATAATTCAACACGCATTCTTCTATATCTGGCATAATGATACTGAAGAAATCAGGTTGAATTGTTTTCGCCATTTTGAATTGTTTTGTAGTCAAGTTCAATCATTTTCTTTTTGTTTAAGTTGAATGTTTTTCAGTTTGGTTGAATGCTTTTTCAAAAGTTGAATTATTGGTCATATCGCATTCCATTAAAGCAAGCTAAGCTTTTACAACACCTCATATTGAGGTATCTGACTTAGAATTGTCCATTCATATATATCGCAATGCGTTTGCATTTTTGTTAGTATAGAAAGGCAATTTCTCTATAAATTAAGACGTTTCCGGAGGACCATTATTACCCTCTATATTAAAGACACATTTTCAGGAGACTTAGTGGTTCCTTGCCGTATCTTCTCCAGTCATTTTAGTTTCAGCCTCGAAACGAGATGAAGCGCCAGCTTTAACATTTCCAACAGAAGCATTACATAAGAACAATTACCAACAACTTAATGAATAGATAAAAATATTATAAAACTCTCTACGTGGAAATGTTTTTTTTGAATATCGTGGCATAAGTAAAGTAAATAATTTTCGAAAATGGGAGCCAATCACTGTCGACAAATGACAAGTGCAGAATGTTGGTCAATTGATATTCATGAGCAGCTATAAAACAAAATTGGAAGTCACTCACAGATGTGTAAAGACTACTGAATTCCGACCGATGTGTAGAGACTACTGAATTAAGACTGACAGCCCACATGAAAAATTTAAGTACAGACATACAGTAAAGACTAACACTAGGTTATATCTAGTGCAGTTACTGATTTTGCGCGTTCTCTCACTACATTCCCGACTTCTAATCAGGTCAGTATTGAAGAATTTCAATGGGTGTCAAGAGTATATAGGTGATTTAATCCGGCATCTGTGACTATGTATCACTGGCAAGGTGCAACGTATCCCTGCGCGGCAGAGCAAGCAAAAGCTAAGGTTTGCTAGATCACAGTTCGTGTAGTATAATGCATTAGAAACCAATATTCAAGTACAAGAGGCTTATGCCTGTGTTTCCCCCACCACCCTACCCTCGAGAATAGTCCTAGCTTTAAAAAGTTATGAACAAGTATGTAAATGATACTAGATGACCAAAATTCATGGAGAATAGCTTTCACCAGGATGATTCTAACTAGATCTAGTATGCATACAAATAACATACGTTATGTCATACTTTAACTTCGAAAATATTTTTGAATTAATTATGAGTGATATCATAAACGGACACTGCCCCGCCCCCATTTTTTCCATACAGCCGGTTTAATATTTTATTTGATTATCAATGGTATATCTGTTTGCCAAGCTTTTTGAACTATTGATACATAGGTTAGTTAGCCCGAGGTGTGTGGTCGCAGGGATATCTGGTAACGGAAGATGGACCTCGCCCAAACACTGATGTCTATCTTTTTATAGCAAAGTGCATCGACCAGGTCTTCCGACCCACACGCAACGTCTGCGTTTTCTAAGAAGTAGTTTCCCATTCGAGGAGACATATATTAGATTACCCTCGAAATGATGTTTATCTAGCTCCGTCTCAAGCAGGAAGTGATTATGCACATAGGTGAGGTCTAAACTATGATATAATGTAGAACGAGGTACGGCCGCGATGGTGACAGCAATGACACTGGGGTGACAGGATGCGAATGCAGGTTGCGTCATCAGACAGTGGTGATGATACAATCATATCATTAATGTGACAAGTCTATCCTGTGTGTGGATAGAGTTTGCCAACAGGTCCAGAGGCGCTCGTAAATTGTGCTCCTAACATGTTTGCCAAGTTTGGATGGAAAACTCGAAAGTTTTGTCACAAGAAAATGGAAAAAGCGGTTGCTAAACTCGAGTCAGACAGACTATAGTTACAGATCAGGGGCCTGTTTCTCGTATCGTAAAGTACGAATCGTTTCTAATTTACGATTTCCTAAATTTAGGAACGTCTTTACGAAGATCGGTTATTGCGTTTCTCGAAGCTCTTCGTAAATGAATTCGAAATCTTTTAATTGATGACGTCATTTACGGGAAAATATTGTTGTGACGTCCTTTTGTTGCGTATATAGTTCTATTGCTGCGTATGAAAGGGAAATTAAAAAAAACACACTCTAATTTCACGACCGTTTTGAGGGGAGGAAAACTTTATTTTCACTACCGTCTTTTGGGAGTGAAAATGAAAAATACTTTTTTTCACGACTTTTGGGTGGAGAGAAAATAAAAATACTTTTTATATTCACGACCATATTTTGGGGAGAAGTTCTTTTTAAAAAAACTTTATTTTCACGACCTTTTTGGTGGAGAGAAAATGAAAAGATAGATAGATATACATGTACAGACAGACATATAGATAGATAGATAGATAGATACATACATATATACATACATACATACATGCATACATACAGACAGATCGACGGGTAGGTAGATGTTAGATATTGATAGATATACATATAAATAAATACATGTTTTCATTATTGATATGGTCGGTTTACTTTTTGTATAAATGATATTCCATGATATACGCGACTGTCGTCTTTATTGCGAATTTGGCAAATTAATAGGCTACCTTTGCTACGAAAACGAGCCAAGCAACCAGTCATTTTCACGGCCGTTTTTTTGAGGAGAAAAGATAGAACTTTATTTCTCCCCATCTCTATCTTTTTATTTTCTTCCCCCCCCCCCCCCCCCCCAAAAAAAAAAAAGAAATGGTCGTGAAAATAAAGTTTTGGTATTTTCTCACCCCCTAAATGGTCGTGAATATAAGAGGTTTTTGTATTTTCTTCCTCACCCCCCCCCCCCCCGTCGTTAAAATAAAAAGTTTTTATTTGCTCTTTCACACTTGATGCATCGTACTCCTCGCATGTTTTGATATTGATAAATGATATATTGATATAACGTATAAATATTTTAAAATCAAAAGTATCTATACATTATTTATGAACGATTATACTTTTGCTATTGATTCGTAAATAATTATGAGATCTAATAAATATTCAGAAACCATTTATTTTATTTGTTGATCACTCTGGAAGTTGTATTTCATGCGCGTGCATTTATCTCTCTTTTTACATTTCCTGTGTTCAGGTGTGTCTGAGATAGTGAGTTTAGCTCGGACAAGTAGATCAAGCCGGGTTTTAGGTCTACGAAACCCATCATATCACTGGTATTTGTAATATATACAAGAATGATACGTGTTCCAAACTCATTTAATCCACAATACATAACTTTTGACTTTTCCAGACTTAATGGCGTGACCAGACTCAGTGGCGCAGTGGCAAGAATGCAGGCCTGAGTGATGGGAGGCATGGGGCTCAGAGTTCAATCCAAGGTGCGATTCCTCTTCAAACTGGGGCAATTTCTACCGAAAACTTTCATTTCTTTTTTTATTTTTCAAAATCTTTTTTTATTCAATATGTGTCATGTCAAATAAGTAACGCTGTTGACAGTCGGGTACAGCTTGTTACACAATGTAGTGAGAATGATTGTAAACTATGTATTGTAAAATACAGTCAAAAGATTGTACTGTTTGTCAAATAACTTATTTCTGCCTTTTATGTATTGACGATATTTTTCTTGATAATAAAAGTTTTTGACCTCGTGCTTAACGTTCACAATGTGTGGTATTTGTTCTTTCTTTTTTGCGTTGTAAATCACTTTTTTTGTATGCAATATAATTGTATTTATTGCAAGAGCATTTTCGAGGTCTCCAATTATCATACGAGAAGCAGTCAATATATAATTAAACATACCTAGTTCTCTAATCCAGTCTGTTACATTTTCCCATAGTTCCATTGAGTGGGGGCAACCCAAAAACATGTGCTCAATTGAGTCCACCTCCGTTTTACACATACTACATAAGTTAGATTGAACAAGTCCCATAATGAAAAGTTTTTCATTAGTGTAAAACCGGTGATGAGTATCAAGAATGTGAGTGTCTGAGTTTTTCACCTTTGAATACAATCTTGAACATCCCTTTGTGTTTAGGTTAACTACCATATTTAAAGTGCTGTTCCTTGGTAAAGTTTCAAATCTTAATGGGACCTCTTTGCACTCAAGAAATTTTTTGATCTTGAAACAGATACCGTTGTATTCCAGAAAATTGGTTTTACTCCGTGGTACTCAGTGAATTCTTTCATAGATAATGTTGTTTTTGTGGGGCCGAGGAAATCTGCTATCGAGTTAATACCTTTTTCATTCCATTCTCGCTTAATAGGAAGTTTGAATGAATCATGTAACCATAATGGGGTATTGCAGATGACTTCTCTGTCAGAGACTGCATTGGATTGCCATAGCATTTGTGTACTTCTGATGACGTCGACCCAAAACTTATTGCTTGTGGTTTCAATGATTCGCTCCAAGTAGATTGGCCCATATTTGAAAGCATCAGTTAATTCAATATTGAAAGGGATGATTGTCCATTTGCCGTTTGATGAGAGATATCGTCAGAGCCAGCTTAACTTTAATGTTTGGTCGAATAATGAGATGTTATGGAGTTTAAGGCCGCCGTGGTGAATTTCGCCTTCCAATATTTCTTTTCTCCATTTTGGAGGTTTGCCTGACCATAGAAAACTAGAAAATGTATTATACAATTCCTTCATACAGAGAACACTGGGGCTCGGAAGAGACAGCAGCATGTGGGTGATTTTGGACATTAGGAGCGATTTAATTATACTGACCCTACCGTATGGGGTTAGATTTCTCGAACCCCACACTCTTATAAGTGCGCGAATTTCTCCCATTTTTCTATTAATATTTAAATCCGTGATTTCCCCCATTTTTGTTATGTCGTAATGGATTCCTAATATTTCAAAAGTTGTTGTCCATTTAAAGCCGAATTTCCCCTGCCAAGAAATGCTGCTGCCTCTTGAGGCCCCAATTTTAACGACTTTGTTTTTTTCATTATTAATCTCAAGACCTGAGACTGTCTTAAACCATCGAAGAACATTGATAACGTTACGTACACTCTCAAGGTCTTCCGATACCGTGAGAGTTGTGTCGTCAGCGTATTGTGTAGATTTAAATTCTTCACCGTGCACCTTGATGCCTTTTATGCCACCGAACTCCCTGATAACTTGGGATAATATCTCCGCGCATAAGATGAAAACATAAGGCGAAAGGGGGTCTCCCTGTCTACAGCCACGAGCCAATATGATTTGTTCTGAGAGATGGCCATTCTGCTCTACCCTAGCAGTTGTGTTTTTTTGAAAAAGATGAATCATTTGTGAAAATTTTTCCCCAAAATTAAATAATTGTAAAACAACCTTGATAAAATCCCATTCAATGGTATCAAAAGCTTTAGAAAAGTCAAGTATTATTAAGAGGCCTTTTGAGTTGGTGGATTCGCAATATTCTATTGTGTCATACACCATTCGGGCGTTTTCACCAATGAAACGGCCTGAAATAAATCCTGTCTGATCTTCATTAATTATCGACGGAAGCACTGCTTTGAGCCTGTTTGACACCATTGATGAAAAGAATTTGTATACTGTAGAAGAGTGAGAGGGTGCCAATTCTTTAGATCGCTCCTGAGTTTGCCTTGCTTAGGTATGCATATTATGATACCTGCTAGAGAATTCTTGGAAAATTCTTTATTTGATATTGCTTCATTAAAGTATCGAAATAGCCATACATTAAGTTCTTGCAAAAAGTATTTAAAGAACTCATTGGAATAGCCGTCCGGGCCGGGTGCTTTGTTTAATTTGCTGGATTTTATTGCTGCTATTAATTCATCTATTGAGTATGGTTGATCGAGTTCTGCTTTCTTATGTTCCGAAATTATTGGAAGACTTGCTAAGAGATGGTTATATTTGGAATTGTCTAGAGGGATGGTATGTTTGTAAGAGTATAGGTTCTGGTAAAATTCTTTTTGCATTGTCAGAATATCTTTACTGCATGTTTTTTCCTTGCCTTCCTTAGTCAGTGATGGAATGTTCTTAATTTCATTTCTCAAGATTCAGAAAGTATTTCGATGGTTTCTCCCAATTATCAATGATATTTGCACGTGATCTGATAATGGCTCCTTTGGTGGTCCTTTCTCTCAAATTCTCTAGATTCAGAGAAAGTTCTCTTAGAGAATTTAAATTGTTTACAGTATTATTTCCCGAATCAATGGATTCCTGTAATTTTTTAATTCAGAAGTGAGAGTAGTTTCCTCTCTCCTTTCCTCTCTTTTAACATTCTTAGAGAATTTTATAATCTGGCCTCTGAGTTGACAGAGAAGGGTTTCGAGGAAAAGAGTATCAGAAATTGTAAGTTCCAAAAATTCGCCATTATCAGCCATAATAAAATCTTCACTGTATATTGTGAGAGCGTAAGTTGCTTTAATAAGATTGATTTCATCACGAATCATCTGCACAAAGTTTCTGTTTTCTAACAATGCATTGTTCATTTTCCACAGACCCTTTCCTCGTTTTTGAGTAGATTTGAGAATAGAAAGTTCGATAATATTATGATCACTACGATAGGCATTATGAATCTCCGAAATGGGATTCATCGCTAGAATACTTTCTGATACTAAAAAATAATCCAGTCGAGAACATTTGCAAGGTCTGTCTGTTCTCCAGGTAAATCTTTTCCTATCTGGATTCTGAAGATGCCAGATATCTATCATGTTATTGTTGTTAATGAAATCAATAATTTTATTATTTGAATTGGTATTCCTTTGTTTAATGTAGTTATGATTATCCAGCGCAGACAGTGAAACATTCCAGTCCCCGACCCATATTTCATTATCATTTGAAATTTTTCGTACTCTATTGAAAAGATCAGCAAACCAGGTCGGATCGTCAGTGTTCGGCCCATAGAGATTAATAATAATTTTTTTTGCCAGGTTAATAATATCAAGTTCTAATATGATATATCTTCCTGCAGGGTCCCTATTTATGTTGACTATACTGTATTCAAAGGTTTTGTTGAGCAGAATGGCAACCCCTCTGCTGTTTGTGGACTCCCCCGCCAGAATGTATTCTATATTCCATTCTTTTAATAATATATTGTGGTCTTTTTTTGTTAAATGGGTTTCTTGGAGACAAATAATGTCCGGTTTCAGATCCTTACAGTATTCAAAGAAATCAGTACGTTTGTAGTATTGTCTAAGACCACGAACATTGGCGGAGATAATCTTTAAGCTTTCGCTACCCGTTATCCCGGAGCTTGCTTTGGCACAGCATCACAGAGTTGACATGAGACACATTAAAAATAGAAATTATAAGAAGTAAGTGAATGGATAGAAGAAAACACATCTCTAGTTTTCCGCTCCTAGATGAAACACAAATAGGAGCTGAGCACATGAAACAGGAATCCTCTAAGAGGCAGGTCGTGAATAGTCTGAATAGAGTGCAAGAAGAAGAAAAAAAGAAATCAGAAAAAAATGTAATTGAATCCGAGCTCAGCGTTTTATTAAGTTAAAATTTTAAATTTTCAAAGTTGCATGTTAACTATTCTGTAAGGTCAAGATATGAAAAATAAGAGAACAAAATCTTATATTTCTATATATACTCATGTATTCAAAAGATAGGAGTACAGAGTTATTTAGGTTGGGCGGTGTACTAATGATTTCTGCAATTTTAGCAGACAAGTGATCAAATCATTACAGCCAGTCCAATAAATAGATAAACAAAAACTGCAGTAATTGTCTACCAGCTTTGCAAGAAGATCACCATCTGAGTACAACTGCTTTCTACTTTCTTAGTAGACAGGTGATCAAATCAACGCAGCCAGCAATAAATAAGTTAAACAAATATACATTGACTTTCTACCAACTGGCAAGAAGGTCACATCACATTGTGTGTAGTACAAAAGTTAGAATATAGAACGTATCATCAACATTGCCCTCTGCCAACTGGCAAGAGGGTACCCACACCTTGTGTAGAGTACAAAAATTAGATCAATATTAGGGTAACGACCAATGTGACCAAATGCTACATGATTATTATACATGTGGTTGATGTTTGAGATAAGAGTTATTATGTTGCTATAATTAGCATTTCTTTTCCAAGTTTGAAAGACAAACTCTCAAGTACTCTCTTTCTCTAAGAAACAATATGGCCACTGCAGCTGGTTTTTGAAAACGCCAGAAGAAAGTGAAAATGAAATAGTGAGCCGTGGCAGGTGCAAGGTATTTTGTTAGAATTGTGGTGACATTATATTTGAAAAGAAGGTAAAGTAGTATAATTTCCCCGGTTGGGGTAAGAGTATTGACTATTATATTCACTATAAATACAGAAGTATCTTGATTTTGACAAAAAGGAAAAAATAGTAATATTCCAGAGACAACTGGTTTGTACCTTATTGCCTCGAAGCTTTGAGGTTATCCCTATAATCTATTAATCGTTTTCATAAGATAAGATTACCAATTAATAATAACAATAGACAAATAGAATTGTAACATGAAAGAAACTGGTAACTTGTTACCCAATACATCAAACATAAAAACATTATAAGAACACAAAATAGTCCCAATTTGGACAATAGATTAAATAGTACATGAAAACATGGGATAACTTTGTTAAACCCCCTGTGGAAGGATTATGTAACCTTGTTGAAACCATGTATGGCAATTAAGTAACCTTGTGCTAGTATACCAAGAGAATCATAGAAATTAAGTGTCAATTGAACTGTCTTAATACAGAATATGTTATAAATTAACCACATTTGAAGAAAACTAAAAAGTAAAAAAAGAAGTTGATGTTATTTGTCAACTGAAGGCACTTATATGTTGGAATAATATGTCTATGATATTTTAAACTTTTAAAAAACTTTACCATTAAATAATGTGTGACAAGGTGGAGCAGACAATAGACTTGTGCAATACAAATAATAACCTAAATGTGTGAATTGGCAAAAAGCTCATAAGCACTAGATGATTGTACCCATACAGTTTGCAGCAAAGTAATTGCGAAACAACATCACCAGTTGGAGTAATTATCCCTTGCATACATCAAGTAATTCACCGCTATAGAGCTAATGTATCAGATGGTCCTCTGTCTCAATCTTGGTGTTTTTTTATGGATTCATTTCAATTATTGGGGAATTGCTTAATTTAATGTAGATGGAGCATATAAAGATGGGTGTAGAGTATGAAATAATGAAGGAAATACTGTCATTTAATCTGACGAAATGCAGTAGAATATTAAAAACTGAGGTGGAATTTTCCTAAGAGAACTTTATAGAAAATAAGATGAAACCCTAATTTAGAAATATATTCAAAAAGGAGACAGCAGGAGTCCGACACATCATTTCCGTACAATGTACCCCGAAATATACACCTTGAGTAGCTGACCTCAGGCTGGAGACCAGTCCCAGTTAAATGTACCACAATGTGTCACACTAATATGCAACCCTAATGGGGGAAAGCAGATAATTGGGTCTGTCTAAACATACGACCATGTAGAAGTCTGTGTCATACAGAGGATAGTGTGGTAGTATTTATGGTTGTTAGACAGTCTGAATAGACCATGTTAGCAGTGGGAATTAATAAGTTTCCAAAGAATGTGAGTACTACTGATTGGCTATTGACAAGATATGATATGGAAACTGTGTCACACAGGAGAAGGTATGCTGACCATGTTTCAGAACCTGTATATAGCACCACAATAAAATATGAAAACCATCCACCAGTCAGGAATTATGCTAGTTCTGCTGAGGGTGATTTTAAGGACTTATGATTGACATGTATGTATAGGATTATGACTGCAACTAAAACCAAAGAGAAACATGTGTTAACCTTGCTAGGAATATAAGTACAATTTTCAAATAGGGATATGAGACTGTGTCATTTTGGAGAAAAGTGTGTTATGCTTAAGGCACACAGGGGAAAGTTAATTGACTGCTGACTGGCAGAGTAATTTCACATTTCATCATCATTTTTTTTCTTTAGAAGTGGTAAAGTTTACTGACATTCCTTCTGATATGTTTGGCAACAACATTTGCGTCCATCTTTTTGATACATGACAATGTGTTTATTATTTTAACAATGTCGGTGGGTTTTGACTTGACCTGATAGGATATGGGTGGTTTGGGACAGTTCGACTCTACCACCATTTTCTGAATTGGTATCTTACTGACTGCTTTGAGCAAGGCTGGGCTTGGATCACAGATTTGACCTGACACTCTTATGTGTATATGCATATATATATATATATATCTATATATCTATATATATATATATACATATCTATATATATATATATATATATATATATATATATATATATATATATATATATATATATATACTAGTATATATATATATATATATATATATATATATATATATATATATATATAATATATATATATATATATATATATATATATATATATGTTTTATATATATATATTATATATATATATAATATATATATTATATATATAATATATATATATATATATATATATATATATATATATATATATATATATATATAGTTAGTTAGTTAGTTAGACTTACATTCAATCCTTTGAAGGCATGTGCCGGCAGGTGGTGCATTACAGTGGTCCTGGTCCGTCCATCATTTCCAAAGCCAACAAGGTAGAAGTCTGTGTGGTGTCCCGTGGGGTCTGTAAAGTTCTCCAGCGACAGGCTCGAGACGTTCCCCTTATCTGTACAGTACAGTGTTCGACCAATGCCTTCACACGTGGCTAGGACAAGTGGTGCTCCCGTCCCAATTGACCACAAACTGACCAAAGCAGCTGAGAACAGCGAGAGGCACAGAGTGGTGATGTCTCGATCCATGGTGCAGCTATGGTGAGTGCACTCTCATGCAGTCTCTATCATCAGTCGTATAACGTCCAGCAGGTGATGTGACAAAAGACGTCATAGCAAGTAAGAAGGAAGGAGAGAGT
>OZ012697.1:2223291-2285051 GCA_963942565.1 Maea johnstoni
CTTCAGGTTATTCCTAGAATATATATTCAATTTACATGCCTGTTAAAGGCTCTGATGACGATTTTGTGGTAACAATAGATGAACTTAGTGCCATAATTGAGAACTCAGAATTTGGGAGTTTTAACATAATATGCGGTGACTTTAATGCCCACCTCAATTCTGAGCGTAGTGTAAAAAGTCAGAAACCCCTAGACGAACGAGGGAGAAGCCTGACTGCTTCCTACATAAATATAATTTCTGCGCTCATAATAATAATTTGACTGCCAAGGGAGCCCTGAATACCTACTCAGGTGTGTCGTGCATAGACTTTATTGCTACCCCAAATGATATTAGTAACAATGTATTATGGCGTGAAACTTATGAAGAGCATACCCTGAACACCTCAGACCATAACCCTGTCGTAGTATGTATGTATTCAATTTTATTGAGGTAAACGACTCTAGAAGAGTCAGGTGGGACAATTTAAGTAGGGAAGACATGTTTGAAAAATACACACTCCCAGTTACTAGTGGCCTGGATACCTTACTCTCTCGATATCAGAACACAATTATAGACCATAACGGTATAGATGAACTCTTTAGCAACATTGTTACAATCCTGATGGGGGAGAAATAGATTCCCCGCACCAAATTTCGAAAGAACATCAAACCTTACTGGTGCAACGAACTTAACTACCTAAAAGTTCAGAAGGTTCATGCTTAACGTGGATGGTGTAACGCCATGTAAAAATCATTTATGGATTGAGCACAAAAAGTGTAATAAACTTTTTGCTAAAGGGTTAAAGTGTTTATCAAAAGAGTACAAGGAAGAGCAGATTAGGGTAGCTATAAATCTTTCAGAGTTAGATAAGCATGCTTTTTGGAAGATGTTAAAGAAGGAAAGAGATGCATGGGCCTAAGATCAAAATACCCTCTATAAAAAATGAAGCAGGCACCGTAATGCATAATTTAGACGAGATACTCGAAGTATGGAGGACTCACTTCAGCAAACTCGGGACCCATAGGGACTCTCCTGAATTCAGCCAGGTGCACTTCGAACTAGTGAACAAACTAGTTGAGTCCTGGGCTAACGAGGTAGAGACTGACCAATTTATAGAGATACCCTTCACATCTAATGAGGTCATTAAGTGCAAAGGTAAACTCAAGTTGGGGAAAAAAAACGGTGCGGATAGAATTACCACGGTAAGTATGCTGGTACTTCTATAGCCAAAATTTTAACCCTAGCTTTTAATGCGATATAAGTTGAGGATTATGTACCTATTTGCTTTATCGGGGGGAATTCAAGTCCCTTTGTATAAAGGCAAGATTACCTCTACATTAGATGTAAACAATTATCGTGGGATAATTTTGTTGAATACGTTTAATAAGCTTTTTTATGGAATGCCATTAATGCATTTATTCACCATTTCTCTTTAAAGAAGAATCATTTTTATTTAAAGAAAAATCATTTTCATTTAAAGAAAAATCATTTTTATTTAAAGAAAAATATATTGATTTTTGACTCTACAGGAGATTTGGCCACCACACTCGAGTTTAACGATATAGTTTTTGTGCTATACCTAGACGTGGCAAAAGCCTTTGCTAGTGTACAGATTAATGGCTTATTTTTTTCGTTTACACAAAATAGGAATAACAGGAAAACATTGGTGCCTCCTTTTTAAAACATATATTAATTTCAAGTGCTGTGTCAGAATCCAGAATAAATTATCAGAGTGGTATACTATGGAGGCAGGGATCCATCAGGGCGGTTATTTATCCTTGATAAAATATATTACCTTCATTGATTCCCTAATTATTGAGCTAGAAAAATCTAAACTATGCTGTTCCATTAACGCAGTCAGTGTTTCCCCCCTGGGCTATGCTGATGATATAGCTACGGCATGCACAAATAAGGACAACATTGATAGGACCGTAGACGTTGCTTTTAAACACAGTAGGAGGTGGCATTATGATTTAATCCCAAAAAAAGCGCTGTGCTAGTTTTGGGGGAAACAGTGGCTCAATAAAATCACAATGAACGATACAGGTCATACAGACTTGGGTACCATAAGGGTGAAGAGAAAATGTATTTTGATCATGTAGGCCTGAAGAATGATGTTACAGGTTTAAATAATGAGGAAAAGATAAGAAAAGGCATAGGCCTTAAGCCAGGAGGCATTACAATTAAAGCCTGCTGCCTTATATACTGGTCTATCATTATCCCCATCATTACATTTGCCGCTATGGGCTATGCGTCCTGAGTGAAAATGATATTAAAGCTCTTGACAATTTTCAAAAGTATGCTGGAAGAAGAATACAAATGTTTCCATACCAAATCACCTAGCGAAACTAGTTTTGTGGGTCTAGGGTGGATTAGACTTAAGATATATATGTATGTAAAAAACTACTTTTCCTAAGAACTATTGCCGTATTAAAAGATGACAGTATTTATAAGGTGGTGACCTTATTGAGAACTGAAAAGTTTAACATTAATATCTGGATAGGTGTACTGAACCAATCCCAGAGTATAATTTATGATATCTTAAAGACGGTATGGTGGCAAATATCCGATAGTATACCTACCTTAATGAAACAATGCGAGGTAATTGCAAAATTAGTATGTGATACGAGTGAGTTGAAAAGTGATAAACAACACCTTCGAAACGAACTCTGGACCACTAGAATATGCGAGTGTTGTGACTTATTTGAACTTGAAGATGCGAGACATGTAATTATCTCCTGCCCCAGGGGGGGGGGCACTCAGGTAGGGGGCCGCACCCGCGTTACGTATTTCGCATAAGAAGGGGTCTTTTTTTAAGACCTCTGCATGTCCGCGACTTTGTAAAAGAAGGGTACTTTTTTGTACCCAGGTACGAAGTATGGGGATCAAAATCCCCTTACAATCCACGAAATATACGCGGCTCTGACGCCGAGTGACTCCTGAAGTGGCTGGGCTTCCGAGTTTGCTGCCGCCACTTGCTGACACTAAACACACAGAGGATTATAAAATCTAAAGTTAAAATACGTGTTCCCGTTCATCCAATGTCAGTGTTTTGATAAAAGAAGGGGTGTTTATTTAGTGGAAAAAATCAGCGTTTTATCAAAATAAGGGTGCTTTTTTGGCCAGAAATCAGTGCTTTAGGGGTATTTTCTAATTTTGATAACGAGCGTATGCGCCCCCCTAAATACCCAAGTGCCCCACCCGGGTCCCCTGCCCATCTGTATCCACCTTAAGAAATGAAATGTTGCAAGCTATTAACAAGTCAAGCCATGGCATAGGAAGGAATGTACTTTCTTCTGCAAATGACCTTCTCGCATTGTTTCTGGGGAAGCCAAACTCAGAAAACCCAGAAAATGTGAACTGGGAGATTTTTGTATAATTGCGAAATATGTGTATCATATGTATATCTGGCTCATTAAGCAAAGAGATGGCATCGGCTAATAGGCTTATCTCATCCACTTTTGAAACCAAAATCCAGACAATCTACCTCTTGCGAAATGTATAAATTTAACCCTTAACTTTATTAAGCTTTTTTGTAAAGGGCAAGTACTTTTTTGAACTGACCTTTTCGAGTTACTACTTATTTCTATATTGTGTTATAATTCCTTATTTCTTATTTCTCATATCTACCTCCTGTGGAAAGTATAAATTTAACCTTTAACTTTATTTAACTTATTTTTGTACAGGGCAAGTATTTCTTTGAACAGCCCTTTTGAGTTGCTCCTTGTTTATATGTTTGTGTTATAATTCCTTGTTTCTTGTTTCTCATATATTTTGTATCATGTATGATTTTGTATTCTATACAGTCAATAAACATACATATATATGGCACTCAATGGCCTATAGTTGGAAGATTACAATTATTTAGGCTATTACAATAGAGTCAATCGAGAGTGTGTCGTCGATTTGGGTGAACCACCGAGCACCAGCATGCCTGTGAATGTGTTATCTTATCATCGTCAATAAAGTTGGACTATATTTGTTTACATCATATTTGAAGTTAGGATGTTGACGTTTTGACACCACACCACACTTCTAGACCAGACATCCACTACTCCCCACCTTCCCTCTATGCATAATTTTGTAAAGATGGTACTAAAAAGTTAACAACTTTTGTAGAAATGGTACTAAGGAGGTACCATAATATCCCATTCTCATTAAAGATATTGCTTAGTAAGATGACCCCCTTTATACATAGGTGAATGGTCTGTATCTATGATATATTTGGCAATAACTTTTGAATTGAAAATGATTTTACAGAATATTGGAGGAGAGATGCTGGCTAAGTTGATATTTGAATGATATTTCTACTTCAAATAGTTTCAATCTTTGATTTTTCTGCAAGATCTCATCAACATTGTCAGGCTTATTTTGGTTGCCGTGAGCATTAAGGGGTTAAAAATAAACATCCAGATGCGAAGGGGAAAACAGGAAAAAACAAATATACGACAAACTGCGAGGGTGCTTTGCAGAGAAATAGATACTTTATTAAGACTCCACCAACTAGTCCCTGATACAATGAAATTCATTAAAGGATAATTCTTCATGAAAACACAAAGAATAACTATTCTACTGACGAAAAACCCATACTTCCTTTAAGTGTCTTCGGTTTAGTCGGTCTCAACGGAGGAACTTCCGCCACCAAAGGAATGTCTCTGCAAGAAAACAACCAAATTTAAAGGACATAAAACACTATTTGATATCTCTAAACGGAGAGCTTTGTTAGTATATATGTACACACAAACATATATATATATATATATATATATATATATATATATATATATATATATATATATATATATATATATATATATATGTATGTATGTATATATTCATATATATATATATATATATATATATATATATATATATATATATATATATATATATATATATATATATATATATATATATATGTGTGTGTGTATGTATATATTTATATATATATATATATATATATATATATATATATATATATATATATATATATATATATATATATATATATATATATATACACGCACACATACATACATCTACATACTTTCGCAACAATCGTGTATTGTTGGATTTTATCAGATGAGCAGTCTTTTTTAACTAATCACGGAAGCCATGTATTATTCGTACATTATTTAAGTATAATTCGATTTTTTTTCCATGGAAGAATTTTGAGCATTAAGATGTTAGTCATGGGGGATAAAGATTATCCTGACAATTGTGACACAGCAGTGACATTTACTTGCTGAACGTAATGCGTGGACAGTTCAGGCATTATACTTTACCGGACACCAGATTGGAAAATGGTTGCGTGGGTATAGATATTACCATATGCCATTGAGCCTTGGCACAGATATTGCTATACAACTGTGACATCACAGCTAGAGGGAGTTTTAACACGCAGTCATGGGTATCATAAGTACGCATCTCACATCCTCCCAACCAGGCAGCCGGTCGATCTGTCTCTATATGAAGCCCTGTCCACTGGTGCAAGAATTAAATATCTTCACTGTAGATGAGTTAAAGACTAACCTTGGTGTGAGAGCGCACTTTCTTTCCATTCACATATTCCTCGCTGGTTTCCACAACATGGGACGTTCCCCCAGTTGAACTGACTCCACCAGAAGGTTCGACGATTGTCTTGGTGATGACCTTTTCTGAAATGACCTTGCTGACCCCGTCTAAGGTGGCCACAGCTTTCTTGGCGGTACTGATAATCTTCTGCTCAGCTACAGTGATGACTTTAGTAGCACCCTCAGCAACGACCTTGTATTGGCTACTGCTGCTACTGCTGCTGCTACTGCTGCTGCTGCTGCTGCTGCTGCTGCTGCTGCTGCTTCCTCCGTTCTTTAAGGTTCTGTAGTGAGAAGTCGACAATGTGTAACAGATTGGAATTTAGCAATTTGAAACTACTAGTGGTACCAAAAGCAAGCGGGTACTTTCAGTTTGAAATAGAAATTGTACATTTCTTAGTAACATTACGCCAGCCTGACCTTGATTGTGTGCTATTATTTTTCTTAGTCGCGTTCTTTTATCGTATTCTCGTATCTTGATGATGAGAGAGAGAGAGAGAGAGAGAGAGAGAGAGAGAGAGAGAGAGAGAGAGAGAGAGAGAGAGAGAGAGTGCAGACATCTAATTGCTGCACCAGTCGATAGGACATCTGCCAGTGCCTGGTTGTACAAAAACGCATAGATAACGTATCCAAAAAATAAGCCAAGCATATCAATGACCCACGTAGCTTTGTGAATCAAAACTACTTTCAGTTGTGAGGTCTTCCATGCATCTATGCCCAGGAAACTGGTGGCAATACGGCGTGCGGTTGTGCAGTGAGGGCGATCTGCCCACGCACTTAGTGGAGGAATAAGGTGTTGGCACTGTAGTGAGAACTACAATAGAGATGGAATGTCTGTCTTACTTGAGTTGTACGGTGACCAGTCTGCTCGCTTTGCGCGTTTGTTTTCTAGCGGTACGTGATGCCTTGGAGACCACCTTAATGGCTTTGCGAATAGCACGCTTTACCTGCAAGAGACAGTGCTCAACAATAACACTTATGCTGGTCGCTAATTTTGCCAATACAAAATGATGTAAAAATCCTGGGGAATGACTGAAACCCTGGCACATTGGTACTCATCTGAAAGTACTCAGTGAGAGCTATCCAATGGATACCAACATGACAGGGTTGAGATGGTTTTCAAACATCTTTGCATCCTCGTGCTTTGGACGAAATATGCCTTAGCATTGGAAGGCTTAAGATCTTGTGTACAAAGTTCTTTGTAATATCTTCTGTCTGAAATATTGGTTCTTTTGAAAATAGCTTAAAATAACGGATGTTTTCACACATTATTAGGAAAGGCGTTTTAAGTTTATTTGTGGTTAATAATTTTTTCTTGAAAGGTGATATGTGTTGGTTATAAGCATGTGGCCAAAATATTCAGATGCTTTGATGGCCAACTTAATGGCACTGTCAATAGCGAGCTTAACCAACACGTGACATCACTTAACTACCAGATCTCCTCGATTTTGTCATCTAGATCCAAGTATGAAAAGTCACGAATTAGCCATAATATAGCCAATGTTACGTAAACCGAAATTCCAAATGATCTCAAGGAAAGGAGAAATTAGAGTACGACTGAGTATAAATTAGTGACCATTTTTCTTAAAATAATTTGTGTGCATGTGTGTATGCACAAACCAACATACTTATGTATGTATGTACGGTATATGTGTATGTTTGTATGTATGTTAATATATATATATATGCATATATGTGTCTGTGGTAATATGTATGTATGCATGTGAGGGTATAGGTGTGTGTGTGTATGTATGAGTGTGTGTATCTATATAAGTATATATGTAAGTATGTATGTATGCATGTGTGGGTATAAGTGTATACATATAGGTATGTATGTGTATATTACACTGCCTGATACATACCAGGGTTGCTGTTGGAACGCCCTCTTTAGTTACAATGACAACGGGTTTGGTTTCTGTGATGACTTCCGTCGTCACCTCGGGTACAATCACGGCTAGACGAGAGAGAGAAAAAAACAGCCATAAATCCTTGCACAATCATGCAATATAAATCACTGTACTGTAACAATTACATGCTATAATGCAAATTATCGAATTTCACTCTTTATCCTGTTACTTCTTCTATTACTACTACTACTACTACTACTACTACTACTACTACTTACTATTACTACTACTTCTACTACTACTACTACTACTACTACTACTACTACTACTACTACTACTACTACTACTACTACTACTACTACTACTACTGGAGTGTCGACATTTAATTCCTGCACTAAATGCGTGGGAGCCCGGTCATAATACACGCCATCACGCCCGATTGCCATCCAGTTACCTGGACATAGATGCGTTGATGACTTCACAACCGAACGTAGCTTTGATTCGCAAGCTACTAGGGTCATTATTGTGTTTGGCTTATTGTTTTTCTTGCTATCCATGGATGTTTGTACAACCAGACACTGGCAGACGACCTGATGACTGGTGCAGAAATTAAATGTCTGTACTGTACTACTATTACTACTTAAATGACTATGACTGATATGGTGGTTCTTACTTTTGGTGACAACGTTTGTAGTGATCGTGGTAGTGGCTTTCTTTAAGGCCCGGACGGCCTTGCGAGCAGATTTAATGATTTGTCTCTTTGCGGCAATGATGACTTTCTGCGCGCGCACGACAGCCCTTTGTTCTCGTTTCTTACTTCCACTCTTGAATGCCCTGCTGATTCGTACCAGTTGTTTCCTATATGAAGAGAAAATAATGGGTAAAATTTGGAATGTAGGAGTTTTTCGTCACTTTTTCTGCCATATTGTGAATAGCCAGAAGTAAGTGATGGAGGAAACCGGAGTACCCAACGACAAACATTGCACAACCCAAAGTCTCTGGCAACTTTTACACATGCCTCGGACGGGATATGAACCCGGGTAATAGTGATAGAGAGAGCTAGCAGTCAGTGGCAACGCCTTAAACCACTCGTCCCTCAGAGCAGGTAACCGGACTACCCAGCGAGAAAGCAACCATCTCACATACTCATCCGGGATTCGAACTTAGGCAATGGCAATGCCAAAGACCACACAGCCATCAGAGCAGGCCCTGAAATGTGTGTGGATCATCAGACCACAGGCGACACCATAAAGAAAATCTCTATTTTGGCAATTGCCATGCAATGGCATGTGAGGAGGGACAGAGATCGAGAATATTTTTCAACCACGATGAGAAAGTACCACTCATTGAAGAACACCCATTCTCAATGGCCATTCCAAATGGACGTTGAGAGTGATATTTTTATTCCAAATATTGGTAAATCTTCAATAGACCTTTTTTTATTAAATCTTGATGAAAACTAGTTTCTGCTGATGAGAGATTAATTCCTGGTCGTTTTCTTGTTCCCTAGACAAGCCGTTAAACATTGGTAGAATTTGAAAGTTCAATTTCATTGACCTTTTCAGTCATGACAAGCCAGTTGTAAGTGGTGAAGGAAACTGGAGATTCAAGTGGAAACCACCGCATACTTGCAAGTCACTGGCAACCTTCTCACATACTCCTACCGATATTCTGGGACATTGGAACATGTCCCCCATTGTATTTGCCCGAAACCATTCAGGCTCATTTATATCATTCTCTCAATTAAAGGGAAAAATATCCTTTGGAATATATTTGAAGGTAGAAATGTGAATCAGAAAGAAAATAGAATGGTGTTCTTCAAATATTTTGTAAAATTATACTTATTCTCTAATTTCATAAATAGTGTAGGTCAAGACAGCAAGTGTCAAGGGGAGGTAAAGGCAATTGCGTCATAGCGGTAGTGGGTCCTGTCAGAAATCCTCATGGCCTCATGAAACTGGAACAGGTAGGGAATTAGTTTTACATTGTTTTCAACAGCTTAGGTCATATCGCGACGAGTTAGAAACTAAGAACCGGGGAGAAGTTCCCTAGTCTTTACAATAAGTCCCAAAGGGTATTTCAGTTGCAGAAGTACCACGATGTCGTACACTCTTTAACCAGACCTGCCCGCTTATGGTACTCTTTGCCGTTTTGGTTCTCCCGCGCATATCTTGGAATAAATGTGCAAAAGAAAAGCCATAAAATGAAATAAAGAATTAAGTATGGATTTAAAAACTTGAAGGAGAGTTGGTTGGTTGGGTTCCAATCCATATCACCAACTAATTGTATGAAAGAGAAAGTTGCGGGAAACTAAATTTGAAATACAATACCCTGCAACTCACCTCAGACGTCGTCTAACCTTGCGGCCTGTTTTTCTTATCACACGCCTTGCTTTTCGTGCTCGCCGTTTGACTCTCCTGATAGTTTTTCGAACCTGAAGGAACAGAGGGAAGACAGTTTTACAGGAAATAATAGAGCTTCAAACGGATATACAGCTTTATATTTAGACACACAGAAAGGGTGCAATATCAATTTTCTAATGTTTGAACATGTCACATGATGCAGACACGTGATTAATCCTACATATGTATTTTGTATATGTAAGGAAGGGAGGAAGGAATGGGTTTTACGTCGCTTTCAATAGCTTGGGTCATATTGCGACGAGATATAAACACAGAGCCGGGAAGAACTGTCGTGGTGAACACGAACACTGTATCAGGTGCATTATGGAAGTAGAAATTCAGCACCATGTTCATTATGCACATTTTTACCAATCAGGTTACAGGAAATTTTTACTGTGAACATTGTGTGGGGACACACAGACAATTGGATTGTTTTGGAGGGAAAATTGAGGAGATCTTAAACTGGACAAAGAGAGAGCAACTTTGAGACCAACTTGGACAACAGATGAAGCATAGCAGAGTCAACCTAGTGTAAGTTGTTCACTACAAGAACTTCCCTTCTTGTCACGCATAGTTTTAAAGGGTTTTTCAGTTGCAGAAGAACCATAGACAGCCCTCCACAATGCCGCACATTTATATAGCGACCAAGCCAACCCGCTTGGGAATCCAGCAGAGATTCGATCCTGTGAACTCACGTCTGTACGCATTGTCTGTACATGTATCTTAGGTGTACTATTTATATGATGTAACTATATGTTAGTATAGTAGTATGTCATAAACTGAAAAGTAATGGGATCGTCGGGAGTTGGTGTGAGACACGTCCCTCATAAGCAATTCTAAATGAATGAACTATGACACAGTTCATTCAAAATTCAGATGTACAATATAGGTAAATGGTATAAACTATGTTATATATTATAAACTGTGTTTACAATACTGATACCTAGAGGTACTGTATAGTTATATGATGTAAAGTATGTGTTAACAATACTGATACCTAGGTGTACAATATAGTTATATAAGGAAGAATGAATGTCTGTTCTACTTACTGCAATGACCTTTTGCCCATTTCGCCTTATGACAATATTTCTGCTTCTCAAGTGAAGTCTCTTTCGTCTGAAAATCTTGTGCCTTCTGATGACAATCCTACGTCTTTTCAAGCCAAGTCTCTTTCTCCTGATGATTATGCGCCTTCTTCTGAGAGTTATACGTCTTCTCAAACGAAGTCTCTTTCTCCTGATAATTATGCGTCTTTTTCTGACAGTTCTACGTCTTCTCAAACGAAGTCCCTTTCTCCTGATAATTATGCGTCTTCTTCTGACAGTTATACGTCTTCTCAAACGAAGTCTCTTTCTCCTGATAATTATGCGTCTTTTTCTGACAGTTCTACGTCTTCTCAAACGAAGTCTCTTTCTCCTGATAATTATGCGTCTTCTTCTGACAGTTCTACGTCTTCTCAAGCGAAATCTCTTTCTCCTGATAGTTATGCGCTTTCTTCTGAGAGTTATACGTCTTCTCAAGCGAAGTCGCTTTCTCCTGATAGTAATGCGCCTTCTTCTGAGAGTTATACGTCTTCTCAGGTGAAGTCTCTTTCTCCTGATAGTTATGCGCCTTCTTCTGAGAGTTATACGTCTTCTCAAGTGAAGTCTCTTTCTCCTGATAGTTATGCGCCTTCTTCTGAGTGTTATACGTCTTCTCAAGTGAAGTCTCTTTCTCCTGATAGTTATGCGCCTTTTTCTGAGAGTTATACGTCTTCTCAAGCGAAGTCTCTTTCTCCTGATAGTTATGCGCCTTCTTCTGAGAGTTGTACGTCTTCTCATGCGAAGTCTCTTTCTCCTAATACTTATGCGCCTTCTTCTGAGAGTTATACGTCTTCTCAAGCGAAGTCTCTTTCTCCTGATAGATATGCGCCTTCTTCTGAGAGTTATACGTCTTCTCAAGCGAAGTCTCTTTCTCCTGATAGTTATGCGCCTTCTTCTGAGAGTTATACGTTTTCTCAAGCCAAGTCTCTTTCTCCTGATAGTTATGCGCCTTCTTCTGAGAGTTATACGTCTTCTCAAGCGAAGTCTCTTTTTCCTGATACTTATGCGCCTTCTTCTGAGAGTTATACGTCTTCTCAAGCGAAGTCTCTTTCTCCTGATAGTTATGCGCCTTCTTCCGAGAGTTATACGTCTTCCCAAACGAAGTCTCTTTCTCCTGATAGTTATGCGCCTTCTTCTGTGAGTTCTTCTCAAGCGAAGTCTCTTTCTCCTGATAATTTTACGTCTTCTGATGATAATTCGACGCCTCAAGCGAAGTTTCTTTCCTCTATTGATCCTACGTCTTAGCAAGTGAAGGCCCTTTTTCCTGATGATCCTCAAGAATCTCTGTCTCTTCTTTCTCAACCTTTGGATAGCAGTACGGGTTTTCTGAATTCTTCTGAGGATGATGGATTTTCTGCGCAGAATCAAGATTCTTCTCTTCCTGGATAGATTTTTATGCTTTAATGCTCTCCTCAACTGTCTCAATCTTCTGCGGTTTTGCTGATAACGCCTTTTTATCCTTAAAAGCCTTAGCCTCTCTTGACGGTGTCTTTTGCGAATTGCTAGGTACCTCTGTCTCTTGATTCTTTGCCTACGAAGGATAAAGCGGATTCTTTTAATCCTTCTCAAAATAGAAACCTTTCTTCTTCTGCTTAGCTTCTGCAATTGTAGTCTTCTTTTAAGACGTAACAAAATCAGTCTTCTGCGATTACTACGTCTACGAAGCCATCTGATGTATCGCCTCACTTGAATTCTCCTTTGTCTTCTGAGCTTTCTCTGTAGGTTGATAAATCTCCTAATAGAATAGCGAATTCTTCGAATTTGACGAATAATGATGAGTCGGCGGCGGCTTGTAAGACGTCCTCTCAACCTTCTCCTCAGTCTAACCAAGCGCAACCTTCGTAGGGCAATCCTCCTTCTAACTTTTTTTACAGAACGAACTATACGCTTCCTTCTCAATAGTAGCACTTTTCTGATACGAATGATATATCTTCTTATGCTAGCTTGCATACTTCTAATTCGCCTGATGATTCTCAATCTGATACGCCTTGCAAGTCCTTTGCGTTTGAGTTGACGTCTCAGAGCCACAAGTCTCCTCCTTTGCCGAACAAGCCTGAAGCGAAGTCTACGTCGGTAAAGCCTGAAGCGAAGTCTTCTGCGTCTTGCATACACTCGTAACCTGGTATACTGCCTTCTGAGTGATCTCCTTATCCTCCGAATCCTTCTTATGATGATAAGCCTTCTCCTTCTGCTCAACCGACTCGTTCTGATCAGATTTCTTCTTAGTCTCCTTAACATTTGACGTCTCAATCTTAAGATTCTTCTTACTCTTTGGATCCTGCGCCTCAATCGTAACCGTCTAAGTCGCCTTAGCCTTCTGAAGTAAAGAACCCTTCTGCGGAGAGTGACTACAATTGCACGGATCCTGCGCAGTATCAAGATTCTTCTCTTTCTGGATAGATTTTTACGCTTCAATGCCTTCCTCAACTGTCTCAATCTGTTGCGGTTTTGCCGATAACGTCTTCTTATTCTCAAAAGCCTTAGCCTCTCTTGACGGCGTCTTTTGCGAATCGCTAAACGTCTTAAGTACCTCTGTCTCTTGATTCTTTGCCTACGAAGGATAGAACGGATTCTTCTTATCCTCTTCAAAATTGACACCTTCCTTCTTCTGCTTAACTTCTTCAATCGAAGTCTTCTTGTAAGACGCAACAAAATAAGTCTCCTGCGATTTCTACGCCTACGAAGCAACCTGATGTAACGCCTCATTTGAATTCTCCTTCGTCTTCTGAGCTTTCTCTGTAAGATGACAAGTCTCCTCATAGAATAGCGAATTCTTCGAATTTGTCGAATAATGATGAGTCTGCGGCGCCTCCCTAGGCGTCCTCTCAACCTTCTCCTCAATCTAACCAAGCGCAACCTTCGAAGGGCCATCCTCCTTCTAACTTTTCTTACAGAACGAACTAAGCGCCTCCTTCTCAATCGTAGCACTTTTCTGGTCTGAATGATATATCTTCTTATGTTAGCTTGAACTCTTCGAATTCGTTTGATGATCCTAGACCTGGTACGTCTTGAAAGTCCTTTTCGCTTGAGTTGTCGTCTTAGAGCTACAAGTCTCCTTTGTTTAAGAGCAAGTCTTTGACGAAGTTTGCGGCCGTAAATTCTAAAGCGAAGCCTTTTGCGCTTTATAGAAACTCGTAACCTGATGTATTGCTTTCTGAGTGATCTCTTTATTCTTCTGATTCTTCTCATGATGATGATCCTTCTTCTTCTGCTCAGTCGTCTCCTGGTGATGAATATTCTTCTTAGTCTTCTCAGCCTCTGGCGTCTCAATCTTAAAACATTTCTAATTTTTTGGATTCCACGTCTTAATCGTTGACGTCTTAGGCGCCTTATCCTCCTGAAGTATCGTATTGTTCTAATCCTTTGTCTTTGGATAATGAAACGAATTCTTCTTATTCTTTTTATGATTATGGCCTTCCTCCTTCTGCTTAAACCTTTCAATCTTAGTCTTCTTCGAAGACGCAACAAGAGAAGCCTTTTGCGTTTGCTCTGTCTTCTCAGCCACCTGATGTAACGCCTTACTTGTATTTTACTCCCTCTTCTTAGCCGTCTCAGCTGGATTACAAATCTTCTGATAGAATAACGAACTCTGCGAATATATCGAACAATGCGGAGTCTTCTACGCTGAGTAAGTTGTCTCCTCAATCTCCTTCTCAGTCTGACCAAGCGTAATCTTCTCAAGGCAATGCGTCTTTTTACTCTTCTAGCATAAAGAACTAGGCGTCGTCTTTGTAATTTCAGCACTCTCCTTGTACGAATGATATATCTTCTAATGCTAGCTTGAATACTTCTAATTCGCCTGATGATTCTTAATCTGATACGCCTTGCAAGTCCTTTGCGTTTGAGTTGACGTCTCAGAACCATAAGTCTCCTCTTTTGCTGAACAAGCCTTCTGCGAAGTCTGCGTTGATAAATCCTGAAGCGAAGTCTTTTGCGTCTTGCATACACTCGTAACCTGGTGTACTGCCTTCTGAGTGATCTCCTTATCCTCCGAATCCTTCTTATGATGATAAGCCTTCTCCTTCTGCTCAACCGACTCGTTCTGATCAGATTTCTTCTTAGTCTCCTTAACCTTTGACGTCTCAATCTCAAGATTCTTCTTACTCTTTGGATCCTGCGCCTCAATCGTAACCGTCTAAGTCGCCTTAGCCTTCTGAAGTAAAGAACCCTTCTGCGGAGAGTGACTACAATTGCACGGATCCTGCGCAGTATCACGATTCTTCTCTTTCTGGATAGATTTTTACGCTTCAATGCCTTCCTCAACTGTCTCAATCTTTTGCGGTTTTGCCGATAACGTCTTCTTATTCTCAAAAGCCTTAGCCTCTCTTGACGGCGTCTTTTGCGAATCGCTAAACGTCTTAAGTACCTCTGTCTCTTGATTCTTTGCCTACGAAGGATAGAACGGATTCTTCTTATCCTCTTCAAAATTGACACCTTCCTTCTTCTGCTTAACTTCTTCAATCGAAGTCTTCTTGTAAGATGCAACAATATAAGTCTCCTGCGATTTCTACGCCTACGAAGCAACCTGATGTAACGCCTCATTTGAATTCTCCTTCGTCTTCTGAGCTTTCTCTGTAAGATGACAAGTCTCCTCATAGAATAGCGAATTCTTCGAATTTGTCGAATAATGATGAGTCTGCGGCGCCTCCCTAGGCGTCCTCTCAACCTTCTCCTCAATCTAACCAAGCGCAACCTTCGAAGGGCCATCCTCCTCCTAACTTTTCTTACAGAACGAACTAAGCGCCTCCTTCTCAATCGTAGCACTTTTCTGGTCTGAATGATATATCTTCTTATGTTAGCTTGAACTCTTCGAATTCGTTTGATGATCCTAGACCTGGTACGTCTTGAAAGTCCTTTTCGCTTGAGTTGTCGTCTTAGAGCTACAAGTCTCCTTTGTTTAAGAGCAAGTCTTTGACGAAGTTTGCGGCGGTAAATTCTAAAGCGAAGCCTTTTGCGCTTTATAGAAACTCGTAACCTGATGTATTGCTTTCTGAGTGATCTCTTTATTCTTCTGATTCTTCTAATGATGATGATCCTTCTTCTTCTGCTCAGTCGTCTCCTGGTGATGAATATTCTTCTTAGTCTTCTCAGCCTCTGGCGTCTCAATCTTAAAACATTTCTAATTTTTTGGATTCCACGTCTTAATCGTTGACGTCTTAGGCGCCTTATCCTCCTGAAGTATCGTATTCTTCTAATCCTTTGCCTTTGGATAATGAAACGAATTCTTCTTATTCTTTTTATGATTATGGCCTTCCTCCTTCTGCTTAAACCTTTCAATCTTAGTCTTCTTCGAAGACGCAACAAGAGAAGCCTTTTGCGTTTGCTCTGTCTTCTCAGCCACCTGATGTAACGCCTTACTTGTATTTTACTCCCTCTTCTTAGCCGTCTCAGCTGGATTACAAATCTTCTGATAGAATAACGAACTCTGCGAATATATCGAACAATGCGGAGTCTTCTACGCTGAGTAAGTTGTCTCCTCAATCTCCTTCTCAGTCTGACCAAGCGTAATCTTCTCAAGGCAATGCGTCTTTTTACTCTTCTAGCATAAAGAACTAGGCGTCGTCTTTGCAATTTCAGCACTCTCCTTGTACGAATGATATATCTTCTAATGCTGGCTTGAATACTTCTAATTCGCCTGATGATTCTTAATCTGATACGCCTTGCAAGTCCTTTGCGTTTGAGTTGACGTCTCAGAGCCATAAGTCTCCTCTTTTGCTGAACAAGCCTTCTGCGAAGTCTGCGTTGATAAATCCTGAAGCGAAGTCTTTTGCGTCTTGCATACACTCGTAACCTGGTATACTGCCTTCTGAGTGATCTCCTTATCCTCCGAATCCTTCTTATGATGATAAGCCTTCTCCTTCTGCTCAACCGACTCGTTCTGATCAGATTTCTTCTTAGTCTCCTTAACCTTTGACGTCTCAATCTCAAGATTCTTCTTACTCTTTGGATCCTGCGCCTCAATCGTAACCGTCTAAGTCGCCTTAGCCTTCTGAAGTAAAGAACCCTTCTGCGGAGAGTGACTACAATTGCACGGATCCTGCGCAGTATCAAGATTCTTCTCTTTCTGGATAGATTTTTATGCTTCAATGCCTTCTTCAACTGTCTCAATCTTTTGCGGTTTTGCCGATAACGTCTTCTTATTCTCAAAAGCCTAAGCCTCTCTTGACGGCGTCTTTTGCGAATCGCTAAACGTCTTAAGTACCTCTGTCTCTTGATTCTTTGCCTACGAAGGATAGAACGGATTCTTCTTATCCTCTTCAAAATTGACACCTTCCTTCTTCTGCTTAACTTCTTCAATCGAAGTCTTCTTGTAAGACGCAACAAAATAAGTCTCCTGCGATTTCTACGCCTACGAAGCAACCTGATGTAACGCCTCATTTGAATTCTCCTTCGTCTTCTGAGCTTTCTCTGTAAGATGACAAGTCTCCTCATAGAATAGCGAATTCTTCGAATTTGTCGAATAATGATGAGTCTGCGCCGCCTCCCTAGGCGTCCTCTCAACCCTCTCCTCAATCTAACCAAGCGCAACCTTCGAAGGGCCATCCTCCTCCTAACTTTTCTTACAGAACGAACTAAGCGCCTCCTTCTCAATCGTAGCACTTTTCTGGTCTGAATGATATATCTTCTTATGTTAGCTTGAACTCTTCGAATTCGTTTGATGATCCTAGACCTGGTACGTCTTGAAAGTCCTTTTCGCTTGAGTTGTCGTCTTAGAGCTACAAGTCTCCTTTGTTTAAGAGCAAGTCTTTGACGAAGTTTGCGGCGGTAAATTCTAAAGCGAAGCCTTTTGCGCTTTATAGAAACTCGTAACCTGATGTATTGCTTTCTGAGTGATCTCTTTATTCTTCTGATTCTTCTCATGATGATGATCCTTCTTCTTCTGCTCAGTCGTCTCCTGGTGATGAATATTCTTCTTAGTCTTCTCAGCCTCTGGCGTCTCAATCTTAAAACATTTCTAATTTTTTGGATTCCACGTCTTAATCGTTGACGTCTTAGGCGCCTTATCCTCCTGAAGTATCGTATTCTTCTAATCCTTTGCCTTTGGATAATGAAACGAATTCTTCTTATTCTTTTTATGATTATGGCCTTCCTCCTTCTGCTTAAACCTTTCAATCTTAGTCTTCTTCGAAGACGCAACAAGAGAAGCCTTTTGCGTTTGCTCTGTCTTCTCAGCCACCTGATGTAACGCCTTACTTGTATTTTACTCCCTCTTCTTAGCCGTCTCAGCTGGATTACAAATCTTCTGATAGAATAACGAACTCTGCGAATATATCGAACAATGCGGAGTCTTCTACGCTGAGTAAGTTGTCTCCTCAATCTCCTTCTCAGTCTGACCAAGCGTAATCTTCTCAAGGCAATGCGTCTTTTTACTCTTCTAGCATAAAGAACTAGGCGTCGTCTTTGCAATTTCAGCACTCTCCTTGTACGAATGATATATCTTCTAATGCTGGCTTGAATACTTCTAATTCGCCTGATGATTCTTAATCTGATACGCCTTGCAAGTCCTTTGCGTTTGAGTTGACGTCTCAGAGCCATAAGTCTCCTCTTTTGCTGAACAAGCCTTCTGCGAAGTCTGCGTTGATAAATCCTGAAGCGAAGTCTTTTGCGTCTTGCATACACTCGTAACCTGGTATACTGCCTTCTGAGTGATCTCCTTATCCTCCGAATCCTTCTTATGATGATAAGCCTTCTCCTTCTGCTCAACCGACTCGTTCTGATCAGATTTCTTCTTAGTCTCCTTAACCTTTGACGTCTCAATCTCAAGATTCTTCTTACTCTTTGGATCCTGCGCCTCAATCGTAACCGTCTAAGTCGCCTTAGCCTTCTGAAGTAAAGAACCCTTCTGCGGAGAGTGACTACAATTGCACGGATCCTGCGCAGTATCAAGATTCTTCTCTTTCTGGATAGATTTTTACGCTTCAATGCCTTCTTCAACTGTCTCAATCTTTTGCGGTTTTGCCGATAACGTCTTCTTATTCTCAAAAGCCTTAGCCTCTCTTGACGGCGTCTTTTGCGAATCGCTAAACGTCTTAAGTACCTCTGTCTCTTGATTCTTTGCCTACGAAGGATAGAACGGATTCTTCTTATCCTCTTCAAAATTGACACCTTCCTTCTTCTGCTTAACTTCTTCAATCGAAGTCTTCTTGTAAGACGCAACAAAATAAGTCTCCTGCGATTTCTACGCCTACGAAGCAACCTGATGTAACGCCTCATTTGAATTCTCCTTCGTCTTCTGAGCTTTCTCTGTAAGATGACAAGTCTCCTCATAGAATAGCGAATTCTTCGAATTTGTTGAATAATGATGAGTCTGCGGCGCCTCCCTAGGCGTCCTCTCAACCTTCTCCTCAATCTAACCAAGCGCAACCTTCGAAGGGCCATCCTCCTTCTAACTTTTCTTACAGAACGAACTAAGCGCCTCCTTCTCAATCGTAGCACTTTTCTGGTCTGAATGATATATCTTCTTATGTTAGCTTGAACTCTTCGAATTCGTTTGATGATCCTAGACCTGGTACGTCTTGAAAGTCCTTTTCGCTTGAGTTGTCGTCTTAGAGCTACAAGTCTCCTTTGTTTAAGAGCAAGTCTTTGACGAAGTTTGCGGCGGTAAATTCTAAAGCGAAGCCTTTTGCGCTTTATAGAAACTCGTAACCTGATGTATTGCTTTCTGAGTGATCTCTTTATTCTTCTGATTCTTCTCATGATGATGATCTTTCTTCTTCTGCTTAGTCTTCTCCTGTTGATGAATAGTTTTCTTAGTCTTCTCAGCCTCTGGCGTCTCAATCTCAAAACATTTCGAATTCTTTGGATTCTACGTCTTAAACGTAAGCGCCTGACTTTTCTCAATCTCCTTATCAAATATATTTTCCTTTTAAGTACTTTTCTTATTTGACGGATTCTCTTGATGATTAAGATTCTTCTTTGCCTGGATAGTCTTTTATGTCTTAACATTTTTCGTAAGTTCCTTAGTCTTAGCAGACTTTGACGATAACTTCTTCTGGATCTCAATAACCTACGCATTTCTTGTCGCCTTCTTCTGCGAATAATCAATTTTCTTAGATATATCCTTCTTCTCATTTTTCGCCTTCTGATGATTCTCCGGATGGTTTGAATTCTCTTCCTGATTCTTTGGCGTATACGTCTCCTAAGTCTTCGTTTTAAGGTCCTTCTCAACCTCCTGATCCTTCTTCTTTGTGTGTTAATGAATTGTCTGTATCGTCTTCTCAAACGTTTCAAGCGCAGTCTCCTAATGTACTGTCTTCTCAAATACAACCTTCGAATAGCCATTCTCAATCGTATGATTTGTCGGTTAATTCTGAGTCTTCTTCTTCTGCCCAGTTTTCTAGATCTGAGAAGTTTTGTTAGTTTTCTTAGTCTTGCATGTCTACGTCTCCGTCTCAGTTGCCTCAATTGAATTAATCGTCTTCGCCATCTGTATCGCATGATCTGTACTCGCCGTTGTAATCGACGCAATCTGTTACGGAATACTCTCTGAATTCTGGTCTTGATGATCTTGATTTTCCTCAGGATGTTGAGTTTTGCCTTCTTAGTAACCGTTTTCAATAGCAACTGCTGCCTCAATTTCCTTAGTTTTGCATAAGCTTGTTTTTGTCTATGCAGCCGCTGAAGTGTATGCTTTGTTCTTCTTCTAAATGCAGCTAGTCTCCTCTTTATCCTTAAAGCTGCTAATCTCTGCTTTCTGATGATAATCCTTTGTCTTTGAATTCTCCTTCTTAGTGCCCTCCTATGTTTGCGGCTAATTTTCTTTGCTTTTGCAAGTTGTTTTAGCTTTCTATACATGACAAGGCGTTTCTTGTAACGAAGCTTTCTTAGATGAACCAATCTTCTAAGCCGTCTTTGTCTTGCAAGCAATCGTTTTCTCACCATGGCTGCTATTTGCTGCAGCTTCTTATGACGAGCAAGTTTAAGTCGGCGGATTATCTGTTGCTGTTTTTGTATCTGCCTTTTGAGAGCCAGACGTCTCCTCTTTGTCAGTTTTCTTTTTCTTATAATTCTTCGAAGTCTTCTCATCCGTGCAATCAGTCTACGCCTGATGCGTTCTCTACGAATGGCACGTCTTACTACTCTTCTTATTCGTGATATTCTGCGCAGCCTTCTCAGAGCCAAACGCCTGCGAATTCGCATCCTCCTTATGGTGATTTTCAATCTCCTGATTAGTCTCTTGTATGCTCTCTTACGTTTGATGCTTAACTTCTTGGTTCTTATAAGAATTCTAAGTCTCCTGAGTCTTGCAAGTCTTCTCCGTTTCCTTAGCCGGTAAAGTCTTGACAGTCGCCACCACCGTCTCTGTTGACGAAGTCTGCGTCTATAGCGTCGCCACCTGATCCTGATACTTCTCCAATTCCGTCTCAACCTTACAATTCGTCTGTAGATGACACGTCGCAAACGGCGGGTGAGTCTTGCACGTCTCAGAAGATTCCTGAAATATCGCAACCGTCTCCTGATGCTTCTTCTTGCTCTTTGGTATTTCCTTCTATAACGACGATATAATCTCCTTCGCAGATTGTAGAGGGTTCGCCTTATCCTCCTCAATCGTAGCAGAAGGGCACGCCTCTTAAGTTTGCTTATGCGACCTTTTCTAAGGAGCAACTTTATCTTGCGTCGAAGACGAAGGAGTTGTTTTCTTTTCTTCAATCGTGCAAGTCTCTGCCTTCTTCGAAGTTTGGCCATGAGTCGTCTACGCCACCTTCTGATAGCAACCAGGTATCTGCTGCGAATCAATAGACGGATCCTCCCCATGCGCACTCGAATGGCGCGGAAAATATCCTTCCCTCCTATTTTTATTTTCCGCCCAGTTCTGGGTACTTTGACAGTGATGGTCTTCTTTTTCCCATTGCCTAGATAACGGATAATTGTAAGCACCTCTGAGGACTGGTTAGTTACAATCACCTGGACCCGTTGCACTGATTTGTGAGTAACTATGACACGGATATGACCTTTACTGACATATTCAATCCGTATTCGTTGGGAGCCAATTTGGAACTGCTTTACACGCAAAGTCTTCTTTGTTGCACCTAGAAAAAAAAGAATGAACTTGTTACAATGGTAAGTATTCGAATCAGCCATTAAGTTGGGTAAATAGACTACTTTGAATAGTTTTGCACAGGTTTTCCCCTCATGCAACCCTCCTATAATTTATTGTTTTCGTATTTGTAGGTAAGGTTCTGATTAGAAAAGCACAGGTTAGTATTCCTTGATCATATTGCAATGTTAAGTTGAGTCCATTGAAAGTAATTCATAGTAATACGATTTAGTTTTTGGTGGAATTCGTCAGACTAATAAAACAAAGGTACAATACCCACTACATGCAAGGCAGCCAGTAGTTATTCAATTACAATAAGAAAATTGATATTGAAATGATGTGTTTACTCATCAGCTGATTCAGGGACGGCTTTGAAGAGGTGCTTTTTTATTGCAGGGCGAACATGACAGGGGTTTTAATTTTCCTTGTTAAAACCATTCACTAACCCTTGAAGTATCACGCCAATAACACAAACCAGCCAAATTAGACAGAGAATTTGGTGTGCTAATTACTGCCATTTTCTGTCAGTCTCAGATAGCTGTTCGAGGAAAGAACAGAAACAACCTGTATAACCTCCCGACTAATGCCAAGTCAATGGTAATTTTTACACATGACTGGCATATCACGCAATGGTTGTGCAATACATGAGGCTATCCAGCAAATCATGCAGAACTCGAAAGGGTTCAGCTCTTTTAACCAATTTGCTTGCACATGCAGTGTACACATGATCTGACAACTTCCGGGTAACTAATCGAATAGAGCTGTTTTGAAAGGTATTTGAAACTTAAAGGGGAGGTTGAATCCTAAAAGGAACATTAACTTTTAGTCAAATATTTCTCAAAATACTGCCATGCTATCAAGATATGTCCCGAATTTGTCTAATTATGTGTACTCTATTAGCAATCTTTCAATGTGTTCTTACTTTTAATGGCAGCTGCCAGCCTACGCCTCAGCTGAATTTGTTTTCTGCGGAGAGCCCTCAGAGTTCTTGCAAGTTTACGGTAGCGGACACGGTATTTCACAAGTCCGGCATTCTCTGTCTTCAACACCTGGTACTCCCTCTTGAGAAGACCATAAGCAGCCTTGCCCTTGGTCAGTCGTGCTGCAAAAGTTAAGGTGTTGATACTAAAATATGACGGAAAAGAATTGAATAACTAAATTCACTCCTAATGTTATAACGTACCCTAAATTTAGATACATCTATCTTATTTATCTAGTATATCTATCTTATTTTGAAATAAGACAGTAATAATTGGAAAAGATGTTTTAGGCATAACAGTTATTTACTTAATTAGAAGAGACACCACGTCATAAGCATATGTTCCAGTTATTTGCACCCATGAAGGAACTCTTGTTCTCAATTTTGATATGATATTTTTCGAATGACAAAAGCTGTGGATATCAATGATAGGACAGTTTTTTTCTAATACACGAGTTAAATAAACTTTTTTATATCATTTCAAAGGATTTAAGAGAATTTCAAATGTGAAACTTACTGATCAGCATACTTCTCTCGAGAGAAAGCTTTCTGACTGTTACACTCAGAGATTTGATCTGTGCCAGGTACTTTTTGATGCGTTTGGCTGCGCATGCGCAAGACTTATTGGTCGGTGGGACCGTAGGAGGCTCCGTTGTCGTTGGGGGCAACGTCGGTTCTGCTGGAAGATGTTTATGTTTGTATTAATTAACACATGCTTTGAGATAAGCATCATGTTGTGTGTATATATATATATATATATATATATATATATATATATATATATATATATATATATATATATATATATATATATATATATATATATATATATATATATATATATATATATATATATATATATATATATACAAGAGGAACAATACCATCACCTCTCTAAAAACAAAAGCATATGTTCAGCAATGACCATCACTAATAGCTTAGATATTAACAATTATAACAGCAACAACAACTGCAAAAGCAGCAACATCGACACAAAAACAATCCGAACAATAGCATCATCCATCTTTTATAACAGTACGTGATAATCAACGTCTCAACCACAATCGTTACTATTTGCTTAGTTATGAACTATTCCATCAATAGCAATAACAACAACAACAACAACAACGACGACGGCGACGATGACAACAACACCTTTTTCATCGTAAGAGTAGAGGCAAGAGGAGAAGTTAGCGGCCATTGGACGTGACCATTCAGACATTGGGGTCGCCAAATATTCGTTTTGAACAAAGTGTGGTCATAGCTTTCAAAGTATCTTTCAAACGTATTAGTCAACACTTCGTTTAAGGAAATATATGTACTAGATGTAAATGTGATGGTAGTATAAAGTAATATAGTAATGTGTCCTTACCTCCGCCACAGACTTTCTGACATTCCTCGAGCGTTGAGAATCGGTTTCCATTCCCACCGCAGCCTCCATATGTGAAACGTTCACATTTCTGGGTGGCGGTGTTGTAATAGAAAGCCCTCACTGCGGCTCTGCATATGCCAGTCTCTCTGGGTAAGGAACACCGTGAAGGTCCTGGAATTAATATGAGAACTCGGGTTCAGAATATGGAATTTCAGAATTTCAATTTTCGCCAATTTCTGCCATATTGCAGCTAAGCTGTGAGTAGCCAGTTTTAAGCAGTGGAGGAAACCGGAGTACCAGGTGAACACAACTGCCTTACCCCAAGTCACTGGTAACTTTCTTCCAGAAATCGAGTTCTAACGTTCAAAAGTCTCCCTTCTTTCTATTGTGATAGAGCTAGTGTTTTCTTAATAAGGTGAAGGAAGGGTTTAAGTTAGTGTAGGTAACACGCCCATCATGCCCACTTACGCCTACAAGTATCTATAAATTTTAAATTCGAAAATCGTCTTGGTGATAAGATATTCTAAAAATAACATAAGATTTATCCATTATTCGCAAAATCGAAACCACTTCTAATTCAACTATTCAAATTGAAAATAGAAACAAAAACAAATTCCAATTATTCTTCAAACGTTGTATAAAACGTTATTTTTTGTTGAAAAGAGAACATCCGTTCTAGTTTAGCCAATCATAGTGATGCCGCATCTAAAAATGTGTGGTCTCTCAATTTGAAACATATTAGCCGTCACTTGTTCAATTATAATCAAATTTCCATGGAATATTCTACTTTGATATGCTTAGATTGTATGGTATAGTATGAAGAATAAAACAAAGAATTCTGATTTCGGTTCCTGTACAAAAAATCATATCATTGTGTCTAGTATAAGGTGGAACCCTAAATACCAAACAATAATAGGCCCTACACAATTGGCTGCGGCTAAAGACCTATAGGCAATCTTATTCTTAAATCTGGAACAGCAAAATGGTCTAGAGTCCTGCCTATGATTGTAAAACATTTGAAACTACTAAAATCACAGTCGAATTGGGGTCAAGACATGTGAAGAAGTTGCCAGTGACTTGGAAATAGGCGTATCTAACAAAAAGTGTCTGGTCGTGAATTCGTTAAAATACGACAGAAAAGTAACGATAAACGAAATTTCCTATCCAAAATCCATATCCTCTGTAGCAAAAAAATGTCTTATTTTTTTCAATCCCTGTTGAACATGAAAGCTCTTATCATTGGCGCGGGGCATTATGGGAGAAAGTATCAAGTGACTCGGATGCAGGTGGGCGTACAGTGCCGACATGTAATTCCTGCACCAAAACCGCGGGCAGCCCGGCCACAATACACGACTGCACATCCGATTGCCACCCGGTTTTGCAAGGGTGTTTGTACAATCAGGCACTGTCGGACATCCGGTCGACTGGTGCAGGAATTAAATGTCTGTACTGCATTTGCCAAGTACTCCGGTCTCCTCCGCCAAAGTAGATTAGTCACGAAATAGGTTAAATATCCAAAAAGAATTCTGTCGAAAATTGAAATTTCAAAAATTTACCTTTGACTGCTGGTTTGGCGGGTGGTTTGTAGCACCAAATGCAGACTCCGCAGCTGGTGTCCCAGCAACCTCCATTCTCGTAGCATTTCTCCGTAGTTATGCCGGGATAACCCGCATCCTTACGCTCGCTTGCCGGGAGATGCTCGTTTGGGCAGTTTGCCGGCGCTGAAAGTAATATAGGCACATGTACTTGAGTTTGAATACTAGCTGCACTACCGGGCATGTGAGAAAGTTGCAAGTGACTTGGTTGTATTCTCGCCACGGTTTAGCCGCAATGTAGCAAAAAGAGTGACGATAAAACCAGTGGGAATTCAAAGGTACCTCTTTCAGATCTCCTTTCTAAAGTAATAGAGCACTTAACCATTGTCACCTGCCGACATGGAGCTAATTAACAATTTACCATGTACATAATTGATTAAATTGAATGAAGTAAGTCTGGTCGTGTTAGTCGCCTTAAACAAGCGAGAAATCCGCTGAGGTGAATTCACCGGCAGGTTTTCACCATATCTTGGATCCGTGTCTCTAGAAAGACCACACATCAAATCGGAAAAGACCGCATATCAAATAGGAAAAATAGAAAAGTTGGCCTGGATAGATGACAAAAACCGGGTTTATTTATAATCACTTATCTGAGGTGTTTAGTACGTGTTTTTTCGATTGCATTCGATCAATCTACTTTAACCTAAAGACATCCGTTAAAATTTCCCTAAAGTCACCTCCATTTCATGAAAATTAAGTACACTTTAGTAAAAAAATGTATGAAACCTAACTAAGTTATACTATTAACGAAAATGAATGAAGAAATATACTGAATTACGAAATCTCCGGTCCCCAGTGAAACAGTTATGGATTTACCACTGCCCTCTATGGCGTGGCCACTGACTGTTAGCGGTCTCTCACCACTGCCCGGGTTCGAATCCCACACGGCACATGTGAGAAAGTTGCCAGTGACTTGGGGTCAGGCGGTGGTTTTCGCCGGTTACTCCGATTTCCTCCATCAATTACAACTAACTGGCTAATCACAACTTAGCCGCAAAACGGCAAAACAGTGGCAAAAACAAAATACCATATTCCGACAGGGACAGCTACATGTACCTTTGCAATGTGTCGAAAAAGTGACGAAAAATGAAATTCAAATTCCAACTTACCACTGATGGCGTGAGCCGCGGCCAACCCCACAAGGAAGAGGCACCACGTTAGCTTCATGGCACCTGTTGGGTTCAGCAAGAACTGACCACACACCCCAAACACCCTCTCTTATATACATTTTCACATCCTCCTTTTGTCATTTTACCAATCCAATTAGGTCTCTAATCAAACATCAAATATCTATACAACGTGTAGAAATGTATGGGAATGCCACTGAGGGATCCGCTATGCAAACTCCTTATGTACGACACAGCTGGAGTCAGAGCAGAAAACTGCAAACTCAGTAGATTCTTGCTTACCTTTTTGGAAAGTCAAGCAATTAAGGGGAATTGCGTGTTTGATTGTATGTATTTTATGCTGTGTGTTTATGTAGAGTTTGGCATGTGCCAACATTGTCATCTGTTGCACCACGTCCGCGACAAGCAATTAGTGAGAAGGACAACTGTATGTTGGTATTGACAGAGATTAGCGGTTGTGTGTACTTATCTACATGTATGCATAAAACACACGTGTTGTTTTACATGCTCGAATATTGATCATTGAAGTATGTTATACTATCCTCTAGGTTTCTATCAAATAACCCACGATGTTAGTTTCTTAGCGGCTTGAGCGTGTGAGAAACATACTAAAGACATTTGGATTGTTTCCTCCACCAAGTACAACTTGCTAGGCATGCCTTAAAGCTATTCCAGAAATGGTGGGAGGGGCGTCTAAAGGAATCATCACGAGTGGGGTTTACGCAGTTTAAAAAGTCATAACTAGCGAGTTGGGTACGTCAATAGAAACACACAATTGGGATGGTAGGGTTAGCAGTCATTTTGTACTTTATGACCTCAATTCTGATGCGTACTAGAATTGTCCAGAGAATTTTGCAATACTGGTACTGACAGAATTGCTCCCTTCAAACAGTTCTAGTACGTACCAAATTGTTGGAACAATTCTAGTAAGATAGGTGTACTAATTTCAGACCTCCCTTTTTATAACGCATTTTATAACTACATTTTTTATAACGAAATACTGCAGCTACCAGTATGTTCTCTGATTGGAAAATAACTAATGCAACCGCCCACCTACAACTGAAGTAAGTAAATTAGGCGGGTGGCCAAATGTCAGAATTATACTTTTGATGGCGTTTTTCGTTACAAGTCGTCATCCATATACTTATTCATCTCTACATAGGGTGGGCTTTAGCGCACGGGTGGATGACACGTCTGATTTTGCTGCATAGGGGGATTTTGGGGCATTCTATGCAAAAAATCACCAAAAAAGCATGTTTTATTGGATTTCCTTCTAGAAAATTCATTTTTCGAGATAGAAACTCAAAACCTGCTACAAATATGTTCAAGGGGATGCTTCTGATCTTAGAACATGTTGCGTTAGCGTGATTTCAACGAACCCCCTGCTGTGAGTGATTTGGGGGGGAAAATCATCAAAAATGAATGATTTTTGTAATTTCCCACAACTTGAATGTCATCCTGTGGAATATTCCAAACTCCCAACTAAATAATTTTGGCTTAGAAAACTACCCAAGAAGGTGTTTATACAGAGAGTGAGTTATGTTTGAATATTTTCATGACATGCTACGTTTTGGGACATTTTACAGAAAAAATGGCATTAAAACTACTGATTTTAGGGATTTGCTTCTGGAAGGTGCAATTTTCATAGTAGGAACTCAAAACTTGCCACAAATGATTTCATAAGGATGTCTATGATTATCAAATGTTTTGTGTTAGTATCACCCGAATGTCGTTAGAACCCAATGTGGAGCGCCAAAGTAGCTGAAAATTTGTTTTTGATCTATTGATCTAATGCCTTTTCAAATAAATGAACAATAGTAATTCTATCAATACGCCTTTACATGTCGTCAACTTTGTGGCATCGCAATCCAATTTTGCTTCTGCTACAAACTTGCTATTCAGAGGTTCAGTTAACTACACTTGTTACCGTTTCACTTTTGCGGCGCTGCGCGCCGAGGGGATGAACATCTGCGTTAAGGCATCTTAGCATTCAAGCAAGGCTTGGTGAATGACAGCCGTGCCAAAAGAGCAGAACTCAAATTGACTCTTGCACTCTATAGTGGAATTGGACTATTATAAGGGGTGCAGACAAACCTAGGGTATATGTCAGTCAAATCAAACCATTTTCAAAGGGGTCTGGCATAAGTTGTCCCTGTAACAGTTATCCCTAACAAGGCTTATTAATAACAACAAATTGGTACATTTCAGTCATAAGTATAGGCCACCCTTCCCTGATGCATTTGAAGACTCTAAAGTATCATCTTGATGACAAGAAGTGTAAATAGCATACATATATAAAGTCCTGCCTAGATACCATTCCCGTGAGGGCTTGTTTACTGACTCACGGGTGTTGCAATTACCACTGAGTGAATAGCACTACTGAATTTCACAGCAATTAAGACATAATGGTTTCTATCCACCAACACAGATCCGGCCTGGGCATGTGAGAAAGTTCCCAGTGACTTGGCAGGCGTTTTCGCCGGGTACTCTGGTTTCCCCCACTACTCACAACTGGCTAGTCACGAATTAGAAACAACTTGCATAAATATGAAAAAAAACACGAAATACCAAATTCCAACACAAATCAAATGTAAGAGCCATAGACTGGTCTAAATGAATAAGGCTGACTGTATATTATGAAAGTCCTCCAGCCCTAAGTTGCAAATACTCAAATGTTTAACACATAAGCCTACTAAGTTAGCAACTTAACTGGACGCTTACGTCTTTGAGCGCACTGCCCTGTGTTAACCGAAGGTTAGCCTTAGAACTGGCTGAAGTCACTATGGCTTTGAGTACACTACACGCAAAACTCTGCTACTAACTGCTAATCGCCTAATGTTTATGTTGCTTTGGGTTCGCACAAGCATTCTGATTGGTTGATGGAACCCGAACCCTTAATCCACGGTTCGGGGGTACTCGGTACAGTTTGGAGAGGTGAACTTGATTGTTTGGGTTTGGGTCTAGGAGGTTGGTGTTGGGTATTGTGTGTGTGTGCAAGTGGGATGTATCATAATCCCCTTAATTAGCTATGGTGAACCCACAGGGCACCGGTGCTTTATGGATGTCCCCTGTGTGTGAGTGTGTAACCTGACCCCTAGGCTATCAAGTCAGTCAGGGGTTTGTGGGTACTTGTGAATAGTGCACATGTATATTTTCATAAATCATATTTCATATTTTAAAAATTATTATTATTATTATTTATTCTATTTATTTTTCAATGAATCATTTCACCAATGTCTTTGGAATACTTATGTGTATTTTCGTCAGTGTTTTGATATTTCGTGATGTTTGTATTATCTGTTTTCTTACCTTTGGGCAGAGACTTGCACATTTTATTGTAATTTATATAGGGTTGACGACCGTCAGCCTTAGATGTTATTGCTGTATTTATGTAATGTTCCAGTTAAAATATCCCCCCATAGAACACTGAATACCATCAAGGGTGTCATCCAGTGCAGCAAACTTAAGTTTACTCCCGTGGAAGACATAGTTGACAATCTGAAAGAGCAAGGTGTTAGCGAGGCACAAAAAATTATAATCACAAAAGAAGGAAATAAAATTACAACTGCCACTATCATCCTCACTTTCCATGGGAGTACAGTTCCTACCGAAATCAATGTAGGTTTCTTAAAAGTCAAGGTATCCCCATTTATCCCCAACCCTCTGAGATGTTTTGGTTGCCAACAATTTGGACATCATAAGAATAATTGCAACAATTCTACCAAATGCCCAAAATGCTCCATGGAATGACCATGGAGATACGCCTTGTTCTCATCCTATAAAATGCGTTAATTGCAGTGGTGACCATCCTGCTTTCAGTCGGATTTGCCCCAAATGGGTATTTGAAAAAGAAGTTCAGTCTGTTAAATGTAAAAGGCAGGTGACTTTCCCAGAAGCTAGGAAAATAGTTCAGGACCAGGCCAGCACTGGACAGAAATCATATGCTCAAGCAGCAATAGTCAGCAAACCAAAATACTCTTCCATTCAGACTCAAACCGACATCAACTGGCCGATCAATGCAACAGACTTCACACTTCTTCCTACACCTGAAAAAAACGACACTCCAACTCCAACTCATGCAACAATGTCCACACAAACAGTAAATGAACCATCACAACAACCTACAAATATCATTGAATCTACCACTGCAAAAGCAAAAATCCCTCCAAAGCCATCACAAAATACTAAATCTTATACACGCAAACCCATCACTGCCCCTCAGGGTGGCAGTCAGGAGCCTAGGAGAAATTCCTTAGGCTCCAAACCATCCAAAGGTTCATTTGATCCTCTCTCTCAAATCCGCAGAGAGAGGTCATTTGAAACAATGGACTGTGAGGATGTACCAAAGCCACACCAACCAAAGGCGAGAGTACACCTCATACCATCAAAATGACACTTTTATTGATTTTAACCAACATATCTCTTTCTTTCCTCCTTTTTCTCACCATGGCTAGTGGCTTTATTATTTAGTGGAACTGTCAAGGACTTGCAGCAAATCGGCAGGAACTTGAACTTTTAGCTCAAAAATATAATGCTCCTGTCATTTGTCTCCAAGAGACAAACCTCAAAGATGATCAAATGACTTTAAAAGGTTATGTTGCTCACCATAAATCTGGAAGAATAGATAATATGGATAGAGCACATGGTGGTGTCTCAATATTTATCAAAAGCAATCTACCTCAGAGTGTTGTAGATGTGACCTCACCTTTGCAAGCGATTGTTGTAAAGGTGACTCTCCACTCTACAATTACCTTCTGTAATCTATATATCCCTCCTAGCACTACACTTCATCTCCATGACCTTGCACACATAGAAACCCAATTACCTAAGCCATTTGTGATTGTTGGGGATTTCAATTCTCACAATTACTTGTGGGGAGGGAATAAAAATGACGCCAAGGGTAGGGTCATGGAGAGATTCATGACTAAAAGTAATATCTGCCTTTTCAATGATGACACCCCAACTTATCTGCATCCAGCAACTGGTTCTCTTACATCAATAGATCTCACTATGTGCACTCCTTTACTTTTCACGGATTTCACATGGAGGGTGGAGGAAGATTTTCATGGCAGTGACCATTTTCCTATCATCTTAAAAAGTCATTATCATCCTCCAGACGACAGACCACCAAAGTGGCAGTTTCACAAAGCTGATTGGAATCTTTTTAAAGATCTGTGTTTGGAGGCCTTTCCTCAAGATGATTTTGATGGAGGTCTCCAGCTGGAAACATTTATTGACAAGCTTTGTGAAATTGCCAACGAAACAATCCCAAAATCAAATCCCAACACACAAAAAATGCGACAAGTTTTTTCTTGTCCAAACCTTGTCATATTGACAAGTTAAGGCTCGTCAAGTACGCTGACGAGTTTTTGACAACCCTGCAAAGTGGGTTGTCAAAAACTAGTCAAAAGGTCGTCAAGTACGTATCCCATAATGCACTGCTCAACTCAGAACGAGGCTCTAATGGAGGACAAAGGAGCTGAATCAAAGTAATTACTGTATTTCATATCCATTCAATATCTACTTAAATATGCTCCATCTTGCATTATTTTTCCAATAACATATTAAACAAACTGACTATTTTGGACATGCAGGTATTTTAGGAATGTTTTGAGTGCAATGTGATGCATATTTTCAAATGTGGAATTATTGTTTTCTTTTTTGTCAAAATTAGTTTATAAATGTGCATGTATCTCCAATTTGCCACTGCAAGATCCAGTATTGAACTTTTGGGTCAGTAATTTTTATTGTGTCCTTTTTGGCGTTTTTTTGGGGGAAATAAATAAAAATAATTTGAAACTGACATATATTGCTTTGTTCTACTTGACGACCTTTTGACAAGTTTTGCCACAGAAACTCGTCTTGACAAACGTAAACTCGTCGTTTTGGGCACCATCGAAATGACGACCCAAAACTTGTCAATATGACAAACTTTTGACAAGTTTTTGAGCCCCATATTTTTTGTGTGAACCCCAAGAAGCCACAGAAGCCATGGTTCTCTGATGAGTGTAAAGAAGCTATATTAGAACGAAAGAGATCTCTTAGAGTTTTTAAAAGATCTCCAACAAATACAAATTTACAAGAATATCGTATAAAAAGAGTTAAAGCAAGACAGGTCATTCGTGCCAACAAAAAGAATAGTTGGCACGAATATGTGTCCAAACTAAATGCCAGAACGTCTATGAAGAAATGCTGGGACATGGTCCGTAAAATTAAGGGCAAGGGGGGCGGTCCATCCGTAAAACATATTGAAAAGAATGGCCAAAAAATAACGCAACCAAGGGATATTGCCGATACCATTGGGGAGGCAATATCCTTCAATTCATCCTCTGCACATTATTCTCCTAAATTCCAACGTATCAAAAATAGACAAGAGAGACACCCCCTTATATTCCAATCTGACAATACCGAATCATATAATCAACCCTTTTCAATAGATGAGCTCAGGACTGCGCTTGGCAAAGACCATGACACAGCTCCTGGCCCTGACCAAATACATTATCAGATTTTGAAGCATCTTCCTCAAGCTTCTCTCCAGTGCCTTTTAAAGGTTTTTTAATAATATTTGGGAAACTGGAGAGTTTCCACCTTCCTGGAGAGAAGCCACTATCATACCCATTGCCAAACCAGGAAAAGACTCCAAAGATCCTAATAATTACCGCCCAATAGCTTTGACCAGTTGTGTCTGTAAGACCATGGAACGAATGATAAACGATCGTCTTGTTTGGTATCTTGAATCTTCTTTACTTATCACGGAAGCCCAAAGTGGCTTCCGGAAAACAAGAAGCACAATGGATCACCTTGTGCGCTTTGAAACCTTTGTGAGAGAGGGATTTTTAAAAGGAGAACATGTGGTGTCTGTCTTTTTTGACCTAGAAAAGGCATATGACACCACCTGGAAATATGGAATTATGAAGGATTTACATAGTATGGACGTCAGGGGACGTTTGCCCCTTTTTATTAAAAACTTTTTATCTGAAAGGAAATTTCGAGTCAGAGTAGGGACATCCCTCTCTGACTTTTATGATCAAGAAATGGGAGTTCCTCAGGGTAGCATTTTATCTGTCACCCTTTTTATTGTCAATATCAACAGCATCACCAGCTGTATAAGAAATGGTGTTGACAAGTCTCTATTTGTGGATGACTTTGGTGTCTCATATCGATCAAAACATATGCACGCTATAGAAAGGCAGCTCCAACTTCATCTAAATAGAATAGAAGATTGGGCTGACAATAATGGTTTTAAATTCTCCCAATCAAAGACTGTTTGTGTCCATTTTTGTCGAAGGAGGGGTATTCATCCAGATCCCTACTCGGTCCTTTATGATAACCCCATTCCTCTAAAGAAGGAAACAAAGTTCCTTGGCATTTTACTCGATTCAAAATTGACATTTGTCCCTCATATCAAGGGCCTGAAGAAAAAGTGTATCAAGGCTTTGAATTTGTTGCGTGTTGTTTCCAGTACCGACTGGGGTGGGGATCGTATAGTTCTTTTACGACTATATAGGGCCCTTGTTCGTTCAAAGCTAGACTATGGATGTTTTATCTACGGAGCAGCATGTAAATCTTATATCTCTTTGCTGGATCCTATTCAAAATCAAGGTTTGAGGCTTTGTCTTGGAGCCTTTAGAACCTCTCCTGCAGATAGTCTTTGTGTTGAGGCGAATGAGCTCCCTCTTCGCCTTAGAAGAGAAAAGCTTGCTCTACAATTTGCAACTAAAATAGCTGCCAACCCAAATAACCCTGTGTATGATACTATTTTTAACCCTCGGTATGTGGAACTTTTTGGTAGAAAACCAAGAGTCATTCCAACTTTTGGTATTCGTATTATGGAATCATTGGAAGAATTGGATTTTGATCCTGACATCATCACAAAGTTTGAATTTCCTTAAACTCTTCCATGGACATATCCAACTGCTATGGTCAACCTCACTCTTTCGTATGCCAAGAAGGATCAAACGGATCCTTCTCAGTACATAAGTTTGCACAATGAGGTGAAGGATGTCTTTCGAGACTATGATTTCATCTACACTGATGGCTCTGTTGCAGATGACAAGGCTGCAGCAGCAGCAGTCATTGATAATTATTCTTCCATTGAACGTCTTCCAGATAAGTCCTCTATATTTTCTGCTGAGTTGCATGCTCTCTATCTTGATAGGGTGGAGACGGCAGATGATTATGAAAGGAATTTTATTATTTTCTCTGATTCAAAGTCTGCTCTTCAAGCCCTTTCGGGCCAAGACTGGACACATCCTCTTGTCCTCTACATACTGGAACGCCTCAATTGGCTAGTACAGTACCAAGAGAAAAGAATTTTATTTTACTGGATTCCCAGTCATGTTGGCATTAGGGGTAATGAAAAGGCAGATGCTGCTGCCAAGGCTGGTCTTTCGAAAAGAGTCACAAATGTTCCCATTCCTTATGGTGATTTTAAAAAGCACATCAATATCCTTTTAAAACGCAAATGGCAGTCTCAGTGGGATGAGGCAGCAAACAACAAACTACATGAGATTCATCCTCAGCTGGGTCTTTGGCCTGGAGGTTCTCGAATCATTAGACGTGAGGAGAGTGTTTTAGCAAGAATTCGAATTGGTCACACTCATTTGACTCATTGCTTCCTTTTGAAAGGGGAAGATCCTCCACAATGTATAGTCTGTGATTGTCAGTTGACTGTCAAACATATTTTATTTGAGTGTGTCGATTTTATTGAGTCCAGAAATAGACATTTGAATGTAGATACCTTTAAGGAACTCTTTGAAAAGGTTCCTCCAGACAGCATTTTATCTTATTTACATGAGATTGGTCTGTTTTACTGACTGTAAAACCTTTTAAGAATTTATAGTTTCTTTTGAAACAACCTGTTATACGGAAATTATATTTTGAAGTTGATCATTGTTTTGTGATCATTTTTATTTAAGTGTGCCAATGTGCCTTTAAGCAATCATTTACTCATTCATTCATTTGAACATGGAGTGAGTTTGTCAGTAACGGGAGTAGGCCTGGAATACTGAGACTCAATAACATGTAAAGATGAATGAAAGTATACATTGGGATGTACGATTGCTCGGAAATTATATTTTGAAGTTGTTCATTGTTTTGTGATAATTTTTATTCATCTATTGCTTTGTTATTGTTTTCAACAATAACAAAGGACCATTGTTTTGCACAAATTTTATGGCACTAAATGGCCTTTGTGTGCCGATGTGCCTTTAAGCAATCATTCATTCATTCAAAGGTGTGGCCTTCAATAAGGAAGAGTTTGAAGAGATCTGTCGTCTCATTCCTACTCTAAAAGAGGAATTGAACTCCAAACTAGATCTCCTGGAACTATCTGAGCCCATTCCAGAAACAGAATTTCAAACTTCTCTTAAGAGAGATCACGAAGGAAAACATACATTTACATTTTCTTCCAATCCTACATATTACTATCAACCACGAAAAAAGTGGTAGATAATCTAGACATCAAGTGACATCAAGTCTTATCATATCGTTTAGATAAGTAGGTTGTCAGGGTATCAGATTACCATCAGACCTTTTCTAGCTAGTTTTAGAGGTAGCTGTACATTCCTATAACTATTTACAAGTTCATTATAGCCCAGACAAGTATGAAGTGTAGTTATTAGGGTTAGGTTTTAGAGTTTTTGTTTTGTATTGTGTAGACCAAGCGATTAGTTCTTCCTCCCCAATCAATATGGCTGGGAACGGTAGATCATTGAAAAGGAAACATGACACCCCAACAATCCTCTTAGATGGTGTCTCGGAATGTACCCATGCAACTAAAACAGACCATGGATCAAGTTAATGGTGAGTACAAATTCACATACATTCTTATGTCTCATAGTGAAATGTATACTATTCTTAATATTTTGCACACTTAATAAGAATGTTTTTTAATCCAATGCATCATTATAGTTATCTAACGTTTGTTCTAAGGTAAGTATCACCCTTGAAATGTAATTACTATTTTAATATATGTATCGGTGTGTATTCAATGATGACGTTTTAACTATGTTTTGGGGTATTAAGGTATTACTAATCACTGTTTATTTCAGATTTTCAAGCCATCTCTATCCTTTGAACGATATACGGTAGGCACTATGTTGGTTGATCAAAATGTGATGAACCTCCCATCGATCCTGGAGAAACTCCCCAACATGTTTCACCCCCCAAAAAGAAGAGGCTAGATTGTGGAGAACCTACTCCGGACGAAGGCAACAAGAGGGTTGAAATGTCATAGATGTCCACAATCTTTTGTCAACAAATCAAGTCATCTAAAGAACATCCACAATAGTAAGTTACTTTTGGTTACATAGGTATAGTGGAACCTGTAGCGTGACAAATCTAATGCTTACACTACATATATTGTGCACTGCCTAATGCTAGCATTTCTACTCTGATTACATCATCTACAGTCACCAAATCTTCAGACAAGCCTAGATCTCTACCCCTGACTGACATCCCCCTGCCACAAACCCACCTGCCCTGAGTCAAGGCCCTTCAACATCAACTGCTGCCTCTGCTAGTCCACCAAATGACGACCTGCCCCAAACACTACAAGAATACCTAGGAGAGTTGAACGAGTGTGCTGCCTCCGTCCCTACCCCCTTGTTAGATCCTGAGACGATGAAGTTTTTTCAGGATACAGGTCGTCGTAGTCCGGAATTTCCCAGCCTTAGTTTTGGTGATGAACTAGGTAATTATTTTCACTCTCTCCCACCCACACAGTCAGAACCCTCTCTCCAAGTTGACCAGTGGGATGTGAATGAATTTGCATTACATTTTGAAGAGTTAGTTGAACAACATGGTAGAGGTAAACCCCAGCCACCAACTACTTTGGAGGAAAGCCCCAACTCTGCGGATGATGACGATAGCCAGGATGACAAAAAATTAACCAAAGGCAAAATCAAATAGGTGGGTTTACTGACAGTAGGGGTAGAGTCACCTATTACAATTATGATGTTTCAGACTCCGAATACGGCCCTACACCTGACACATTCACACTCCACTTAAAGGAAATTCTCAAAAAACAATCAAAAGCTTTTAAAATCAATGTCTCTCTGGGATTGATATCAATGAATAAAGAAACTGGAAGACTTTTTCTCTGGGACCAAATCTGTTAAGTCATGACCATCCTGTATTAATTCATGACAGCTCAACATTTGAGGCTTTTGTGGAATATCTGAAACTGCATACCCTAAAAAAATGCACCTGGCCTTATTTCAAAGCCATTTCATGTTGATCAACAATTTTCAAAACTTTGCCAGGAATTATGTGTGTCAGCAATGTGAGGGGGTTTACGATAGGATTTATAATTTTAAAAGACATCTCCTTATATTTCCTGGTTGAGTGATAGCATGCCGATTAACGTTTGAAGGGAAAGCTTATCGTCCAAAACCAACTATATTTGAAGAATTGGAAGATATGTTTGATATTGTTGTCCAACACAACGATAGATTCCACCCCTATTATATGGTTTTTGACTTTAAGAGTATACTAGGGACCCCAAACCCAACAGAGAAGCGTGATAATACAGATAAGTTGTCCTACAATAGGGTGCACCGTCCAATATCGGTGGCTATAGCATCTAACATCCAACCCTACACAGATTACAAATTCATACAAGACAACAACCATGCCTAGCTAGTGTTGAATATCTGTTGGAGGTGTCTAAATTCAAGCTAGTGAAGAACTTCTAAGAATAAGGTATGGTTGGGTTTTTAAGGAACTCGAGCAGGTGTTAATAGAGTCAGAAATGTATGATGGATCAATACCTGTTAAAGACATATTAAAATGATGGCCAGATTTGATAATTGGCTTTCTGCTATACCGGTGGTGGGTTTTAATTCAGTTGCTTATGACTTAAAGTTGTGTAGGAAATATCTGATTCAAATTTTACATGAAATGGAAGGTGTAGAGCCGGTGGTTATTAAAAAGGGTGGTTCTTACACAGCAATCAAAACAAAACAATTGAAATTTGTGGATGTTATTAACTACTTAGCTCCCGGGTTAAGTTATGATCAATGTCTTTAAAGCCTTACAGACCAAGGCTTTTTCCCCTTACAAATTCTTAGATGATCCAGCAAAATTGGAGATGGACCACTTACCCAGTCACGAGGAATTCTATAGCAGCCTTAAAGATTCAAATATTACTGAGACTGAATATCGTTATTGTCAACAAATATGGAGTGACAATAATATGACATCCATGCTTGATTTCTTAGAGTTTTATAACGCAAGATATTGCGTGCCATTTGTCGAAGCTTTGGGTAATATGATTAAATTTTACAATGAAAAAGGTCTTGATCCATTCATAAATGCTGTATCTCTACCGGGGATTGTGGAACAGTATACCTATAAAACTTTGCCACCCGATATAGACTTTCGAAGTATGCAGACTGAAGATATTTATAATCTCTTTAGAAATAATATATTTGGGGGTCCCAGTATTGTATTTCACAGACACCACACAGCAGGAAAAACCAAATTGCGAGAGAGAGAGTATGGTGAGGGTGCCAAAACATGTCAGAAGATTGTGGGTTTTGATGCCAATAGTTTATACTTGTGGGCTATTGCTCAAGAGCTCCCGACATTTCCCTACGTGATTCGGAATAGTGAAACAAATTTCAAACCTGAGTACATCTACAACGATGGCATAGCTACTGCGTATTTAGAGTATATTTCCAAAAAAAGGGGTGTTTATATTCAACATGCCTTAAACGGTGGGGAGAGAGTGGTAGATTACTGGAAATTGGATGGTTACGTTACATCAACAAAAGGAGTGATAGAAGTAAATGGTTGCTACTTTCACGGGTGTAGAAAATGTACAAATCATTCAACTCTCCACCCAACCATGAAAGGAAAGACGTTTGGGGATCTCTATTCTGCAACAGTTAAACGTAATTCCTACCTCAGAGCACGATTTACCGTGGTGAGAAGTTTTGGAAGTGTCACTTTCAAGAATTTTTAAAACGTCATAGATACTGTAAAGTTAGAAATATTAGCAACTTTATATATAGGGAATCGATCCCTTTTTCCATAATAGCGGATCGTAATATTCACATGTGAACCATCTCTAAAAGCGCGATCTGAGTAGTGGTATTCTATTTCATGTACCACTCATTCCCTACAATGACTAGGTGCCGCAACCCCCTAAAAAGTGAAATTTAGGGTTCAAGATATTCATATTGTGCTATGGACTGTAAGAGTGTTCGTCAAAATGGGTCTATTGCAATCGTAATTTCCTAGAAAAGTGCAGATTTTACGCGCTAACATCACCACGCGGCTGTTTATCGAACTCACGTGTCATTGAAGGTCCGCCCTGATTGGTATATTGCAATTAAGGAATTCGGATCCTCGAAGATTACGAGCATCATTAAAATTTGGTCATACACTGTGAGACATGTCTACATTACAGCACGCACGTACGTATGTCTGTGTATATGTACGTATGGTTTTCAACTGGCCATGTGTAATTGTGACTAGATACGCATTTTGAATACGAAATAGAACAAATATTAACGGATCGCAATATTAGCGAATCTGACCCACTCGCTAAAGTCGCCAATACTACTTCCAAGTTAATATTTCGAACATTACAGTATAACGAACGCAAATTCCAAACTTTAACCACAGATCAGATTTTAGCGAGGGTATCAAATAGTTCATTATTTGAATTTTTTGAGTGTGACATCCACGTCCCCTCACATTTAACACATAAATTTCATGAATTTTGTCCCATTTTTAAAACGGTTGATATTCCTTTCAGGTTGGTTAGAGAGCATATGAAAACCTACGCCAGACAGATGGGGATCAGCGAGAAATCAACTAGAAGTTTGGAGTCCCCGAACAGAGGGGAACATCAATTCATAGCCACACCTCTTTTACGATGGTATCTACAACACGGACTTGAAGTGAGTAAGGTATACAAAGTGGTCCAGTTTACACCCAGGAAAGCATTTAGTGACTTTGCAAAGGAAGTAAGCTCTGAAAGACTTGCAAGAGCTCAAGATCCTGATAAGGAGATATTAGCAAACACTTTTAAACTGTGGGGCAATTCTGCCTATGGCCGTACCGTCATGCGATAAGATAAACACAATTCTATCAAGTATTGGGATGAGTCAAAAGTGGAAAACTACATTCTAAACCCTCTATTTAAAAAGGTTGAACTGCTTTATGACGATTTCTATGAAGTTGAAATGTTTAAATCTTCAAGTAAATTTGAATTGCCAATACGAATAGGGTTTTTTGTATAGCAATATGCTAAATTGAAGATGCTTGCCTTTTATCATGATTTCATTGCTAAGTATGTAGATCACAAAGATTACCAACTCATGTACATGGATACCGATTCAAGTTATTTTGCTTTCTCGGGTGATTGTATAGATGATATTGTAAAACCCGAGATGCGAGATGAATACTTGAAAAATAAACACGAGTGGCTACCTAGGGATGATTGTCCGGAGCATTCACTCATTAATAAGTACACTCCTGGACAGACTTGGAAAGGTACTAAAAACCTGTAAAAGGCCCTTAAAACAAGTTGAAAGAGAGCAAATGAGCCCAAAATAGGACGAAAAGCCAGAGCAAGACGAAATGTCATAATGAAAGGGGGGAGGGCAATTTTATAATACTAATACTAAGTTATTTTCTCTCTAATAAACATGCTAAGCTAGTTCTTTTAGTTAACTTTAAACATGTAACAAGACGAGTCACGAAAAAAGTTACGCCAAAGTTATTAATTTGTAAGAGCTATAAACCTATCATATACCAAGTATCACTGGCACTAATTTAAAAGTCACTTCCCTCAATTGCAGAGGATTAGCGAATAAACAGAAAAGACTAGACTTCTTCAAAAAATTAAAAGAAGACAACAACGATATCATACTATTGCAGGACATACACTGGAGCGCAGATACATCTATAAAAGTAAAAGAGGAATGGGGTTCAAACATTATTATATCACCAAACACAACACAAGCAAGAGGGACTGCGATCCTGATAAATAATATTTTTGAATGTGACCTAGGGGGAAATATAATTGACCCTGGAGGTAACTACTCTATGATAGAACTAATACTCCCCACAGGCCTGAAAATAGTCCTTGCCTCTATATATGGTCCTAATCAGGACACCCCCCAATTCTACAAAGAAATTAGCAACCACTTAGCTTCCTTTGAAAACCCAACAATACTAATTGGAGGAGACTGGAATTGCACTAGGGACTTCAAAATTGATAATTTAAACTACGTAGCAGTCAACAACCCCAAATCAGTACAAGAGATAGATCAACTGTGTCGTAAACACAATTTAAACGACGTATGGCGAATATACAACCCTAGTAAGAATAAATTTACATGGTCCCAGGGAATAAGCAACAAAAAAGCGAGACTCGACTACTTCCTGTGCAATGAGGAACTTCTATCCATAATAAAAAAGCCCAAAATAGGAACTAAGTATAGATCAGACCACGCCCCAATATCACTTCGATTTAATGATAACTCCATCACTCTTCTGGGAAACCCTGTTAGTTACGTTAAGAGGAATCATAATTAGATACTCCAGACAAAGGAAACGAGCTAAGAATGAAGACAAGAAAAGGACAGAAGATAAAATCCTAGAACTTAATGAAAAAATCAACTGTGGGGAAGGTACTAGACAGGAACACACGGAATTAGCCGAACTAAATGACAAACTACTAAAAATTAGAAAGGAAGAACTTAATGGATCAATGATCAGATCCAGAGCAGACTGGTTAGAATATGGAGAGAAACCAAACAGATTCTTCTTAAATTTAGAAAACAACAATAGAATAAACAACATAGCAGAACTAGAAATTAATGAGACAACCACAATAACAGACCAGAATGAAATAATGACCGCTTTGATTGACTTTTATTCCAACTTATGTAAGGCCACAACGCCAAACATAGATACCCCCACCTATGAAGCTAACATAAAACTCACCACTCTAACCCTAGAAGAACAAAAATCCCTTGAACACCCAATCACAAAGGAGGAACTAGGTATTGTTTTACACAAGCTAAAAAACAACAAATCCCCAGGGCTAGATGGATACAGCCCAGAGTTTTATAAAAGATTCTGGCCACAACTTGGTCATTTCTTCCTGGACTGTATTAACGAATCCTTCTCCAACGGCTATCTAACAAACTCCCAAACCCAAGGACTAATCACCTGCCTACCTAAAACAGGCAAGGCCAGGAATCTGATAAAAAAAAACTGGCGCCCGATCTCTCTCTTAAACACTACTTACAAGCTCATCTCGCTTTGCATAACAAACCGAATCCGACCTCTCTTACCCAAACTAATTAGCCCTGAACAGAAAGGTTTCATGAGTGGCAGGTCAATCTCTGACTGTACTAGGCTTATGTTCGGTCTTGTGTATGAGTGTCAGCAGCAAAATATAGAAGGCCTAATCCTATTGGTGGATTTCGAAAAAGCCTTTGACAGTTTGTCTTGGGACTTTATACTTAAAACATTAAAAAACTTTAACTTTGGTCCAAACCTCATTAAATGGATATCCCTTTTCCAACAGAACTCCAACTCAAGAATTACTTTAAATGTATGAGGCGCCGTTGTGGACAAAAGTAAAAAGCACAGCATAAATGTATGTAAAAACTTTGAAATTAACTAAATTTTCAATGAAAAATAAAGAAAAACTTTGAAATGAAATAATTTGCACTGTAAAAATAAACAAAACATTGGAAAACTTTTCAAAAAATTTGAAAATAAAATTATTTACTCTAAAAGACTAAGATACACTGAAATTTTACAAAACGTTTATATTTTTTGTAAAAAACTTTAAAATAAAAATGTATTGCATTGAGAAAAGTCAAAGAATCAATGTAAATTTTTAAAGATAGGCTGAAATTTAAATTTAATTCTCTATAAAAGTTCAGCAAAATAGTGATTTTTGTTACACATTTTCTTCGATAATATAACATTTTTCAATTTTATAATGCCTTTCTTTAAAAATCTCAACGCTTTTCACTTTTCTTTTTCAGATAATCTTTTTTTTTTTTGGAAGTTTTTCTACTTTTTTTCGAAGTATTCTGTCTAAATCTCACTGTAATTCTTATCAATTCTCACTGCGTTTTTACGCCTCATCCGGGTCCTGAGCTAGTCATGAGGCTTCTATAAATAACTCAGGGAATACCTTCATGACGACAATAGCGTGCAATCTCAATCTTACGCACGTGATCGTGAACTTGGGTACATATCAGTGACCTTTGACAGACGGGTGGGGAGTGGTATGTATTTGTGCGTGCGTGCATGCGTGTGTGTATGTTGGTGTGTTCGTCTGTTCTAATAATGAAACGTAACGAGTAGAGGAAATTACGTAGCCAAAATACTTTTTTTCATCCGTAGTTCAGGCAAGAATGCCACTCCCCACCTGGACCCTCTGTGCCGTAACGTTACGGCCCTATGCTATTGTTGCTCTGACGGGCCTCACCTCGGAACGGTCAGCCTAAGCCTAGCCTAAGGGGGCAAGTCTCCTGGTCTACTCCCCACCCGTCTGTCAAAGGTCACTGATATGTACCCAAGTTCACGATCACGTGCGTAAGATTGAGATTGCACGCTATTGTCGTCATGAAGGTTTTCCCTGAGTTATTTATAGAAGCCTCATGACTAGCTCAGGACCCGGATGAGGCTAAAAACGCAGTGAGAATTGATAAAAATTACAGTGAGATTTAGACAGAAAACTTCGAAAAAAAAGTAGAAAAACTTCCAAAAAAAAAAAAGATTATCTGAAAAAGAAAAGTGAAAAGCGTTGAAATTTTTAAAGAAAGGCATTATAAAATTGAAGTGTTATATTATCGACGAAAATGTGAAACAAAAATCACTATTTTGCTGAACTTTTATAGAGAATTAAATTTAGATTTCAGCCTATCTTCAAGAATTTACATTGATTCTTTGACTTTTCTCAACGCAATAAATTTTTATTTCAAAGTTTTTTACAAAAAATATAAACGTTTTGGAAAATTTCAGTGTATCTTAGTCTTTTAGAGTAAATAATTTTTATTTTCAAATTTTTTGAAAAGTTTTCCAATGTTTTGTTTATTTTTACAGTGCAAATTATTTCATTTCAAAGTTTTTCTTTATTTTTCATTGAAAATTTAGTTAATTTCAAAGTTTTTTCATACATTTATGCTGTGCTTTTTACTTTTGTTCACAACGGCGCCTCATATAAATGGCCATTTATCAAAACCCTTCTCATTACAGAGAGGCTGCCGTCAGGGAGATCCAATCTCCCCATACCTGTTTATACTTTGTTCGGAATACCTAACTCAAGCTTTTAATAATGACCCTAAAATAGAAGGCATCAAAATACACAAGAAAGAACATAAGCTTAGTCAGTATGCCGATGATACATCGGCTTTCTTAAAGGCGTCAGAAGAGAATCTAAGAAGAAGTCTAGAAATAATGAACTGGTTCTACTATCAATCTGGTCTAAAAATCAATATATCAAAAACTAAGGTGATAAGAATAGGGAAAATTCGTGAAACAGATAGAAGATACTGCAAAGAAAACAACCTAGATTGGGTCACTAAATTCACAGCTCTGGGAATCAATTATGACATATTACAATTAGACAATATTACTTAATACAATATAGAGGACAAAAGAAAGTCTATGAAAAAAATATTGTATTCCTGGAGCTTTAGAAACATTACACCAATTGGCAAAGTGGCAATATTAAAAAGCCTTGTATTATCAAGAATCACACATTTATTACAGGCATTACCATCCCCCGATAATGAATCGTTAAAAACTATCGACAAAATGTGCACAGACTTTATCTGGGGGAAAAAACGCCATGAAGTAAGTAAACAGACACTCACTAAAGATATTAAAGATGGCAGATTAAAAATGATGCCAATGAATGAGTTTGATAAAAGTCTTAAGATCACATGGCTAAGAAAAAAATGATACAGGGATCTCCAGATTGGCTTGAATTTGCGGAAATTTACAGAATAGAAAGACTTATTTACACAGGAAGTGCATACCATGACATAATGCTTAAAACGATTTCAAACCCATTTTGGAGAAGTGTAACAATAGCATATAAGGATTGGTATCTTACTTTAAGGAAAAGCATTAATATACATCCTGCAGACAAGCTAATCTGGGGTAACCCTGATATCAACATACCATTCAATGCCAATTGGTACAATAAACGTATAATCACCATTGAAGATATGTACAATGAACTAGGAGAACCACTTTCCATAACTGATTTTGAAGAGAATACAAGTATGAAAATAATGTTTACACAATATATAGCCTTCTGGAAAACACTCCCCAAACAATATAAAGAACAAATGTCCAGAAATCAAAGAGACTACAATGTCAAAATGCCATTAAATGTAGAATGGATTCTGAAAGACAAAAAGGGAGGATCACATTTAAGAAAGGTGTGGACCATAGAAAACTCCAAATCTCCCCCCATAGGTCAAACAAAATGGATGACAGAGCTACAGAACGAAGAACAACTAAATTGGTCATACTTGTATTCTCTACCGTTTAAATGCAGAATTAATGCTAGAACGAAATACTTTCAATACCAGATACTCCACCGATCACTTATTACCAATAGAAAATTACACCAATTTAGCCTTATCCCCAGTGACAAATGTAACTTTTGTGGAGAAGTGGAAACCATCACCCATTTACTCTATGAATGCCCAGAAGTTAAAAAACTGTGGGATCAAATTATCAAATGGATTAATAACTCCACTAGAGAAAAAACCTTAAATGACAAATGTTCCATCCTTCTAGGTAACAACGAAAACAAAATTATTACAAATCTACTTATACTTATAATCAAACATACCATATACAAAAAAAAATTGATGGACAAAAGACGAACTATATTAGAATTAAAATACACAATTAAAAAACATATGTCAACTGAACTATATATTGGTACCATTACTGACAATGAAAAAAAGGTACTTGGAAAGTGGTCACCCTTCTATAGAGAATTATCCCTATTATAGCAAAACTGTACACGCTTATGAACCAAATGATCCTGATCACCCGAATTATTGAACCTGTTGAATTTATGCAACTACATACTCTGCAGAAAACCGAAATGAAATGCTAGAAATGATTCTATTACTTGTATATTCACAATGCTCTTGTTATATAATTGTATCGACTGTTTTACATGCTATGGTGTAATAAAAGTTATAAAAAAAAGTACATTCCTGGACTCTTCAAAGTTGAATTTGTAGGTACCAAAATGATTTGTCTCAACTCAAAAACGAAGGAGTTGTATGCTGAAGTTTTGCGTACACAAAAATCAATGTCCCGTTATTTGTCCTAGACGCTCTTCTCCTAGCTGAAAGACCAGGGCAGACATACAGTTCTCCACAATTAACGACCGGATAACTCCCCATGCGTATAAACAACGGGAATTGTATTTCACATACAAGAAAGGGACTTGGGAAGGGGGTGGGTATTACCTAGAGGGTGCGGGGTGTATGTAGGGTAAATCGGTAATACAAACATTGTATATATGTAGCCTTTCACCTCTATGACTCAGAATTCAGTAACTACATTTATTACAAGAGCATTTTTTTTTTATCTTTTATCATTTTATCTTTCCTCCAGAACAAGAACAGAATATGGGGCAGGAGGCTGTAACTACTAAGGAGGCTACTATACAATGTATGAACTGTAAGTAATGCCTGTAAGAAATACCAGTTTAACAGTATGCTATAGACAATGGGATTTTACATCTAACATATCTTCTTGCTATATTCTCATCAGCATTTAGCTGTGGGAGGTGAAAGAGATGACACACTACTGAGGACTGCATTGAGGGCATTACAGTTGGCAAAGAAGGAAGAAGTCAGGGGTATGACGTCCAATTATCCCTGTTGTTTATTTAAGGGGTTAAAACGAAGCTTTATTGGCAGATTCAAAATACTTCATCCCCTTATTATGTCAAATGCGTATCATAATTGTCCTGTTATTGTAATAAGGGGACTCAACAGGGGAAAACCTTAGGTGATAACCATATAAACTTGGGTTGTACTATCAAGCGATTTACAGATTGAGGATATATGTGTGTATATATTATATAACTCCTAGAATTGAAATATATCTAGAGGGGACAGGTTTGTGTTAAAATGCGAAGTGACATTCTTTTACTTTTGATTTCAATAGATGCAATAGAGATGAAGATGGCTGCAGCAAGGAAGGGCCTTCGAAAAAGAAAGGCAGCACCCAAAGCACAGGTACCAGTTCCAGTCCCCACCATTAAGGATAGAAGCACTGAATTCATTTCAACAGATTTCCTGAGTCCAATAGATTAATTTACAATGTTATAAAGCTTAAACCGTCCATGCCTGTAATAGCAAAAAATGTTTGGACCACTCTGAATACATTTTTAAATGTGTTAGCAGATTTAAGCAACCTTGGATTTGAGATGGTATGAGATTAGGGATGGGGACCGTTGAGAATTCTACGGTTCGGTTCGGTTTTCGGTTTTGCTTCTACGGTTCGGTTTTATCACGGTTTCCTAAACGGTTTATTAATGACATTTCTTGGATACGAAACTACGCAATGGAATGCGTGGCTGAACTTGCCTGAACTTGTAAGTTCCTATATACTAGTTCCCTGGCCAGTTTCTCTATGCTCAGAAGGCTTCTGCGCATAGTGAAAGTGGCCAGAGAACAGGAAGCGCCATTCATCGTGACTTTGAAATGGCTATTTGATCGGCGCACTTGACAAACATTGTGAGGCAAGCAGGAGGTAAGTGCTGACAGTTTTATTACGCCTCCAGCGTGCATAGAAAACCGAACCGCATGGAGTGAGGTCCGGTTTCAGACCGGTTAACCGCAATGCTCAGGCCCGTATCACATGAGGACCGGTCTCCGGTCCCCATCCCTATATGATATATATTAGATATGTAAACATGCAGTATATAGCATAGGAGCCTGCCAGCAAGAAATATGAAGACGAGATAGTTAAGAGACATTTGTGATTTACCAAACTAATCAAACAAATCCTGCTATCCCTACTGAATGGTGATATCTTTTGGACATTTTTCCCCTTCCAAGTCAAGAAAGAATGATTTTAGTTATTATTTGTTCAAAACATATATATTTATAAGCCAATCAAATGGAACGTGCGGCTATTAACGTCAATTTTACAAATGAACACTTGATAAGCATTAGTTTGGAGGGATAACTTAGACTAGCCTATGTATACCTATTATTGTGCTCAATTAACCAAATGTATTGATACAATACTGACGTATTCTTTTCTATTTTAATTTTTTGCTGAATGATAACATATGCCAAAAGTGCCAGGGGAGGCGGGAGGGACAACGCAGGGAAAAATGCTCCTGGATACGCTGCGACTCCTGCCAACTGTGGTACCATGAAACTTGTCAGGATTTAACAAATGACAAAGTGAACAAGTTATCAGGTGCTCAATACACATGCACTCTAAGCGCTGTCCATCATTAAAATCAAAAGAAACTGGTAGCATTTTCGGAGATACTTGAACTGTAGTTCCATGAAATGAGTGAATTTTAGGAACCTTCAATATATTTAAAGGTCATATTCAGGACCTTTTAGATAGAAATACCAATACTGGTCTTGACTAGCTTGTCTGCATGATATATATATATGTAAATGAACCACCTTTTTACATCATGTGTCATTTAGATGTTAAATTACTGTTTGTCAAAATGTATCATTTCAATTGAAAAGAATATTAATTTCTAGCCCATTGAGCCGTATGAAAATAATATGTATTTATAAGTGAAAGAGTGGATTTGGTAATATTTAAGCGAGTGAGAAAGATATTTAAGCGTGTGATAAAGTTGCCAGTCACTTGGGGTTAGGCAGTGGTGTTTGACGGTTACTCTAGTTTCCTCTACCAGTTAGAACTGGCTAGTCACGCAATATGGCAGAAAATGTGTTGAAAAATCCTAAATTCCGATTCCATCAATTCCTTGGAGATGGATCACGCATCTCTGCGTATAATAAACATTTTCCCTGCTGATGTCTGAAGTGAAACTATTTTGTTGACAAGTCAGCAGAAAAAATTCAAAATCATGAGGAAAAGGTAACGCTATAGTACGTTTTACCTCTGAACCCAATCTTAAAAGAAGATCTGAACAAATGCCTTTGAAATGAAAAATTACAGACCGAACAACTTTTGTTGGTATTTACTGCAGCTGAAGATTTTGGTAAGGAATTAAGAAATGAAGCATAATGGCAAAATTCCCAGAGTCACTGCTGCTAAAAAAGAAGCTGCTAGATTGCTTAGCTGCACAGGCTTCATAGCAGTATAAGTATAATTGATCCCATGCAATTAGAGTCATGTCTTTTGATAGACAATAGAAAAGATTGTGATGAAGGGAAGCTATGTGAGGGATAGAACCACTACAGGAGACTCCAAGAGCACAGATTGAGTCCAACTAGAGGTAGAGAGTCCTTCAAAACAGTTTTAGCAGCGAAGAGATCTTTAGGTGATATCCTATTCAGCAATGAAGATAAAGTCTCAATAATACAAAAAGCACAGGAAGGTATCGCCCATTTTCTGCCTGGTTATACAGCCCCTACCAACAATAGAGAAGAAACAGAAGTTATCATTTTGGCTGTTGCAACTGATCATCTGCTGATCTGTCTGTAGTTAGGCAGGTTGAGGCCTTTTCAGTTAGACAAAACTGTCAATCTTTTGTTGGCAAATCACCAGAAAAAAATCAAAATTATAAGAAAAGGGGTATTTTAGAGTACGTTTTACCTATAAAACCAATTTTAAAGGAGGATCTGGACAAATGTCTCTTATGAAATGAAAAATAACTATGGATTAAATTTCTTTCATGCGTATTGACTGCAGATAAGGATTTTGTTAAGGAATTAAGAAATTAATCCTAATGGCAAAACTCCCAGTATGACTGCTACTAAAACTAAAGCTGTTAAGCTGCACAGGCTTCATAGCAGTAAGTATGACAGGTCCCGTACAATTAGAGAGTCACATCTTTTTATAGACTATAGAAATAGTTCTAATAAAAGGGAAGGTGAAGGAGAAAACCACTACAGGAGACTCAGAGCACAGGTTGAGAATACAACCATGCAGAGAGAGAGAGCATGCGATGGACAGAGAGAGAGAGCGCGACGGACAGAGAGAGAGAGCGCACAATAGACGGAGAGAGAGAGATAGAGAGCGCGATGGATAGAGAGCGCAATGGACGGAGAGAGCGAGAGAGATGGAGCCTTTCGAACAGTTTTAGCAGTGAAGAGATCTTTAGGTAATATCCTATTTAGCAATGAAGATTCCAATCTCAATATTGAAAAGAGCACAGGAAGTCATTGCCAGATTTCTGCCTGGTTATACAGCCCCTACCAACAACAGAGAAGGAACAGAAGTTATCATTGTGGCTGTTGCAACTGATCTTCTGCTGATCTGTCTGTGGTGGGGCTCTTTCAGTTAGACAAAACCATCAATACTTTGTTGGTAAACAAAAAGGTGGTTACACAAAGAGGCTCACCGAAGATAACCAAATATCTTCAAAATATGTAGGGGAGTAGCACTACTTCACCGTCTTCCGACACAAGACAGAATGCAATGCCCACTCTCACTAAAAGCTCATTACATAGTCGAAAGAAAAACGAGTGGAAAAGGTACAGGAACCAGTGTACCAGGGCGACTACAAATCCAATCCGAGATAACTAGTGTCAATTGAAAAACACTAATTGAAGAAATAAAATTCAGTCTTCCATGCAATTATTTGTGAGAACTAGAACATTAATCACACAATGGCATAGATCCTCACACTCTTACTCTCACGCCGAAATGTGTGCTGGTTATTCTCCTCTCAAGGTTAAAAACAATAGAGAGGGTTGAGGTGGACAACGTAGCAATCGAAAAAGAATAGTCCTCTCTGAAACAATCCTACGAAAAGATAAAAGAAATCTGTTCTAATCAAAATTAAATCAACATAGAATGATTCCAAAAAAAGGAAAACAATACATGTAACTTAAAAAGTTCCTTAGATTTCGCATATAGCAAAATAACTGATCTCGAGAAAATGGACAAAAATGGCAGCTGCCGAAAAAGACTTGAAAAAAACTAAAATTTATCTAAAATAAGAATAATAGAATGGAGGAAGATCACAAATTGTTAAAGCACCTTCATGAAGCTTCTCTCAAAAGGCCAACTTTGGGATGCTGATGCCATTGTTTTAAGGACCACTGTTTTACACAGATTTTATTGCACTAAATGGCCTTCGTGTGCCAATGTACCTTTAAGCACCCATTCATTCATACCTATTGCCAAGCCAGGAAAGGACACTAAATATCAAATAGTTACCGCCCTACAGAATTGACTATAACTATGTCTGTTAGACTATATATGGAAAGAACGATTAGTGACCATTTGGTTTGGTTTCTGCAATCTCCTTCACTTCTTCATGGAAGCCCAAAGTGGCTTCCTGAAAACAAGAAGCAAAATGGATCACCATGTGCATTTTGAAACTTTTGAAAGAGAGATGGAGATGGAGAACATGTGGGTCTATTTTTTTGACCTCGAAAAAGCATGTGACAACACTTGGAAATAATATGGAATTATGAAATATTCATATATGATACGTACCTAAGGGGACGTTTGCCCCTTTCTTTTTAAAACTATTTATCCAAAAGAAAAAATATAGTCAAAGTATTGCCATCCCTCTCTGATATTTATGACCACGAAATGGAAATGAATGAATGGGTGCTGAGAGGCACATCGCCACAAGGTCCATTTAGTGCAATTATGATCTAAATAAAATAATGGTCCTTAGTTATTGTAAAAAACAATAACAGAGCAATAAATAAATAATAATGTTCACAAAACAATGAACAGTGAACAAGGTTGTTTCATAAGTGTTGTATCATAATCGATAGAACTAAACCATGGGGTGTACATGGGATGATATGGTAATTTGGGGTTGAATGCTTCATCCCAAGCGGACTGCCATTATTGCAATTAATGAGGACATTGATGTGTTTCTTAAAATCATTGAAAGGTAAGGAAACATTTGTAACTCTTCTCAACGACCAGCTTTGGCAGCAGCATCCTCGCTTACATTACCCCTGATGCCAGCATGACAGGGAATCCAATGAAATGATATTCTTTTCTCATGGCACTGTACTAGCCAATAATGGCGTTCCAGTACCTTCATGACAAGAGGATGAGTCCAGTCTTGACCCCAAATGGCCTGAAAGGCCGACTTTAATCATCATCATCCGGTCTCAACCCGATAAAGAGCAAGATATAGAGCATGCAAATATAGAGAACTTCAAGAGAAGAATAAATATCATTGACTGCTGCAGCCTTGTTATCAGAGACAGAGCCATCAGTATAAATGAAATCATAGTCTTGAAAGGAATCGGTCACCTCAATATGTAGAATTTAGTACTTCAAAGGATCCTAAATGTAATCCTTCTTGACCTTATAAATGAGTGAGGCCATAGGAGTCGGATACGTCCATGGAGGAGTTTCAGGAAATTGAAACTTTGCTATGATGTCAGGGTTAAAATCTAATTCATTCAAAGACTCTCTAACACAAATACCATAAGTTGGAACGACTCTTGGTTTTCTACTAAAATGGTACACATACCGGTACAAAAGGTAAACAATTTTCATAAACAAGGTTAATCGAGTTTGCCACTAATTTAATTGCAAATTGAAGAGCAAGCTTTTCTCTTTTGCCATAGTGTAGCTTAAAAAGAACAAGGGCGCTATAGAGCCATAAAAGGAGTGTAAAATTCTCACCCCAGTCAGTATTGGAAACGACTCTTAACAATTAAGCTTTAACACATTTTCTCTTAAAGCCGTTGATGTGAAGAACAAATGTCAGTTTTGAATCCAGTAAAATGCCGAGAAACTTTGTTTCCATTTTCACAAGAATAGGGTTATTTAAAAGAAAAACAGATAGGATCAGGATGAAGACCTCTTCTGTGACAAAAATGACCATGGACAACCTTTGAATGGGAATATATAAACCATTGTTATCTGCCCAATCTTCTATTCTATTCAGATGGAGTTGGAACTGCCTTTGCTACCCTGCGGAACTCCCATCTCTTGGTTTTAAAAGATCAGAGATGGATGTCGCGACTCTGACTCTGAATCATCCTTCAGATAAGAAGTTTACAATAAAATGGGGTAAACTTCCCCTGTAATCCGTATCATATAAATATTTCATAATTCCGTATTTCCAAGTGGTGTCATAAGCTTTATCAAGATTGAAAAAGATAGATGCCACATTTCTCCATTCATATATGTCTCTTATAAAAGTTTGGGATTCCTTGATAAGTGTACATGATTCCAGAAACCACACAAGACGGGCATTAATCATTCTTTCCATTGTCTTACACACACAGTCAATGAAATAGGGTGGTAATCATCTTTTCCTGACTTGGCAATAGGTATTATAGTGGCTTCTCTCCAGGATGGCGGAAAGTCCCTAGTTTCCTTAATTTTGTTTACAATATTGTTAAAAGGCACTGGTGAGAAGCTTCGGGAAGATGCTTGAAAATTTTGTTTTGTGTATGACCTGGTCTAGGAGCTGTGTCATGGGATTTTCTAAGCGCAGTCCTGAGTTCATCTATTCAGAAGGGCTGATTGCACGGTTCTGTAATGTTGGATTAGAACTAAAGGCATTGACCATTAGATAACCAGGGGGGGGGGAGCGTGTATAGAATTGAAAAAAATAATTGTGCCCGGAAATTCTTTGAAAAAAAATATTAAGCCCTGATAATCAGTAAAAAAATTGAGCTCTGACTCCATGAAAAATAATAACTGGGCTCCGATTCCTTACATATCAGCACTATTGGGGAGAGAACAAGGATGTGGTGACACTTTAAACTTTAATTCTACCAGTGGGAATGTTATCCTTTATTCACGCATTACAAATATTGACAGATCATTGGAAAGGAATGGCTCTTGTAATGTGGCCAGTTTTTACTGTTTTGGGGAACCTTTTCCCCTGAAAGCAATGCGAGAGGGTGCTAAAAAATTGAATGTCATGTTATTTTAAGTGTCCATAAAATGTGTCAAGCTACTGGCATAAACAGTAACCTACAAGTTTAATATTTGGTAATACATGTACAGCAACGAAAATGGCTATTATATGAGGTCATAGTACATATTTTAATGTAGAGAAAGGTTAGGGTACTCAGATAAGGCTGGGAATGCATCTAAGAACATCTAGAACCTTCTTGCTTTTGGGGGCCTTGAGCGGCCCGCAGACCACCACCTGCAATGGCAGTGTGCCACGGGCAGACGGCCCTGCACACCAAAAAAGGGTAAAAAAGGCATTTATTTTTCTCAAAACGGAAATGCTTTTCCACTGGCGTTACTCATTTGGGTCTCGGATAAGGCTGAGAATGCATCTTAGAGCAACTATAACCCTCTGGCTTCTGGGGGGCCTTCAACGGCCCTCAGACCCCCACCGCAATGACAGTGTGCCACGGGCAAGCAGCCCTGCACACCAAAAAAGGGTAAATTGTTTTCTCAAAACAGAAAGAATTTTCATCTGGAATCACTCACTCTGGGCTCAGATAAGGCTGAGAACACATCTTAGAGCATCTATAGTCTTTCTGCCTCAGAGTTTGGCAACCGCTTTTTCCATTTATTATGGACAAAACGTTCCGAGTTTCCCATCCAAACTTGGCAAAACCTCTTTGGAACACTACTACGTGTATGTATAAACAAACATTTTGTCTCAACTGCGCAAAATGATGATCTTGCTCATTAGGCCCCATTGTAAAATTTGCCCATTGCGAACAATTGCGAACAATTCAAACACGTGAGATTGTATTGTCAGTTAGTTCAGACATAAACGCTACTTATTTTCCCGTTTCTGATATCATATGGACGGTAGGGTTTAGTTTCATCTCTTATAGATTACGTTAGCACTGTTCCGCCGAGATTTTGAGCGGAAGCATTTTGCTATAAGCTGGGCACATACAAACAGTTGGGAAACCTATTTTTCCTCTTTTTAATCACCGACGGCTAGTTCTTTGTAATGCCGTCTTAAATAAAGGTCAGCGCCTATGGAACGCCCAGTGTGCCAAAACCACATGTTTCTGGAACATGTGAGATGTTTAGGAAACATCACGATATTTCACAAACATCTTACATGTTTACAAGATATCTCTTAATTTTTTGAAGTGATATCACCTAATTGAAAGATGTTTCGCAAACATCTCTCTTATTTAATGGATATCTCTCAAATATAGTTTTGGCACAATGGCGTCAGGTTCGCCTGGTGTGTCAAAACCACATATTTCTGAAACATCTGAGATGTTTACGAAACATCTCTGACTTCGAGAGATATCACCTAATTCATTTTGGTGACAGCGCGATATCACATAATTCAGAGATATTTCCAAAACATCTCAGAATTATGTGATATCATGATATCACCTAAATGTGAGTGATATCACTTAAATACAAGATGTTTCTTAAACATGTACATGTTTCCGAAACATCTTGCATTTAAGTGATATCTCTTTTAGTGCCTGATGTATCCAAAAGGGGCGCTGTGGGTACACACAAGTTGATTACGTCATAATCTTTCATTCTCTAACGGTAAGCGCTGTCAAGATCATATAATGAAGACAAAATTTTTTTTAAAACACCTGTAAATTAGCCATCGTGATCGTCAGTGCTGCCGATGAGCCTGCCGCGTGGAAGGGTTTTCCCGCCAACAACAGTTTCAGTGACGTCATTAATTTATGCGCTGCAGCGCCTTCTTTTGTAGAGATCATGTACTGTCCGAGATATCACATGAATGAGTGATGTTTCGGAAACATGTACATGTTTAAGAAACATCTCACAATTAGGTGATGTCACTCAAGTGATACTGTGATATCACTTAAACATGTATATGTTTAGGAAACATCTCTCAATTAAGTGATATCACTCGTGATATCACTTAATTGAGAGATGTTTCTTAAATATCTCTGACTTTATTGATGATTTCTGTCAGACATATCTAGTTATCCGCGATGTTTCTGAAACATCTCTCATGTTTAGGAGATATCTATGCATTTAGGTGATATTATCTCATAAATATGGCGAATGATGTTTCTGAAACATGTACATGTTTCCTAAACATCTCTCATGTTTCAGAAACATGTGGTTTTGGCACACTGGACGTTCCGTAAGCGCCGTTTAATTGGACTTTATCAGACACTTTTCTGCTCCAGCCGACAATCGAGTTGGACAAGTTGTAAATGTCCGCCATATCGGTTTTGTAAAAGCCCGAATAATTTAAAGAACAGATTTAATTTGAAATTTGGATTAGCACAAATGCAACAAGTATATATTAACCTATATAGTATGTATTGTTTCTATTAAGAAATATTCAGAATATTTGCTGGAAGAAGGCATATTATATGGTAGTTAATGACACTTCCAGGACCAAGAAGCCCAGCATTGGTTCCGTTTATGGGTTTTATTCTAAACCACCTCTGCTAGCATAAAATTAGTGGATGGCATTGAACCTTACATGTGCAACACAGAACATCCACAATAAGATATCGTTGCATATATAGTAAGGTTCAATATTATTGAACTAATTGTCAGTCAGTCAGACAGCTAGACTATAGAACCCTCTGGCTTCTGGGGGCCTTGAGGGCCCCAGACCCCCGGCCGCAATGACAGTGTGCCATAGGTACATGGTCAAATGGTCAAATGAATTGTAAAAGAATGGTACTTTTTTGTACCCATGGTACGAAGTATGGGGGGTGAAAATCCCCTTACAATCCACGAAATATACGCGACTCTGACGCCGAGTGACTCCCAAAGTGAATGGGCTTCCGAGTCTGCTGCCACTAAACAAGCAGAGAATTATAACATCAACACTTAAAATGCGTGTTCCCGTTCATCCAATGTCAGCGTTTTGATAAAAGGTGTTTTTAATCTCGAAAAAGTCAGCGTTTTTTTTTAAATAAGGGCGCATTTTTAGGGGTACTTTTAAATTTTGATAACGAGCGTATGTACCCCCCTAAATACTGAAGTGCCCCCCCCCCCCCCCCCGGGAGTATATCAGGGTGTATGTCCCAAATACTACAAAAATAAAGGTGATAAGGCTTAACAATCTTGTCACTCTAGAAATATACCCGAGTACTAAATTGTTATTTGTTGACTATGTTTAACTGATAAATAATAAGATATATGACAATTCAGCTAAGAGTTCACTCATAATCCATAACATATTTTGTTATATCTCTTATGAAACCCCTTGTTTTTTTTAGTTTTCAGTTGACCCCTGGTGGCGTTTTCAGAAAGTGTCAGTGGCGCCACCAGTGTCACCTTTCGGAATTACAACGAACCCCCCCTTCTCAAATCCTGGATCGGGCCCTGTTCTTAGCACCTCGGTGTTAAGGTGCGTATAACTAACACCCCGGAACTATCTTTCAGGTGAGTTGCTGGTCGATCATAGTTAGGTGACAAGTGGTGTAAAATCTCCCTATCTAGGGGCCCAATAATTTACATTCAAAGAATATACATGATCGGCCTTTAGTACATTGAACACTGTGAGGACTTCAAAGAACGTATTTATTCTCACTAATCAATGTTTTGTGCACACTTAAAAGAAAGTGTGCAATCTCTGCACGCGTGGGTGTGAAATCTCTGCACACGTGGGTAGGCTTAATGCAGAATATCAGTTAAAAAGTTGATAACCTATAAAGGAGTAACAATTCCAACTTGGCAGGACTATAAGCACTTTATTTCCTTTTTAAAGCAACTTTGCCTTCTTTAAAGTTTCTTAGAAAGTTTGTCAGAGCTTCAGGTTCCATATGTAGCACCTTGACACCTTAGCACCCTGACACCCATCGCTCAATAATAAGCTGTCCATTTCATATATATATATATATATATAATATATATATATATATATATATATATATATATATATATATATATATATATATATATATATACATATACATATATATATATATATATATATATATATATATATATATATATATATATATATATATATATATATATAGTAAGGTTGCATATATAGTAAGGTTCAATATTATTGAACTAATTGTCAGTCAGACAGCTAGACTATAGAACCCTCTGGCTTCTGGGGGCCTTGAGGGCCCCAGACCCCCGGCCGCAATGACAGTGTGCCATGGGCAGACAGCCCTGAACACCAGTAAAGGGTAAAAAAGGTAAATTGTTTTCTCAAGACAGAAAGAATTTTCATCTGGAATCACTCATAAAGGGCTCAGATAAGGCTGAGAATGCATCTCAGAGCATCTAGATCACTCCCGGCGGGGGCACTCAGGTACAGAGGGGGGTCGCACCTGCGTTACGTATTTCGTGGAAGAAGGGGTCTTTTTTTAAGACCTCCGCATGTCCGCGATTTTGTAGAAGGGTACTTTTTTGTACTCAGGTACGAAGTATGGGGGTCAAAATTCCCTTACAATCCACGAAATATACGCGGCTCTGACGCCGAGTGACTCCCGAAGTGACTGGGCTTCCGAGTTTGCTGCCGCCACTTGCTGCCGCTAATCAAGCAGAGGATTATAAAATCTTAAGTTAAAATACGTATTCCCGTTCATCCAATGTCAGCGTTTTGACAAAAGAAGTGGTGTGGCTTCTGGGGTATGCCACGGGCAAACAGCCCTGCACACCAATAAAGGGTTAATTGTATTCTCGGCACAGAAATATTTTTCATCTAGAATCGCTCATTTGGGCAAAGCCTGTCATATGGGTGGGCTGATAATGGCCACAATGGCAGTGCGCCACCGGCGGACGGCCTCTGTGGAGCTCTAATATGCTTCTTTAATCTTAGCACCTCGGTGTTAAGGTGCGTATAACTAACACCCCGGAACTATCTTTCAGGTGAGTTGCTGGTTGATCGTAGTTAGGTGACAAGTGGTGTAAAATTTCCCTATCTTGGGGCCCAATAATTTACATTCAAATAATATACATGATCGGCCATTAGTACATTGAACACTGTGAGGACTTCAAAGAACATATTTATTCTCACTAATCAATGTTTTTGTGCACACCTAAAAGAAAGTGTGCAATCTCTGCACACGTGGGTGTAAAATCTCTGCACACGTGGGTAGGCCTAATGCAGAATTTCAGTTAAAAAGTTGATAACCTATAAAGGAGTAACAATTCCAACTTGGGAGGAATATAAGCACTTTATTTCCTTTTTAAAGCAACTTTGCCATTTTTTAAAGTTTTTAAAGTTTGTCAGAGCTTCAGGTACCATGTGTAGCACCTTGACACCTTAGCACCCTGACACCCATCGCTCAATAATAAGCTGTCCATTTTATATATATATATGTAATAATATATATATATATATATATATATATATATATATATATATATATATATGTAAGGTTGCATATATAGTAAGGTTCAATATTATTGAACTAATTGTAAGTCAGACAGCTAGACTATAGAACCCTCTGGCTTCTGGGGGCCTTGAGGGCCCCAGACCCCTGGCCGCAATGACAGTGTGCCATGGGCAGACAGCCCTGCACACCAGTAAATGGTAAAAAGGGTAAATTGTTTTCTCAAGACAGAAAGATTTTTCATCTGGAATCACTCATTAAGGGCTCAGATAAGGCTGAGAATGCATCTCAGAGCATCTAGATCACTCTGGCTTCTGGGGTGTGCCACAGGCAAACAGCCCTGCACACCAAATAAAGGGTAAAAAGGGTAAATTGTTTTCTCAAAACAGAAATAATTTTCATCTGGAATCACTCATTAAGGGCTCAGATAAGGCTGAGAATGCATCTCAGAGCATCTAGATCACTCTGGCTTCTGGGGTATGCCACGGGCAAAACAGCCCTGCACACCAATAAAGGGTTAATTGTATTCTCGAAACAGAAATATTTTTCATCTATAATCGCTCATTTGGGCAAAGTCTGTCATATGGGTGGGCTGATAATGGACACAATGGCAGTGCGCCACCGGCGGACGGCCTCTGTGGAGCTATAATATGCTTCTTTAACCTTAGCACCTCGGTGTTAAGGTGCGTATAACTAACACCCCCGGAACTATCTTTCAGGTGAGTGCTGGTCGATCGTAGTTAGGTGACAAGTGGTGTAAAATTTCCCTATCTAGGGGCCCAATAATTTACATTCAAATAATATACATGATCGGCCATTAGTACATTGAACACTGTGAGGACTTCAAAGAACGTATTTATTCTCACTAATCAATGTTTCTGTGCACACCTAAAAGAAAGTGTGCAATCTCTGCACACGTGGGTGTGAAATCTCTGCACACGTGGGTGTGAAATCTCTGCACACGTGGGTAGGCCTAATGCAGAATTTCAGTTAAAAAGTTGATAACCTATAAAGGAGTAACAATTCCAACTTGGCAGGACTATAAGCACTTTATTTCCTTTTTAAAGCAACTTTGCCAGTTTTTAAAGTTTGTCAGAGCTTCAGGTACCATATGTAGCACCTTGACACCTTAGCACCAAGACACCCATCGCTCAATAATAAGCTGTCTATTTGATATATATATATATATATATATATATATATATATATATATATATATATATATATATACATATATATATATATATATATTATATATATATATATATATATATATATATGTATATATATATATATATATATGGTATATATATATATATATATATGTATATATATATATATATATATGTATATATATATATATATATATATAGTATAATATTATATATATATATATATATTATA
>OZ012697.1:2285251-2315916 GCA_963942565.1 Maea johnstoni
TATACATATATATATATATATATATACATATATATATACATATATGTATATATATATACACTTATATATATATATATATATATATATATATATATATATATATATATATATATATATATATATATATATATATATATATATATATATATATATGTATATATATATATATATATTTATATATATATATATATATATATATATATATATATATATATATATATATGTGTGTGTGTGTGTGTGTAAAAAAATTCTGTTATCTTGTGATCTGCTAGGATGGGAAGAAAATCTCAGTGGCTTGTCAATCCAGGCATCGAGTTCCCAGCGGGGCGGAACCAGTATGATTTCTCCAAAACACAGAAAAGGCGCCGGGCAATTCGATAAAAGAAAAAAGCACCAAATTCAACGATTAAGCCGGATGTAGACAACAGAGGGGAGTCATCAACGTTTCAATCTGATCAGCCACTGAACCATGAACAGCATTCAGCAGACATTTTACAGCCACGAGAGGAACCACTACTAACCCCCCTGCTACTTCCTCTACTTCTGTACCCCAAGAGTCACCTGAGATGTTTGACAGTGATGCAGTGAGTGTTGTTTATAAACTAGTTACCTTATTTTCATGATATATTGCCGATTTATTTATTCGGCATTGCATGCATCTATCAGGAATTCATTAGTGTATGGCAATTTGTATATTAACAGCAGTTAACACATTAAACCACTTATTCTCCTCAATAGAAATGATTCAATGATTAATGACTCGGGATGATTGAAGAGTTAGATTATTCACTGCCTATACCATTTCAATTATATTATTGCTTGTTTGGGGGGAGGCATGGTGGCCGGGGTGTGTGAAGATCTGAGCATTTCCCTCCCCCTCCCCCCATGTATAATTCCCTATCACTACTTTCAGCCAGATGGGGACAACAGTAGGGAGACCTCAACGTTTCAATCTGACCAGCCTCTAAACCACGAACAGCATTCAGCAGACATTTTACAGCCACCAGAGAAACCTACTACTAACCCCCCTGCTACTTCCTCTACTTCTGTACCCCAAGAATCACCTGAGGTAGTTGACAGTGATGCAGTGAGTGTTGTTTATAAACTAGTAACCTTATGTGTAGGTCATATTGCCGATTTATTTCTTTGGCATGGCATTCATCTATCAGAAATTGCAATTTATACATTAACAGCAGTTAACACATAAACCATGCACCTATTCTCTTCAATACAATCAGGTCAAATGCTTCAACTATCAATGACTCGAGATGATTGAAGAGTTAACTTTATTCATTTATTCACTGCCTATACCATTTCAATTATTTCATTGCTTGTTTGGGGGGAGGCATGGTGGGGTGTGAAGATCTGAGCATTGCCACACCCCCCCCCCCCCCGCCCTAAGAAATAAATATTTCCCTACCAATGCTTTCAGTTCCTACAAATGTTAACTTCCAAGACTTCCCAGCTTCGCCGACATGTTTTTGTTGGATGCACTGACTGCAGGTCAGCTTCCGAAGAGTAAATGTATTTTAACCAAAAATAAATGTCTATAGCTACTGGTCTTTGATTATTTGAATGCAATACCAATTTGTGTCATCTAGATCCACTTTTTGTAACATTGTAGTCATTCAAGAAAAGTCAACTTGTTAACCTGCAGGTCCATCCAGGCATTGACAACACATGGGTTAACCCGTACGACTTCTCCGAATGCAGAACAAGGAAAAGGCGCCGGTATAATCCATCAAAAAAAGCTGCATCGAAATCACAGATTAAGCCATATGAAGACGACAGGGGGAAGTCCTCCAATTCCCTACCTAACCCGCCTCTAATCCATGAGCAGCATTCAAGTGACTTTATACAGCCTACCACCTCTGCTATTTCTTTCACTTCTGCACCCAAAGAGTTGTCTGAGGTATGTGACCATGATATGAGTTTTGATGGCTACAGCACTTCTTGTATAGGTTCCATGTGGTTCATTTTTAATGGCCAAGGTTTGGTGAGGTCGAAGTCCCCACTGGGCTACTTGTATGAGCTTAGAGGTTCCATCTTTTTGTGGTAATGCACTGCAATGAATAACCTGTTTTATGTGCAGAAATACTATAGACATTATGTACAAAAAACATCTTCCTTAGAAATGATTTATTTTTATCTCATTTTCAATTAAAAATCAAAATGTAAATATTCTTCCTGGACACTGTACACCCACAATGGCATTGGTTTATTGATCATACATCATGTTTTGGGGGTGGGGTTCGCAAAAATAATTCAAAGTTTTGGTATGTAATTTAACTGAATTGTGGGAAGGGGAGATGAGTGTCTGCAACAATGATGATTTGGGACCCCCTCTCTCTGGGAAAAGGTACAGTTCACCATCCCCCCCCCCCCCCCCCCCCCCAACTTGTGGAACAGCCCCAACCTATTCTGTAGCCAGAATATCAGTTGTTCAAAGTACTAAGTATATGTCATTTAAGCAAGAAATATATGTGCACCATGAAGGTACAAAAGTTCTTTAAAGTGACAGAAACCAACACTCAAACATTGTTTGGATGGATACTCTATCAGTTGAGGATATAGAATGCTATCAAAACTTGCCTAAGGTTTTTATCTTTAATTTTTTGCAAAAACTATAATTGTTAGACCCATTCGTATATATTTTCAATTGCACCTATTTTACTACTTATTTCTTTCAATGAGAAACTACCTACCACTGTTCTCTCTCTTATGAATTAAATATCCCATATCAGCCTAACTGTCATGGTTTTTGTATAAATTAGAATAAAATGAACTGCCTTATTGCATTTTGTTACTGTTAACAGTACATTATAGATTTGTAAAATACATGTTGTACCAATTCTAAGTTCTTACTTTTGACAGGCTTCATTGAACCACAATTTGCTTTTCAGTCCAAAGATGCAAGTTACATTGAGTGTGGCATTGGAAGCTGGAAAAGTCAAGATCCTCTGATTGCTTACATCATTCAAGTTCGTATGGCTGAGGCACTCACCCCCTGTGATAGAACCCTTTCTTCCTTTATTATACAGGACTTCAGCTCAAACACCTTCAGATTAGCAGTAAGATTATTTCATATCACATGATCACTTCAATACAGGTGAACTTGCATATGACAAACCACTGTACGCCAGACTTTCGGCTATGACGTCACCGACCTCAACGATATGCTTGGTCCCAGTCCCATGCATACCAACTGTGTGCCATATGTATATGACAGACTTAGCATATAACAGACCAATTTTCCTGGTCCGATTGAGTCTTCCATATGCAAGTTCACGTGTATAACAAGTGATTGTTTAACTGTCGTTATTGTCTTCATCTTCTATACTTCATAAATTTTGTATATCATTATTGGGTTTCGATAAATGAATGTAATTTGCAGGAAGATTGGCACCTCCTTTACCTAATTTCACAATTGTTTTAATACATTAGATTCTGTTCAGAATTTGACGAATTCTGCAGACTCTAATACATTGACAAAAGATTTCCATTATAGTGACACGCCATGGACTAACTTCCACCCAATTGAATGGTGCATGTGAGCATTAAATTCCACATAAATTAGGTTATTTTCCTCTCATAATGCTGCTTTTTTATGAATATTTTCAAGTTTTGAACTTTGTCTCCATTTCTGTAATAAACCTTTACTTCTTCACACTCATCCAGCCTCGCAAGTGTGTGGTAACAAAACGCAAGAAAATATGTTTCAATGACGGCCAGCATTGGATATATGCTTGCACGTGCAACCGCAGGAATATGGATTGCCTGGAGGGTTTAGGGGATAGTAGCAAAGATGATTCCAAAGGTAAGAACTAGTTCGTCAGAGGCCTGATGTAAATATTGTTTTAAGTCACACACGAAGACCGTTTGAAGATAATGCTTACACATGGAATATAAACTTCATTCATTTTGCAGAAACATGGTGAGGCATTTCACTTTCAATGTTTCTGCTTTCGTCATCAAATTGAAATCGGCCTACAGCCTTCCTTCTGATCTTTGTCAGTGGATTGCAATACTCACTGACCCTACAAGAAAGAATTTCTATCTGCTGCCATCAGAATATGTTAAAACCAAGTACCATAGTGCCTTCATTGTATTAACATATCCTGTGAGAAGTAGCCCTTCCTTTGAACAATATGTCAAATGCATTGTGATTTGTTGTATATTTTGGTATAAATCCACCACTTGGTGGGGGGGGGATCCTTTGTCTCAAACCTACATCCTTTTCACACAATGTACAGTGATTACTGTACGTATGTTAAATTTCTCTTCTATATTAAATATACATGTTGTGCACTACACATACTCACAAGTGTATCCATGTTGGGATGCAATGCCATGTTATTCATATTGTTGATCAAGAAATCCTCACAAATCTGTACTTCACTTCCTATATTATTTTTTCAGACTTTACAGAGATGCAGGATTATTGTATACACATCAAGTGTCTGCAAAGAATTTTACCTGATTTAGATGAGAAGCTTCCAACTCCTACCAACATTGATCTAGGTTTGTAGTTTTAGCCTGACCACTTGTATTTGAAGTCACTAATTCTTAATAAGTATCACTTTTCGTACCTACCATAAATTTCTTCGTCTCAGTCTCATTTCAATTTCAATGAATGTGACTTTTTGAGGCACTTGCCATGAGGTTTTCACTTGCCCAGGCTAAGTTTCACTTGTCCGCTGAGCAAGTAGCCTGAAGGTTTCACTTGCCCGTAGAAAATTTCACTTGTCCGCAGAAAAATGTTGTTGGGGGTAAAAGTAATTGAATAAACCATTTCCAGATGTTTTTGTTTAATTTGTCTCATTCTGTAACAATACACTCGTGAACTCAAGGCCTCCAGAAGCTAGAGGGTATAAATGGTCTGAGATGCATTCTCAGGCCAATCCTGCAAGCAAAATTAGTGATTTGGGAGGGCCACTTGATGTATCTTATTGTTCATGTAATAACAAAAATTTGGAACTTTTTATTTTTAGAATGTTACTGAAGGAAACTTCTAAGGATCAATACAGGCAACCCTTCATAATTCTTTTCTCTAATATGTATTAGAAGTGTTTAAAGGGTATAACATAATGCATGGCAGTGTTTATTCATGAATACAAATAACTAGAAATGATACAAATAACAGCAGAGATAGAATTGATTAAATCATTTAATATAAACATTGTGCAAGGGCCATTAAATCGTTTATCAACCACTTCACCATATAGTTGAAAACTTGAAATGGGATTTGAGGAAATACTTGTTATTTTTTCACAACAAATTTACTAATTAACTGCATGTGATGTGGTAGTTTTGTTGGTGAGTTGTGCCCTAGACATGGAGACGGCTCTCAATCTCCATGTCTTTGAATGTACTATAGAATGGTACGATAAGTACACTATTGTCTCCCCATGTAGTCTTTGATATGCTGCACTCACTCAGTGTATACAAAGCAGCATTATTCTCACAGCAGCGAAGAAGTTGCCATCCAGCCGTGAAACATCTCATTTCACTCTGTATGGTGACGCAATTAGCTGCTCCTAGCGGCCATGTGGAGAGGCTTGTATTGTTGCGAGATTCCCGTTCCGTTGCGTGCGTGGTCATGCCGTGATGGGCTGCAGAAGCGTGAATAGTCAGGAGGGAAGGGAGGGGGTGGGAAGGTCCCTGTGCTGCATGGGGAGTTGAAAATAATGGGTCACCAGTCACCACCGGCAGCAAGCGTGAATAGTGAGTGCTGGCGACCCACTTGCCCGGCTTCACCAGACTCATTATGCCACTGTTCAGCCGGAACAGTAGCTGGACAAAAGCACTTGTCCGGAGGTCAAGTACACTCGTCTCGGACGAGCGGACAGTGCTTAATGTCGAGCCCTGAATGGCTAAATCTAAATTATTTGTTAATTAAAGATTTGATATCCATTGGCTAACCCGGAGTGTTTATCTGTGATAATGAACTGTGTGTGTGTGTGTTACACGTATAGTATGCCAAAATCAACCATGCACTCCATCCACAGATGCTGAAGAGCATCCTCTATAATTTGCTTTTTCATACATCGCTGTTCTCGGCGTCTGAACCATGAAAACTATTTCCTTTCCCTTCAGATCATGACTATACAAGTGGCAGTAAATATCAAGTAAGTCAGGCAAGTCCATGTTGAACTTTGAAAAGTGTACTTAGTCATGCTCCCCTCCACTGGAATAGGAGCAATTGGGAACCTTTATTCCAATACTAGATTTAGTTTATGTTTATTATTCCATCTATTAAAATATACATCACAGACATATTATGACAAAGCCATTATCAGTCTTGTGCCATCTTACAATGGACCAGCTTAAAACACTAATAAGGAAATCAGCCATTAATTCCAAAAAAAGGTAATTGTGTGGTATAGTTCTCTATACCATAATACAATTTAAGCTCCTTCCATGTCCTTGACCGATACTGCTTTGCATTCGGGATGTTTAGCACATTAATAGTGGGCACAGACACAAGTTTTTCACTTGTTTTCACAAGTTTAACACATTTGAATCTAGGCTTTAACTGACCTGCTTGATAAGTCTTCATTGATGTACTTAACCAGAAATTTTAATGGCACAAAAAGTGTTAATACTAATTTGACTGCCTCCTGTAACAGTGATGGTGTGCCACTTAAGTTTATTTTCCATGGAAATCTTTACTTTCTTTGCAGGACTGCATATGGCCTTTGTCATTTGGACGGCATTGGTTTGGTATAGAAGTTGAAGGAGAATATTCTTGCATCACGGTATCCAGAAAGAAGGTTGCCTGCCTGGTTTGCTCAAAACCAAGATGCCACCATGTACTCTTAGCAAATAAGTTGCTAGCAAGTGACCATAAGGAGGTTCCACAAGCCATATACCAGTTAGCACTTATTTTGACATCAAAAAAGGCAAAGTTAGGTGGTGAAAAACCAACGACCCCTCTGTCAACCGCTAGAATTCCATTCAGCCCAACAACACCATTCCCATGAAAGTTTAAGCAAAATCTGCATATGGATTATTCTTTCTATAATTTCACGAACTTCCAGCAATATTGAAGTGTTATGTATGAAATGTTGTTAATGTGGCGCCCCCTAGCTTGAAAACAAGACGGTTGACCCCCAATTTTCAAATTGTTTTTATGAAATATATGGGTGCTAAGGTGTCAAGGTGCTACATATGGTACCTAAAGCTCTACAAAATGTTTTATGAAAATATATGGACCTTAGAAAAGGCTCAACAAGTTTAAGCTCCCTGGTCTAATTGTTTTATGAAAATATATGGTCTTAAGAACCATTTCAACAAATTTAAGCAAAATCTGGATGTGGATTTTTGAACCAGTGGATATTTGATATTTGTATGATATTTGTATCAATATCAAAGACAAATTAGAAATAAAACAAAATACATATCATATCAGCACCGTATACTTTATTGCAATTGAAAAAAAAATGCAAAGCATCTGTACATGTATAGTTATGACAAGGGCAGGCACCAACATTAGTACTTGCCCGGCAAGTCATTTTTGAAAAAAGGCCTTTCGGGCAAGTACATTTTAGTTTTCACTTGCCCGAATGCGCAAACTGATTTCGTGAACAATAAACACATTCTTCTGAAGTAGATGGCTCAAATACCCAGAAGTATGCACAGAATGCAACAGAACTGAAAAGTTGTTTTTTTTTTCAAATCATTAAATCCATCATAAACAATACATGCCTTTCTAGCATATGTTATAACTGATTTCGGACAAGTCTAAAATTATGTCCGGCATGGTAATTTAGTTCTGAAAATTATGTTGGTGCCTGATGGGTCTATTACTTAATATTGACCCAATAAAAAACCTTACTAAGTTGATGTTTGAACTCTTAGGCTTTCAAAAAGCCAGCATCACTGGATGAGCTTAACGAAATAGTATACACTTTTCTGTAAGTGATAAGACTAGCTAATTCTGAGCAGCAATAAAAGAGTTTTATTGAGGCTATGAGAGGATCAGGGTCCATCAAGACCGTAAAGAATTATGTCTCTGATTCTGTTGTTGCAATATGTCCCCTGACGATGCTTTGGGCTTTTTGGCGAAGGAAGATGTTAGACCTATTCATATGCTCAGGATATACCTGATATACTGGGGTAACTATATATCTACATGTACCTGCTTCGCTTTGTTTCAGTTTGGTAGTTATACATGTAATTATATCTCATATGCCTCTGTGAAAATAAACTCATGTAATAAATGCACCTGTTTCATGAACTGACAGCGGTATGTTTATTTGATTTGTATTTGCTTCAAGTCTATTTATCTGTTTTATTAGTTCTTTTTCTCTTTGATTTTCATTTCTCTTCTTTACTTTTGCAAATTCTATTATTATCCCTCTTATTTGAGCTAACATTACTTCCCACATTATTTCGGGTCTCACAGAGTATTCTATTTCTCCTTCTATTAATTCTAGATTATCTTGTTCATATGGAGTTAATGCATATGTTCTCTTAATTAGCTTTAGTTCTTCTTTAATTTTAGTTTGTAAGTCCTTATCCCTTAATAAATCTGTGCTTAATTTCCATAAGCCGTGTCCCCTTTTTTCATTACTAATTATTACTTCCATTGTTATGGTTCCATGATCTGAATTATATGGTGATGACATTTCTACCTTCCCTATTGTTGATACTAATTGTTTGGTGACGAGGAAAAAATCTAACCTGCCTGCTTTCCTTGGTGTCTATTTCCACCAGCTAAAGCGTTTAGTATTAGTGTTTCTAGTTCTCCAAATATCAACTAGTTCAAATTCTGTCTTTTTCTCTTTTAGTAGTATACTACCCTTTTTATTATTCCACTTTTCGTAATTATAAGTGTCCAATTCAAAGTTTTGGATTATATTCCAATCTCCACCAATAATATGAAAAACATTACCAAATTCATTTATGTTATTAAACAATTCTTTTATAAAGGGTTCTATTTGATCATTCGGTGCGTATATACTGCCTAAAGTTATTCTTCCTAAAAACGTTATCTCAATATCCAGCAGTACAAATCTACCATTATTGTCTAATATATAGTAATGCAGTTTATATTCAAATGTCTTATTCAATAAAATAGCGGTCCCTCTAGCTGAGTTTGAGTTCCCAGAAATCAGTCTTTCAATATTCCAAATTTCTTTTAAGTCTGTATAGTCTGTCATTGTCCAGTGTGTCGGTATTCCTAGATTTAGCTTTATCAAAGATGTCATATCTTTTAGTTTCATCTCTCAGTCCCCTTGCGTTTAGAGATTCTATTCTTATTATTTCTTCCATCTAAAGTCTTTAAAATTGCCAACGACACCACCCATATCTAATCTATTATTGTTATAGTTATAATTGGCAACATACATATAAATACATACATATACATAACATCCATCACATATAACATATATCGCAAGTATGTCATGACTGGTCTTCACCACAACTTGGCTCAGTGCACTATCTTCAATTGTAAATGTAGGTACCTGGCAGACACACCCCAATCCACATGATACATATAGATAGGAAAACATCATAAATATTAAGGCAGTAACTAACATTAGTAACCAGTAAAAAGAAACAGAATATTGTGCTCTGTCACCTATCATCAAATAGAACCTCATTATGTTCAAACCCCATTATAGTACGTAATCTGTCAATACATGGCAGGCCACACTGATGAACAATAATAACAAAGAACAAGAAACCGGTAAACTTTCTCCATATGACAAAACCCAATTTCTGGTTTGCTATACCCTTATATGGGAAACCCCCTGATCTCAGAGGCTAACTCAGTATAGCTTCTCGCTTTACAAACTACCCATCTTGGCAAAACTTGATCCAAGTATTTAGGTGATCTCATAATCCCACATGGGTGAAAACCCTAAAGCTCTAAGCAACATCACTCTATAAGTTCAAAATGTACAAGTACCCACACTGGTGAAAACTACGTGAGCAAGGATTAGTACCAAACAAATAAACTCTGAACAACCACACTTTATGAATTCAAAATACCCGGGTACCTGTATTTGTGAAAACCCTTTAATGAAAGTAGTAGTGAGCATTCAAAATTAAAGTTTTATAGTGACCTTCTCTCCAAGAGACGCAGATGTATTTATAATAACTTTGGTCCCTGGGGTAGGTCACGAACATAGTAGATCTGAGATTTTTTTTGGAAAAAGTAGATGATAAAATTTGCAGCTGCCACAAATAGGATAGGCACATACCTAATATACTGGCTCCATTTGCACAAGATCTTTGTGATTATAAGAATGAAATGTTAAAGAGAAGCATTTAAATAAATAAATGAAACCCCTGAGTCAAACTGAAAGTATTCATTATTGGAAATCATGTCAAACCCACCATAATTGATATACTTGCTAGATATTAGCAATGCTAAGTTCAACTTACATCAGATATGTGCACCAACTTTGCAATGAATGCATCCAACACCTGGCCTGTGACATGGTTGGATCCTTTTAGGGAATGGAAGTCCTCTGAATGGAGCTTGTATTCTGGGTCTTTGTCATGTTCACCAGGTTTAACAACTGCTTCATGATCAACAATCCCTGTCTGCTTGGACCAAATATTATCCAGTGCTATTAAAATAGGAAACAGAAAAGCCTATTGCACCAACATAACATTCAGAATTAATTTACCATGCCGGGCATGTAGTAATGATTTTTGAGTGTTTAGAAAATCAGCTTGCCAATTAAGACAAGTAAGAACTAAAATGTGCTTGATTGAAAGCCCTTTTTTAGAAACTAGCGCCAAAATCGTGTACGTGATGCACACGCACCATTGTAATTTTCAGCATTAACTACATAGCTCGCAATACATGCTGGCACTACGGGTAGAAGATTGCAGCTATGTTAACCCTTAGGCTGATGGTTGCTAATTTCGCCAATCCAAAATCATTCAAAATACCTGAACACTTAATGGCAACCCTGGCATATGGGTCCTCATCTGAGAGAACTCTACTATCCAATAAATACCAACATGACAGGGTTTAGATGGTATTCAAAAATCTTTGCATCTTTATTTATTGGGTGAAAGTATCTTTAGCATTGGAAGGGTTAAGAGCTTCGCTCGTCGTCGAAGCCATGCTTCATCATATTACTACATACTGTAAATACAGTAAATCTAGCAAAATATAAGCATTACCTAATTTAGGTTATTGGTTAATGTTTTGTCTTTTCAAAAATTACAGAATTCATCTTAGTACTTTACAAAGCACACGAGCAAGATGTGTATGCAGCCTGCATTTGTGTACGAAGAAGCTGAATATAGCAACTGTTTCAGAACCTGATAATTGTCGGTATTTCAGCTGGAGATAATTCGAAAATAAATTATATGAGATCATTATAGTTTTGATCAGTTTTAAAAGTTTTTTATTAGAATTTAACATATATATGAAAACAATTCTCAAAGCACAATTACAAAAATTAGCATACAACCTGTATGATATCACATAAACAAATGCATACCTTCAAAGGCGATGTGTACCTCTAAATCCAACATTTGAGGCAGTTTCTGCAGAGGTGTAATGAATGAATGAATGATTGATTGCCTAAAGGCGCATCGGCACACAAAGGCCATTTAGTGCCATAAAATGTGAATGAAATAATTGTCCTTTGTTATTGTACAATATACAATATATAACAAAGCAATAAATAAATAAGTGTTCAAAAAGCTATGAACAGTATTTAAATATATTAAGTAGTATATACAAGTTTGTTTCAAAATAAACTAAATTCTTAAAATGAATCACATTCGGTAAAACAGACCAATCTCATGTAAATATGATAAAATGCTGTCTGGAGGAACTCACACAAAAAGTTCTTTCAATGTATTTACATTAAAATGTCTATCTCTGGTTCCAATAAAATCCACACAATCAAATGAAATATGTTTGACTATATGAATTTAGCTCTACAATCATCAAGTGGATGTTAGAAACACTGTTACTTCTAACCCCCTGTACTTCCCTAGTCCTTTTATGTACCATATTCTTCTGTTAATGTGCAAGTGTGGGTAACGGGTTAGAAAAAAAATGCTAGAAGGGGTATATTGGCAATAGCCACGTATAGCCACACCCATATGCCACTCGCTCTTGTAACAGTGCCCTGTTGTGCTGCTGTTAACTGCCAACTAGCCAACTGCCCTGGCACCCCCTTGAGTGTGGATGGTCCCCTTTTGTCTTGAACTTCCTACAAGTCATAGAAATGACTTGTGGGAAGCTTCTGCCTATGCTCAGTGAGAGGGGGACATCCTGTATCTCTCTCATTCTCCACGTAGCTGCTGACATAGACACATCACCTCACTAGCTCTCTCCATTGTCAGTACCCCTCTTTATACTTAGGGCATTTCCTATTCTTGTATATATATACTACTTTCTAAGTCAGCTTACCAGCAGCAGCAATAGAGTCCTGTGTGTTTTCTAGTCGCCATTGAATGTATTTCTAGTATATTTAATAAAGCTCTTAAAATATATCTCTCCAGTTATATTTAACCCTTTCCTTCATCCAGCCATTTAGGCTTCCATCCCTACCCTTCTTCTGTAACCACCCCTCAGACCTCTAACCCAAGGGGCGGATACAGGCCTGAATTTGACTGGTGCCAAAACTGAAAATGGCCGGGACTAGTGGCCGGGGGTCTGGAGGCCCCAGAAGCCCAAGGGTTTTCGACGCTCTGAAATGTATTCTCAGCAACTCATGGCACTTAAAATCATAAATTTCATGGGCTTACTTTTCAAAGAATTTCATTTTATTTCTAGTAATATTTTTTATCCATATACTGAACCACTCATTACAAACTACTGATCTTTGGAATGGATTTCATAATTAAAGGCTAATTTATGGGTAAAATATGTCTTTATTTGTGAAACTGTAGTGATTGCTTACATATTACACTTCACATCAACTACCCCCGCAGGGCAGGGATAGTGAATTCCTCCAAAACCCTCCTTACTAAATATCCCAGTTACTTGATTTTGATTAGCCCAATCGGCCATCATACAGTGGGCAAACAAATGAAATTAGATATTATCATTGTCCAAATCAACACTATAAAAGTTAATTTTAAAATTCCTTTTTCAATTTTTTAATGCCCACACGGCTAGAAAATATGGTTCACAAAATGTGCCCCAAGGGTGGGTATAACTGACAAAAAAAATGTGCTCTGGGGTTGGGACTATGCAAAATAGGGCAGAAGGTCCGAACACTATACCCCCCTCCCCACCCCCTCCCGTCCAGGGGATTCAAGTAACTGATGCATTTACCTAGTTAATCCTGAATACACTCCATCCAGAACTGGCAAAAGAGCAATTGGATACCAATATATGTTGACCAGTATAATCTACCATTAATGTTACAATACTACCTCCTAATATTGTTCATGATTTCCTAAAAATCTGATCCTTGAAATGTTTATACTTGTATACCAAGTTCCCAAAGTCGTCTTCTACTTTAAAGTGAAGAGATGACTTCAGTAGTCCAGCTGCGGCATGACTCAATAACGTGTTTGCCAGGGATTGACAATCACCTCCACAGGCATTTACTATCTCCCCCGGCCGATATCTGCCGTCCTTATCAATTCCCCATGGAGACTTATTGTGTCTGGCGGCCCGGTAGCGAGAACAATGTTGAGTTGACTGCCTCCTCTTCCTAAATCCACCCGTCCCAAGCGTGGTTTTAAGGAGATCTATCCGGGGCATGATGCCCTCTAACTGCCTGTCTAAAAAGTGGTGGTGTGAACAGGCAGGGATCAGCTCGCGGATTTGACCGGTGCCAAACATCCACTTTTTGAATTGAGCGGTGACTTGTCACCGGTGTGGATCCGCCAGTGAACCCTTACACAAATCTTAGGTTACAGCTCTTTCGTCTTTTGTGACGCCATGCCTGATTGGTTAATCAGGCATGGAATCGGTGGAATACAGTAATTTAAGTAAGTGTTACAGCAAGGATGCAGGGCATGTAATTTGTATTTGTAAAGGAGGGAGGTGCGCTTTTGCGATAAACAGTGGAATACAGCAATCAAGTAATCAAAAAAAGTGTTACAGCAAGGATGTAGGGCACGTTATATGTATTTTGGTTGAAGAAACTGGACAGTACATTTGCAGAGAAATATAAGTTGGTAAATAAGCTTCACATCTGTTACAAAACCAAACGGTTTGTTCTCTGAAATGCTAATTTATGATTAACCTCTTGTCGCCAAATGGTAAATGGTTTTCGATTCTAACATGGGCTTTCAGTATTTTTGTAGGAAAAACCAAAAATGTCTTAACTCTGTAATAACCTCTTCCCAATAACAAACAATACTGATTCGGTTTCCATTTTTCTCTTTTTATTGTATTTATCTTCCACCCACAGAAATATACAATGAGAAATACTGTACATACATTCCATCTTAATCTCAAATTCAATTTCTAATAACTTATGCACCATAAGGGATTGAATAAAACAGTTTTCATATCACAAATGTTATATATGAATAACCATAGTTTTTGCATTAATATTCCATGGTTTTATGAGATTTGTAAAATTGAACTGGTTAGTGTATGCTACTCTTAAACAAATCCTTAGCCAGCAGTGAATGTCAGGGAATCATTTAGACACCAAAATCCTTAATTATCACACAGGACACACAAATGTTAAAGGCAGATACGTTTCAAGAGTGTAGTTGTCAGACAAATTGAAAACTGGATAATACGTCTTATTCGCAGCAAGAATACTGAGAAGAAGAATATAAGAATACTGATCCTGCAAATTTCATTCATAATTGAATAAAAGTTCATTATATGTACAAATAAATATCACTCATATTCATCACAGTTAAGCACATTCAAATATATATTTTAATTTAATAAGAAAGTGCATGATTAATACCCTAGCTTACATACTGAACCTGTCAGATAGCTGAAAGCGGCATAGGAAACAAAATGTTACCATATATTATATTATGCATACATCTACATCACTCTCTCCAGCAGAGTTGAAAGAATTTGCATATATCACAATTTTAAACGTGCATAGTTATATCAATGTTCATGTCAAACAATATATACAAATACAGGAGCAGAGGGGGGATCTTTAATTTAGTTATGCCTGTGGCACCCAAAAAAGGCGAAATTATTTGACCACACCTCTCTGACAAAAATCCACTTCATAAAATACATCTGACGAGGTAATGTTAACCATATCTTTAGCAGTAATAAGTCTATCAAATATTTTGCCAATTTATGCTTCATTCCAAAGTCATATTCTAAAATGCTGTCTACTACTATCCAGATGACATACTGCCTAGGGAACTAAAGATATGAATGATTTCAAGGTATTTGGTAGCTGATGCATGGAAAATAGTGATATGGCTACTGAGATTTAAATATCTATAGCCTAATTGTTCCATCATGATTAATTACTTTGTTTTGCCTGCATAAAATGAGATAAGGCTCTCAATTCAAAATCTTGATGATGAATCCTATTGTAGATTTTGAACATGAAAGCCACATCACACGAAGTCCTAATATCTTTATAACATAATTTTTTCCTGTATTAAGTGATATGCCACCCCTTTAAAATGTCACTCCCCCCCCCCCCCCCCCCTCAATATTCTTGGTTGTGTCCATCAGCATGCTATACTTGACATAGCACCAGAACCAGCAATATTGGTCAAGTCCTCGGGGGCTGTTGACATAGAGACATTTCTCAGGTTGAGGTTCCTATTTGTATGATTGTACTTATGAAGAGTCGTAGATTTTTCCCGCGGTGTGGCAAATCTTGTGGCTGAGTAGAGTCTACTGGGTAATTGTTCGTATGATGAGTTATATGTTGTGTTGTAATCTCCATACGTCTCACTTGCAACCTGATCAGACCATTTCTGTTGGAGCTTTTGAGACAAACCGAAATTTGTTGGTGCACCTAGGAATAAAGAAGAAAAAATGTTAGTTGCTTTCAAAATCCTACAAACTGTGACAGAATAAAAGTAAGTATGACCCGGTAGGTATTTAACAATAACTTGAAACATATTCAGTAATGCATTCAACGAACCTGTCTGTATAAAATTACAAAAAATGTGCTTTACAACCATATTTGTTTAATAAGATGCAAACATAATGGAGATGTTTCTCTATATTGCTTAGGCCAAAAAATAAGTGTTATGTCCCTTATACGTCCTAAAAAATATAGGTAGGGTAGGTAGGGATTTTTTTTTAAATTGTTATCATTGTTATTCTTTAACTCACACGATTCCCAGGAGTTGGATGGCTACAATAAAAGTTTGCCTTGTTGTAATTGTCTAAATATATGCATTAATTGTACTTCTGTTCATCCAGAAATTGATAATATAATGGTTGGAGAATTGATATTTAGGACGGCGAGAGAAATACTCAGTAAATAAATTGCACTTGATTTTTCTTTTTTTGCTTAGGTGAAAAAGTTTTGAGAGAGAGAGAGACTTTAATTACTCTGTAACTATTGCTCTTACTTTCTATAAATTGCATTTACCTTGAATCGGGTAGTCTGACTTTTCTGGTACCCAGGCCAACTTATTACTGTCCCAGCTGCGAAGAGGGGGAAGTTGGTTCGGTCCATCCCTTGGTCGCTTGTTGAAGTGTTCATCATACCAAGACACTAAGTTATTTGAGTAGCGTTTCCCATGATGGTAGAATAGCGCCTCTTTTCCATGACCATCCTGATCTTTCAGCATGGCGTTTCGACGGACGACAACGTCTGGGCGGTAGGTACCATAGTGGCTGAAGTCTGCACGATGGGTACTATTGTGCTGTGTGTTGCCACGAAGAAACTACAAAGAAAAGGGTTGAGGTTAACCATGAGTATTTGAGCAATGTTTTGATACAAAGTGTTTGTGCATCCTAACAACACCACTAGGGGACTAGTACTTGTCATATTCAAGATATGGTGCTGTAGGCCTATGTGTATATCTGGAGATGGATAAGTTCAAAAGCATTTCACGCTGTGATGCTGTCTAAAATCTTTAAAATGTTTCAAAAGGAACTAAGTACTGTATTTAACTTGAAGAAAATATTAAGATCATCTGTAAAATATACTATAAAAATTGTATTATTAAAGATATAATAAAAATATATCATTAAAAATGTTTAAAATGTTAACATCCACAGGACTATCATTTGAATATTATATGAATATAAAATGGAAAAGGAACATTTCCAAAAGAATAGGGTAGAATAAAATCATATTTAAGAAAATATAGATTTAGTTAAATAAAACTACACAAGACCAGTAAACATGTTTTTATCTACTATATTAGAGAGAGCTTACTGGTAGTCTGCCTACTTGTAGAGCTAATTAAGTCACCTAATTAGCTATTGATCTATGGGATAAATATCACCTGTAAATGGCTAAGCTGGAAGTGATCAATAACTGAATAAGCTGTCAAAGGAAGTGGAAGTCACTTACATTGTGCTGCTGCTCTGACCAGTTTCCAATAAGAACACCAGGCGAAAACTTTTGTTCTATTCGCCACCCAGGCAAATGCCACTTATGGGGATCTCCGTGAGACATGCTTTAATGAAGTTAATACTGAACTGGTAACTATCACCTCTACTGTCTACTAGTGTCTACTGTCTACTGATGCCAACTAACTGATGAACTGAATCAACAAGCTTCTGCTACACTATTGACATGGTTGCTAAGTTGCCCATTTCCTTCGCTAAATCTCTCCGCATTAAAAAAAAATACGTGATCATAAGCCCGTCATGCTGTTCAAATGGAGATGTTGATGTATAAATACATTGGAATAAGGATAAGGGTGTAATGATATTTCTACTTATATCTTCAAACATAAGCGTACTGACTGTTGTCCCTTGGAACTATTTCTTTGGCAGATGAATCTTGCTTTCCGTTTCTGATACGGCGGTTGCTAAGGAGATGACCTAATTTTGAGTTTTCAGGTCACCGATAGAGGGCGTTACTGAAAACAAGATGTCAGCCCCCATGGCCGCATTGCGTGGTCTCCGAATCTGGAACCAACTAGTAAATATCAAAGCGAGGAGGATACTGCTGTCACGATCAATTGCATCAGGTGTTACTACACAAGGTATACATTATTTGGCTAAATAATCATACTTATGGGGATACGTTGAATGTTGTGAACATGAGCTGAAATCACAATCCAGTGCCAATACCATGGCCATCATTGAATGATAAGCAGATGACATTGAATAAGGTTGTCTGCAAGAATTCTAGAAATGAAGCCAACAGTGCGTGAATAGGTAGTTAGGGATGTTTTAGCTTGTTAACTTCAGTCTCTAGTGTTCACTCAAAATTGTAGGGATCTGCAAAGTGTATATTTTTTGGCAGGTCAGTTTTGAGAGCAAAATGAACATAAAAACAACTTGTCATTAATCCAGTCTGTGTTTACAAAAATATGTGTCACTGTCACTAGGGTCAGGGGACAGAGAGCAGTCTAAGCCAAATGGGCAGGGATGAGCCTGTCATTTGGTCAGACAGTTTCCTGAAAAACTCCATCAATAAATAGAGAGGCACACATTTCACATTTCTTACCTTTTTTAACTATTAAATTGCCACTTATTTTCTTACCAAACCATCTTCTTGAGACATACTCACATAGCTGAAGTGTTAAGTTCCCTTTATGACATGTTAGGCATATCAATGTAGTTGGTATAAAGATTTGGAGAAGCTGATTCTAAAGCTAAAAATAAAATAAAATACAATATATGCAGACCTGTATGAACCATAACATACAAAATTTACTTATTGAGAAATGGGATGCCATATGCTGGTACCCTTCTCCAATGTCATAGGAATTATATTCATCATCATCAGATACTGTCACACTCGGGTTTGAGTGTTATGACAGGCGGAATAAAGGGTGAGAGGTGAAAAAATATAATGATTTGCTCAATTGATATTTTTAAGAAAGTTCACATGAAAATGGGTGTCCTTATAAATGTGTGTTTTTTTTAGGGTTTTGGCTTGTTGGAATAATGCCCAGACCTCATATAAAAAATGAATCTATTCTCAATCCTTCTAACTTTACAGATGGCAGTGTTTCCACTGGTGGGAGAGCAGATCTGGAAATGTGTTTTCTGGACCCAGAGGTTCAATCCATCCTCAAGAAAATCACTCAGTTAGATGTTGAGAAAGTCTTCCCGACCAAGAAACAAACCATAAAACCTCCAAAATATAAACTTCTCACAGATGAACAAGTTGAAGAGGTAAGTATTTAACATGTATGCTAAAAGAAATCTTATTCAATCATAGATTCTCAGGGCCTACCCCAACAGCCAATTGGTCTAAGACTTCAAATTTCAAAGTTTGTCTCTTTTTCTGCCATATTGCAGCTAATATATGACTAGTCAGTTCTAAGCAGGCATGGGGTCAATTACTTTTGAAAGTAATATATTACAATTACAATTACTTTTGAAAATCACCATCCCTATTAATACAATTACAATTACTTTTCAAATGTAATATATTACAATTACTTATTACTTTTCTAGCTGCGGTGAATGTGACCCTTTGTCTTTTATTCAGTCTGAGTATGTTTTATAACAGCTGTTTCATACTTCTTAAGGTGTGTAATATGCTGAGTTCTGATAAACACATATCAAAAGTAGAAAGGGGTTCCCTACCTGGAAAAGGGGACCTGTATTTTTATAATCCCACAAAGATTACTGACCCCAGTAATGGTGAATATTTTGTCTACCATACACAAGGTGGACACTGCTTTGTTTAGATACCTTGCAGACAAGAAAATATGTTTACTTTACGCAGGAGTTCATCTAATAAAGGGTTCATCTGAATCAAAGGTACTGATTAATGAAGGCAAACAGGGGTGTCCTAGTATATAAGATCTGGAGCAAAGAGTGATGCACAAATCCCTCAGTAATTCAGTACATAGAACAAATGTGCAGAAGAACCCGGGTGTTTCATCTGCTATACATTTGACAATAAGAGAGAATGTGTAGCTTAAGGCACTGAGGATTCTTGAAAACCTTAAGCCTACAGAGGTGTTTATATTAAAGAGATATTGAAAAATACCAACCCCACAATACTTTATACAGAATAATCTGATAAACAACTTGCTCAACCATCCAAAAAGCCTTTCAAATGAGCGTAACATTTGGTCTCCTTGAGTTCAGAGTATGCTCCAAAATCCTCATGTACATGTATGTGCAGGTGAGGACTGACAGTGTTGAAATGAAATGTATTTGAATAATGTATTATATGTAACACTACAGCTCCTATAAAGGAGGATTTTATCATCAAAGAAGAAGAAGTGTCTGTATAGCTACAGGAAGTTACAATTGCAATTTTAATCACCTGGGGTTTCATCAACCTAGATCATTCATGGAAACGATTATCACCCCTAAGTCTTGAAGTCTACCAGTTCCACTTGGAAGTCCACATATAATTATTCATATCTCATAATAACTATTTGTCACATACATATACCGGTAGTCCGAAATAAGCAGGAATGTATGACGTTGAGCAAGTTCTATGGGGAAAACATTGTTTGTAGGAGACCATCTAGTCATTTTAGTATTAAATAACACAATATGACAAAGGGATCATTACAAAGTCACCGTGATTAGAGCACAACTGCTGAAATGTGCCTAATGAGGTTTGATAATATTCTTTAAAAGGTGAATATGAAGGCTATTAAACAGAGCTATTGCAGATAGCCTTTAAAGTTACAAGGAGAACCATTCTGAGAAATAACTCACATTTTGGGGATGTCTTGAGGGGTGAATTTTGAGGGTTAGGGTGTCCAAATAACTCCCAGACACCCTGCTGTCTTAAACCCTGTAGGCAAGGTATCTATATTTATCCTATGAGAGGAAATGAGAATAAGGATGGGCAGCTTATATCAGAGCCTTCTTGTTCTAGTTTCAAGAGGATTCTACAGCACTCAGTTCCATTGTACACCTAATGGCAGCTATTCTTATCTTTATCAAATTGCAATTAAATCAACTTCCTCTGGCCTCTGACCTAGATTAAAGTACCTAGACCTCGGCTGTAAGACAACATTACTTTTTAGGAGATGCAGTGAATAAATTCTACTGCATTTCAGATGATTCACTAAAACCTTTTCACAGACTTGTTACTGAAATCGATCCTTCACTTCAAATTCAAGCTATTTGAGACAAGGAGTGACAATCTGTATCTGTATGGATAGGACTATCGAGTCATATGGAAAGTGACTTGTTTACTGTACAGTTGATTTTTTTTGGTCATAAATGGGGAAAGTAATAGAAAAGTAATAGAAAATTACTTATTACTTTTGGGGTCAGTCTATTACAATTACTTATTACTTGAAGATTTTGACTGTCTATTACTTATTACAGGCAATACTTTGAAAATCGGTCTATTACCTATTACTTTTCTCTTACCTATTACTTATTACCCCATGTCTGGTTCTAAGTGGTGAAGGAAACTGGAGAACCCTGTTTTCAGCTGTAAGAAGAAGAGTATGTGGGGAAGAGCTGGAAAACGATGCTCCTCATGTCATGTACCTAGTATATAATATCTAAATCTTAAGGGAACCTTTAAGTCTAGATATCTTTGCTGATTTCAGCTGCAAGAAGAGTATGTGAGGAAGAGCTGGAAGAAGCTGGAGCTGCCCCCGGTGATGAAGATGGCCGACCAGACCACAGAGGTTCTCGCAGAGGAGGAAGAACTGGTCGGATTTGATAAAGATAACAGCAAATTCGTCTTCACAGATATCACGTACGGTATGCCTAATAGGGTAGGTACATTATTAGTGCTCGGACGATTAATTTGTAACTCAATGAAATGTCCGTGGTGAAGCCAGACTGACTTTTTCGACAGACATTTAACAACATCGATTATGCTCACATGTTTTAAAAGCTTGTGTCTCTGAACGTACTGTGCAAACAATGTGAGCAGTATATATAAAAATGGTGATCATTTATTTTGCTTTCGGCTATGCATCAATGTGGCTGGGAAATCAACCTGAATCGATTAGTTATGCGAAAACTTTCCAATTAATCGATCGATGCAAAATAAAAATCATAGGGTACATACCCTGTGGCATGCCCAATAGGTAATGTATGTAAAATATCTGTAGTTTTGATTCAGGAAAGGGGTTGCTAGTGGGATTTGGCCTTCAGCCTAGTAAGGTAAAGGTAAAGGTATTCGGTTTATAGTCTTGTATCCACCGAAGTGCTCACACGACCTTCCTCCCCTAGCAGGCACTGTACATACAGAAACCATTTCAATCCCAACGGGTGATATTCCAGAGCAACTGGCAGCATATAGCGCACACACTCTAAGCACTGCCTAATTTATGCTAGGTAGCCATTTTGCAGCTGGGTAGACTGAAGCAATATGGAATAAACTGTCTTGCCCAAGAACGACCAGTGCCCGGAGTGGCCGGGAATCGAACCAGCGCCCCTCTGATTACTAGTCCGACACCCAACCAACTGAGCTACTTTGTCCCCATAGGGTAGTACATTATAGAATCTAACAGCGACTTTGTCTTTACAGAAATAAGGTACATGCCCTATGACAGGGTATTACCCCAAAAAAGTCTAATTTCAAAAATCTTCATATAAATTTTTGCCAGTCTTAAAAGGAGGTTTTCACCAAACTGCCAGTCCAAAAGACAGGCTGGACTGGTCCTGGCTAAATCCCTGGATTGTGTGGCATTGTCATACCACATACAATGTACATTTCTGTGCATGTGCATGACCAACTTACTCAATAATGTAAACAATATGAGAGCCCTCACCTCATTGGTCTTTGTCTCCTAGTGACGTCACACTGACACTATATTTGGCGAGATTAGTTGCAGGGACTTAGCCAGGATTTGGAGAGTAGGGTGTCCAAACTGGGCTTTGGAGGATACAGGGTGTCCTTGTAATCGAACGCAGCGCGTTCGATGCGGTCGCTCGTAGAGCGACCGCCCTTCACGGCCGGGGGTCTGGGGCCCGCCCAAGGGCCCCAGAAGCCAGAGGGTCTAGGTGCTCTGAAATGCATTCTCTGGCTTTTCCTGGCACTTATTTTCATTATTTTACATATTGAAATGTATGTTTTTTCAGTGTGAATTATACATTTTATAGATATTTTCCCAGGTATGTCAAATCCTGTTGATGATCTACAAACCATGATGACCAGAAATAAGGCAAATGTCCAACCTTTTGCTAATATGAATGTAATACAAAGGCATAATTGTTCATTTCATAGTTTATTGTATGCTCCTTTATTTATACATATCTCATTTGTCACTTGCACATATTTCACCTCAAATAACCCTTTGCTGTCTTTGTATTTTGCAGGTATTGTGTGCATGTAGCTCCCACTCTCTGTAGTCTACCTTCTGCAACCTGGTTTAACCCACCTCACCCTGTGTAGCATTTTAGTTTCTGACTCTGGCTTTGGCTTAGTTTTGCTTGTTAATTTCTTACCATTTATCATTCATCACAATCATAAATGTAATGTATTCCAAAATTATATTCTCACCTTGGGTTTTGAGCACAACTAAAATAGCTTAGAACAGGATGAGCCAGTCACAAGTCTGGAAAAGAGCACTAACTACTAGTAACTAGTGCCCTTAAGGTGAGTGGCCAATAGAGTTCAGGTAAGTGGCAACTTGAAAGATATTGAAATTAAAATTGTGGTGTGATTAAAAGAAGAAAACAAGGTAAAGAAATGATCTCAGGTGTAAAAAGATGTTTATTGACAAACCTGAGCAGTATTAAAGCAAAAGACATCTTATCAAATGAACTAACAGTATGTGAAGACAAGTGGACAACTGCAAGTGGAACCTACTCATTACAGGTCTGAGAGCTGATATTCATACTAGAAACAGCTGGTATACAAGTTAAGCACATTACATATTATAAATACCAAAATATAGGTTATATAGCCAAGACAATATATATATATACATACTTATTTTCATTCAATTCAACTATTTATAAGCTGTGACATAACATGCTATGGAAAATCAAAATCCTGTTGCACATGTGTGCAATTTGAAATTGAAAAAAAATTGTGGGGCAATGACCTCAGAACAACAGAATCGCAGTAAATTGAGCAAAGCTATGAAATGAATGACTTGGCACAGTAGCAGCAGTAAATAGATTTACATTAAAAGAAATTTGAAATGAAAATCACAATATATCACATAATAACAATCAGCATGTTAGGTAGTGAAAACCTTGGCACTTAAATTAAAAGTATAAATGAAGCCAAATATAACTGTAGCACTGAAATGTATTGTAACATTTCTGGGGCAGTCCTCATTAAGTCCTTAAAGCAGCATATTAGGATATGAAAACTTTGGCACTTAAATTAAAAGAATAAATGAAGCAAAATATAACTTGAGCACTGAAACAAACATTTCTGGGGCAGTCCTCAGTAAGTCCTTGGGTATAATTGATTTAAATAGCCCAATAAATCACAAGTATAAATTAAAAGTATAAATGAAGCCAAATATAACTTAAGCACTGAAACAAACATTTCTGGGGCAGTCGTCAGTAAGTCCTTGGGTATAATTAAGTGCTATTTCAAAATTTCAATGTCCATCTTGGAAATTCACCTTCTTCGCACCGCTGTTATATACCTCTCTGCCGCCCTCACAAAACAAAAGTCCTCAATAGGTATATCCGCATATCGCACCCTGATTAGGCGATCCAGATGCTCAATACTGAGCTTCACCCTTGCATTTGTCTTTATCCTGTTCTGGACCGAAAATGCCCTCTCAGCCTCGGCGTTGCCGACCATCACAACCAGACTGAGGGACATGAGCTTGTACATCTCAGGGAAGAGTTCCCTGTTTCCTGCAACTCCGAAAATCCTGTTGAACAGTTCGATAGGCCGCAGCTTCTTCTCTCCCTCCAGCATGTTTTGGGCCACCACCCTCTTGAACAGTAAAAACTCCTGTCTTGCAAAGTTACTGTCTATAACTGCCTGGTAGTTGCTGATGACTGATCCATAGTGTTTCAAAAGAGTATCTAGGAAGGCAACTCCCCACTGGTTAAGGTGTGCAGGATCGGGGTATGCCGCGGCATCGAAGATCTGCATGGCATCTATTAGATCCACTCTTGGGAATCTTCGGCGAAGGTTGGTGAGAAGATTGGTGAGGACCTCGACGCGAATCCTTCTGAAGGCCTCTTTTTCATCACCACCTCTCCTTTGTCCAGTAGATTTGATGGGATTTCCCTTGAACTGGTCGACAGGATCCGAACCCAGCTCTTCATGGAAGCTGTGAAGAAACGTTCCATCATCATTGACCATCCCCTCAAGGGTTGCTAAGCAAGTGTCGAGCTGTAAAAGAAATAGAATAAATATATTTGTAATATGTATTGTTATGTACAATCAATATTTATTATACTATACATATGTAAAATATTTTATGATTATTCCAACTGTAATAGTGCAATTAAACAATGCTAAATAATGAATCAAATAATGTCAAATATTTTACTATTATTCCAACTGCAATTTGATAGTAAAATTTGCAAGTAAAAAACATTTGATTGATCATAACTGACAATATCATTATCATTTAATTTAAGAATAACATGATTAGATGAAAAAATGCAATAAATATATACAATAGCAAATAAGCAGTATTAACAAGTTAATGCAAACAAACTTACAGACTTCTTCACTGTACTGAAGCACACATCTCTGTGCTGTAGTATCCTGCTCAGGTGATTGGTGACACTCAAGATGTCAGCCATGAAATGGAGGAGGGCACAGTTCTTGTACGAGCTGAGGTGCTTGAACAGCCCGTGGGCAGTGGGATCCCCAGAATCTGCCTCCGATGAGAGCACCACCATCAGTGGCTCATAATTCCTGATGAGGGCTGCCAGACAACCCCCCATGCTCAACCAGCGAATTTCGTAGTGGTGTTGGAACTTGACCGTGTCTGATTCCAAAAGTTCTGCCATATCCTTGAAATGCTGGAGACGCTTAGGAGAGAGCTGGATGAACCCATACACCGTGCCAATAGTTTTCACAAGCATCTACAAATGTTGAAAAAAAGAAACATCAGACAAAATTAAAAGGACAGTGCACATAGTATTCACAAACATGATAACATATATATTGCATACAATAGTGAAGAATATGTACTATAACCATTAATGCAAACTATTTTGTAATATTGATAAATATCAACATTCATACTTATGAAGCATTTTACACCCTAATTAACTTGAGTATTGAATATATTTCTCATACAACACACATGACAGAAATGATGCCCAGAAAAAAAGTAGTGCAGATAACAATGAATGAAATGCAATACTTACTTCAACATCATGTTGTTTCTTACAAACATCACTCACAGACAATGCAAGTCGGTGGCAAACACAATGCACTGGCACAGTGTGGGGGTTCAACATCTTCAGTCTCGCACAGACACCATTTGTCGATCCTGTCATGACCGATGCCCCATCGGTGCCAAGGCTCATCACCTTTCGTTCATCAATACCAAAGTTGGATAGGACTAGTCGAAGGGTATTGAAGACAGCTTCTGCAGTACCGGACGTTATCTTCTCCATCGTCAAATAAGAGGTTACCACCTTGGCGTGCTTTGAGATGTATCTGTAATGATAAAAATACTATAACTAACATGCACATTATATCGCAATGCAGCTAGTACTACTAATCACTAACAAAACAAAACAGTACAAAATTTAGGGCAATCATGAGAAATATGAGGACATCTTGTAGTATATTCAGCAAAATCAAATACAAATTTTCTCCATTTAAAAGAGTTCAAAACATATTTACCTGATAATGAATACACAGTGTTTCTCTGATGCCCTATCATTACTTTCGTCCAGGCCGATTCCAACAAAGGGCGAGTAGGCTAGTTCACACTTGAGGTCCTCCTCAATCACAAGACTGATGTACCTCAAGAGCTGGAAAAGAACATGTTATTAAAAAAAGATTCACAAATTTGTTACCGATACTAATATGTGAATAAAATGCAGATGATAAAAACAAGTTCTTAAGAAATATAAGAACAAATTCATCACTGAAACAGTTAAAAGTTACCAATATCAATGAAATACCATTATCTGAGTAAAATAACAGCTGATAGAAACAGGATAGAAATTTTGTTCATGAGAAAAACATGAGCACATTCATTACAGAATAAAAAAATAAAGGAAATCTGCAAAGGCATGTACAAATGAATTAAATAGACTGACATGTATACTGAAGCTATATATATGTATATATATATATATATATATATATATATATATATATATATATATATGTGAAGATTCAATAGAAAAAAGGAAACAAACCTCATTGAAAGTGGTTGGCGAGTCATGTGTTGCATTTGTCTCATTGGACCTAAACACCTGAAGATCTCGGACATCCATGTGGCGCCCCCAAGCCAGCATGTTCTTGAATTTGCAGTTGGGCAACTCATTCATGACGAGGAAGTAGGCAGTCTTCATACCCGATACAGCAGCCTTCAGTTGTTCTGGGTTGACTGGTTTTGGATGAGTAGACACGGCTGCTGGCTGAGATGGGTCATCCCCTAAAACACATCGTTGATGGTCTTCGCTGACCCCATGCTGGCTTAGAGTCTTTTTCCTTCAAAAGAAGTAAAACAAATCAAATACATCAACATATCAATTATATATATATATATTGCGATAGAATATTCAGATTTTGTATTCTTCCTCCTTAGTTTTAATAACAATATGTATAGCTATCCTGCACCAGTTACATATATACTCCTTAAAATATTATAACTGTAAATCAGGTAAATATCTAGATAGAATAGATAATTTGAAATAATACAATAAAATAATAAATAAACATGCATTACTTAAGCTACCACAAGCTGCCTGGCCTAGCTGACTGATGACTGATATATAGGAAATTCAACTGTATTATCGGAAAAAATGGAAATGGTAATAATAAATAAACATGCATTATTTAAGCTACCACAAGCTGATTGGCCTAGCTGACTGATGATTGGTTGGGAAACTCAATTGTATTATCCAACAAAATGAAAATGAAGGGACATAAATTACCTAAAGTTGCGAGTGCCGGAGCTCAAAGGTCCTGGCCTCTTGCACTTCCTGCACACCTTACACCACATAGTATTGGAAACTTTATCGTAATCAATCCATGGGAAATCTGTCAGCCACTTCATGGGGAACTTCCTTGAAGTCGATGTCTGCTCAGGGTCATCAGTCGTTGTCAGCTCAGGATCAGTGGCTGAAGTTGATGATGGCACATCATTGAGAATAGCTGTGTCAGTATGGCCATCAGCAGTGTCAGCATCCAGGGAAGATTCACTGTTCAGCAGACTCAGCTCATGACATGGAGTTGGTACCACATTCCTCCTCTTGAAGACCTCACTTAAGGTTGGTTGGTTGAAATCTCTCAGCCTCTTTCTGGCAGACATGTCCTGGGTGCCAAAGGGTTAAATGAATAATTGTAGCGTAATTAGGTAGGTAAAGGGTCAAAAAAATATAAATCATAAGGTGCTCTGGCTAATACTAGGTTGATTTAACATCCCTAATAATACCCTGGGTGTCAAAATGTTAAATGAAATATCTTAGGCTGCATTGGCCATCAATGGGTTAATTTATCCATATTTAGTGTAATTCGGTAGGTAAAGGGTCAAAAAAGTCATCATAAGGTGCTCTGACTAATAATAGGTTGACTTAACATCCCTAATACTACCCTGGGTGTCAAAAGGTTAAATTGAATATTTTTATATTGAATTGGCCATCAATGGGTTAATATATCCACATTCAGTATATCTTGGGGGGTAAAGGGTCAAAAAAGTCCTTATCAGGTACTCTGATTATGAAAATGTTGATTTAACATCCCTAATACCACCCTGGGTGTCAAAAGGTTAAATAAAATATTTTTATATTGAATTGGCCATCAATGGGTTAATATATCCACATTCAGTATATCTTGGTGTGTAAAGGGTCAAAAAAGTCCTTATCAGGTACTCTGATTATGAAAATGTTGATTTAACATCCCTAATACTACCCTGGGTGTCAAAAGGTTAAATAAAATATATTTATATTGAATTGGCCATCAATGGGTTAATATATCCACATTCAGTATATCTTGGGGGGTAAAGGGTCAAAAAAGTCCTTATCAGGTACTCTGATTATGAAAATGTTGATTTAACATCCCTAATACTACCCTGAGTGTCAAAAGGTTAAATTAAATATTTTTATATTGAATTGGCCATCAATGGGTTAATATATCCACATTCAGTATATCTTGGTGTGTAAAGGGTCAAAAAAGTCCTTATCAGGTACTCTGATTATGAAAATGTTGATTTAACATCCCTAATACCACCCTGGGTGTCAAAAGGTTAAATAAAATATATTTATATTGAATTGGCCATCAATGGGTTAATATATCCACATTCAGTATATCTTGGTGGGTAAAGGGTCAAAAAAGTCCTTATCAGGTACGCTGATTATGAAAATGTTGATTTAACATCCCTAATAATACCCTGGGTGTGAAAAGGTTAAATGAAGTATCATAGACTTCATTGGCCATCAAAGGGTTATATATCCGCATTTAGTGTAATTTGGTAGGTAAAGGGTCAAAAAAATATATCCACATCTTGGTTGGTACAGGGTTAAATGAATTATATTATAGGGTATAGAACCCTTAACAAATCCTGGGTGGCAAGAGGTTAAATGACTAGCATGAAAATGATAGCTAATAAAAATCTCACCACGGCTGGCTGGGTTGTATTAGCAGACGGCTACTGTGCTGTGTCTCTCTACACTGTCTGGTTGTTCATCTCCTTATCCATATGTGTGTCCTGTTTGGCAATTCAAGGGGTTAATGATATCCCTCAATTGCGCTAGGGTTTTTATGCTCTGGGATTGGATCCAGAGCAGCATTTTTCTTGTTTTGTTTTTCACACGTCTTCAGCCAATTATATTGTGAGATTTCCTTTTTTTTCATTGGCTGCAGACATGTGTAATATCAATTACTGGCAGAACTGGTAATGAAGGGATTATCCAAGATAATCCCTTCAATACCAATACTACCAGTAGGACTGGTATTGCTTGATATTTTTAGGCTTGAGATTGGCATCACTTGTATATTTTATTATGTATACATGAAAAAGGCCATTCTTTTATTAATACCCTTTTTTAATTCCAGGCTGCCTCTATAAACAAATATTGTAAACAAAAGTAAAGTTGAACAAACAAAAAAAGTCATATCATTCTTTTATTAATAGCATTTTCTAAATTCCCGGCTGCCTGTAACTTAGTACTTCTTTATTTGTCTTGACCACATATGGTTACCATTACGGCTGCTTCTCAGGACAGCTGTTTTAGCTACCCGGACAACCTAATGGGAATTTTACGATCCTCTGAAATGTAAGTACCCTTTATCTCAAACATAACACTTCGCCGAGCCGTTTTACGACACCTGCCACAAAAGGAGTCGTTACGGCAAACAGACCCGTTTTGTGGCAGTGTTTGATAGCGTGGGTTGGGCAGGATGCCGCCATCGGAGCGTGATAAGGTAAGAACTTATACCCGTCTTTTGAATGTGTTTTGGCTAGTGTTCGCCCGCCTTTTATGGGGTTTTAGGAGGAGTACCCGTCAACCATTACATCGTAATTCAACCACTCAGCCCGCCATAATGACGGGCAGGCGGGTCTCTGGAACAGCCGTTGAT
>OZ012697.1:2316116-2338616 GCA_963942565.1 Maea johnstoni
AACAAACCCATAGGCGCTAAAATATTGTGAAGCCCGGGTCATTCCGCACTAATTGCGACATGGATGTGAAAAATTAAATCATAATGTACACATTCAATACATATGTATTCTAAAACTAGACATTCTGAAGTTTGGGATTTTTGACTTGGATATAAAAAAAACATGTGTTTAGTGAACTTTATTGATGGTTTAATTGAGAAAAATGGGAAAGTGTGTGTTGGATGTGTGTCGGATACGACATTGGTTTTTCTTCAATAAAAACATTCTAAAACATGATAAATGTTACATTTTGGGTTGGACACATGAAATTAAGTTAGTTTGAATAAATGGTAATGAATTTTGAAGATAAAAATATTTTGGATAAAAATAAGCTTTTGTCCAAATATTGGCTGTCGTATCCGACACAAAAAAACATGAAAAAGTTTATTTTTCTCCAAAACTACTGCATCAAAAAAAATGCCATTTCATGAAAGTCTCAATTATCCCTAGCCTATATTAGAACCCAGAATATAATGTGTAAGGTCTGCTTAAAATTTGGGGAAAAAAGGTGTTTTTCATTTGTGTCGGATACGACAAACGTGTCGGATACGACACCCTATCTAGAGTATACCCAACCTATTAACATTCAAGATGAACCTTTTTTCAAGGGGAAGTCCAAATACGTTTTGAAAAGTACATGGTCAATACCATGGGTATGAAACAGGCTCAATTTCTCAGTTCCAATTTACATTGTTTGTCTATCAATTCCCATTTGATTGGTTGCCCTTTGTCTAATTATCTGGTGCACGCCAAGTGCGATTAATCCTTGATAATCTAGGCAAATAGGACAGTAGAAGGGGATTCACTCTACCACAGCCATGAGGATTTGATTCTAATATGAGTTGATCCACCTCTCTGTTCCAATGAAAAAACAAAGTTTAAATTGATACAGTGAAATGTAGAAAAAAAGCACTTAGTCAAAATGTTGAAGTGAATTAGCTGAACAGCTCATTTATACACCACGTTCCTGTTTACACCCATTTGAGAAAATGTTTGTTGAAGAACAAAACTGTATTGAGATTTATACATTTATGATAACGTCCATGATCCATCTGATCCACTTGTTACAAACTAATGCAGTCACAAGGATGGTTTCTATTTCCTTTCTTGGATCTTGCTATCCTTCCAGACATAGTGAATACCCCACCACGGTGACACCAGGGTATCTACTGGTCCCTGGTGGACACTGTCACCAAGCATGTGTATTCAAGTCAACATCCTCATCAGGGGCGGATCCAGGATTTGAGAAGGGGGGGTTCGATGTAGTTCCGAAAAGTGACACTGGTGGCGCCACTCACAATTATTTATGAAAACACCACCAGGAGTGAACTGCAGAGAGCTAAAAATAATAATTTCATAAGAGATATAAAAAGAAAAATAATCTCATAAGAGATATAACAAAATACATAATAGAGTAAGAGTGAAATTTTAATTGAAACGCAATATTTCATATAAATTATGATATGCAAAATCGGATTTGGTGATGGCCACATTGTCCTATTTTTAAAGACATTTAAGAAATATATTTTACATTTAGGAGAGATTTAACAATGTGAACACCCTGGGGATGAGGGGAAGAACTTTTGCCCGCTATGCTTGATTGATGTTAGCGTAATTGGCACTAATTGCGATACATGCATCTGGGGGTGGGGGGGGGGGGGGGTTCAATTGGAGACAGACTCTTTCATTTGTGATATGACTAACACCAGTCATTCTGCGCTCGTCAAATTCTCAGAAATCAACACTTTCAATTTTTTTTCTGATTTGGCTGAACAATTTCTATTCAACCTTTTTACAAATAATACTCTACTTGATGACGTACGCCCAAAGTTGTTTGACCATTTTTGCACTTCAGATGCAAATGGGTTAAGCCACCTCAAAAGGTGTTAAAATGTGGTTATTTATCTATCTGTTGGCTATTAGTTAGGTATTATCCATAGGGCTTGGAGGAATCAGGTGATCTAGAACTTTGAGAATCAACGAACCCCCCCCCCCCCCCCCCCCCCCCCCCCTTCAGCTAACAAACATCAGGTTTTCCAAGCTAGTTCTTAGTCTGCAAACGACTGGACTGGACTGTCTGTATCCGCTGTGACCTGTGACCAGTGACCTGTAATCTATATATCTCTGGCTGGACTAAGGAATCAAGTGATCTAGAAGTTTGAGAATCAACGAACCCCCCCCCCCCCCCCCCCCTAACAAACATCTGGTTTTCCAAGCTATTCTTAGTCTGCAAACGATGTTCGTGCACTCGGACCTATACCTGGCTGAAACCTTGGATTAAGAAAAGAATGGATATGTAACGAGAGACCAATTACTATATGCCCTATAGTTACATGCTAGCCTCATGCCAGGACTAGCAGATAAGGCAGCAGCACGAGGTCACGTGGGAACAAGGACCAATCAGGGCTCCCGCATCGATTACATTACAGAGAAACCTTATCTCCACCACCTGCTGGGGGTGCCCAGAGCACCTATTAGCGACTATTAATTGACACTGGTTGAGGCTAGCATGTTCAGGTTGACCGGCTGGTTTCCATTCCATGTGTTGGTCTTCTAAGCTGAAACCAATCAGGCGGCTTGTATGTTTACGTTTGGTGTGGGTAATGACCTAATTACCCACGGAGTGCTGCTTGACCCGTCTGCAGCCGATTAGTTCATAGGGGGGGGGTTCGTCGAACCCCTCGAACCCCCCCTGGATCCGCAACTGCTCATCCTGTTTGAACTGGAGCCCCACAGGTGCTAGCTTGAGTATGGGAGGAAGCTGATGTTATATGCTCAGAATGCTAGGAAAAGTATTAGTTACTCTTAGTGAGGAGTTGATAACTGAAAATATTACTATTGCCAAATTCTGAACCCCTGTTGGCAAATTTGGCAATAGCTTGGTCAGCCCTGCTAGACGGAAGCCAAACCTGCTTCTATTCGACTTTAACATTTGAATTGATATAGTTATTGATATAATGAAATGGCTTTTAAGTTATTCAGGGTATCTACCTTTAGGTAATAAATCTGATTCTTTCAATCTTAATGTCAGGGTAGCATAAATTCATGTAAGTACAGACAGTAAACTGAATCAGCATGTGGTATGTCTCTCAGAATGACAAATGATTATAGAGCATGAAAAATTTTGTAAAAGTAATGGTAATTATTTAAAGATATGGTACTGACAATAACATGTTTACTTTGTCATGAAAAACATTGCAGGAATCTGATTGGAGAGGGTAGGCTGAATAACATCACATGCTCAGTCATTGAGCAAGTGAGAAATTAGTAACAGGTATACCGTCGCACTTCTTACTTAAATGTTATATTTCTTAATATTTCAATGCAATTTTTCAAATATGTAAGATGTCTGTATGGCCAGGAATATAAAGTATCTAATTATTGTGAGTTTTATTAAATTGTTTACTTGGAGCAATTGTACATTGTTAAAAATCAGAAAAAAATGATATATGCTGGGTAGTGTCACGTGTAACATGTTCCAAAATGATCTAAAAATGCTCCCTTAAGACTCATATAAGTATTTCATGCAAGTCAAACTTTTCAACATAGTACATCCTTGGTTTGTTTCAGTTCTGATATTGATCTGATGACAAATATAATTGTTTTTATATTGATTTAAGGTAGTGGACAAAAGTGTCGTATCCGACACAGCCTAGCTTGTCGTATCCGACACAACAACCTTTTTTTAGAATCATCTCACAAAACTGCCAAACAATATCTTTTTTGAGAAAATTGTTCATGACTATTGTTCAAAACCCTTTTGAGATGATACCTAGACATGTCTTGTAGTGGAACTCCTATGAACAGAACAGAGATTTTGGTATTTGTCCAAAGTTGAGAAAACCTCCGTCGCAAGCTTGTCGTATCCGACACAATTTTATTTTCCTCAAAAATTACATTTTTTGTGAGAAAAAAATTATGAAACAATAGCACATGTTAGATAAGTCCTTTATAGACATGATTATAAAGTTAAGTCATCAATATACCTGTTTTCCTCTGAAAAATAGAAATTTTAAGTGTGTAATTGTTGTATCCGACACAATGGACGCTACCACGGAATGACCCCCCAGACTTTTTTTTTGTTTTTGAAAGCCTAAAAAAAGGAACAGGCCTTTTTTGTTTATTTTCCTGCTCGCCGAGCACCACGGCTATGCCTCAGACATAATATTTACAATTGATACACATGTTTACCATATTTTTATATGGATTTATGTTATACGACAATGTTTTGACGGTGTAGACAGGTAAATGTATATATTGACATTTGTATAATAAATGAGATTTACAACATGCAAAGAATGCAAAAATATTTTTCTGTTCTTATTCTGTTTCCTCAAAATAATCAATCAGCAGACCCCATCTTTTAATAAAATTATCATTTCTTTGTAGTATATTGTACTTCAGTTCTTCATGGTTGAATAAAGTTCTTGTTTGGAATTTGACAGATAATATACTTGGAATTTTACAGTTTAGTTTTGCATTAAAGATCACCTTTTTTGTGATTAGAATAATAGTATTGATCCAAAAGGATTTTTTATTTTCACCAAGTATGATAGTTTGTTCATCAATTATATAATCTGCCAAGCCAATTTCAGACAACCATATTTCTACTTCTCTCCACAGATTTCTTGATTTTGAACATTTGATTAACATGTGTTCAATTGAATCTTCATCAGTTTTACACATATCACAAAGTGATGATTCTTTTATTTTCATTTTAAACAACTTGTCATTTGTATAAAATCTTCTGTGAAGAGTTCTAAATTGTATATATCTGAGATATACATCTTCTACCATATGTATTTTATTATGCCCAGACTTGATATAAAAATGAATCTAATCTCAATCCTTCTTACTTAACAGATGGCAGTGTTTCCACTGGTGGGAGAGCAGATCTGGAAATGTCTTTTCTGGACCCAGAGGTTCAATCCATCCTCAAGAAAATCACTCAGTTAGATGTTGAGAAAGTCTTCCCGACCAAGAAACAAACCATAAAACCTCCAAAATATAAACTTCTCACAGATGAACAAGTTGAAGAGGTAAGTATTTAACATGTATGCTAAAAGAAATCTTATTCAATCATAGATTCTCAGGGCCTACCCCAACAGCCAATTGGTCGAAGACTTCAAATTTCAAAGTTTGTCTCTTTTTCTTCCATATTGCAGCTAATATATGACTAGTCAGTTCTAAGTGGTGAAGGAAACTGGAGAACCCTGTTTTCAGCTGTAAGAAGAAGAGTAGAGCTGGAAAACGATGCGCCTCATGTCAAAAAATTTGTACCTAGTATATATCTAAATATTTAGGGAACCTTTAAGCATGGTCTTATCCAGCAGGGCGTCTGGGTGTCATTTTGGACACCCAAACCCTTAAAAAGCACCCCTCAGGACACCCAAATATTTTTGTGAGGAATGTCTTAAAATGTCAACCTCAAGCATATAATTGAATTTTTTCATCATCATATAATTCCCATGACCTTGTATAAGGATATCATGCTTTATTTTGATAAATATATAAATGTTTATGGTTGAAATCTGAGTATATTGTAGACCCCCTTAAAAATTGGGACACCCAAAATTTTTACAATGGCCAATTTTAGGCACCCAGTTTCTAATTCCTGGCTAAGACCCTGCTTTAAGTCTATCTTTGCTGATTTCAGCTTCAAGAAGAGTATGTAAGGAAGAGCTGGAAGAAGCTGGAGCTACCCCCGGTGATGAAGATGGCCGACCAGACCACAGAGGTTCTCGCAGAGGACGAGGAACTGGTGGGATTTGATAAAGATAACAGCAAATTCGTCTTCACAGATATCACGTACGGTATGCCTAATAGGGTAGGTACATTATTAGATGGACGATATTAGTACTCACATGTTTTAAAAGTTTGTGCCTCTGAATGTACTGTGCAAACAACGTGAGCAGTTTATACAAAAATGGTGATCATTTATTTTGCTTTTTGGCTATGCATCAATGTGGCTGGGAAATTGACCCGAATTGATTAGTTATGCAAAAACTTTCCAATTAATCGATGCAAAATAAAAATCATAGGGTACATACCCTGTGACATGCCTAATAGGTTATGTATGTAAAGTATCTGTAGTTTTGATTCGGGAGAGGGGTTGATAAAGACAACAGCAATTTTGCCTTCAGCCTAGTAGGGTTGAACATTAGGCCTAAAAAAAAGTTCTTTGTTTCCTGTAACTCTACCCTTACAAGTTTTTATTCAAAAAAATCCCTACCCTAAAGTTTTTATCGCCCATCCAACTCCCAATCAAGGTAAAACATGCATAAAACACACTTTTTTGACCAAAAAAATAATGCAAAAAAAAATATTTTTACAGACCTACCTACCCTATTTTTTTTCGGACCGTTACAGGAAACAAACAATTTATTTTTTTAGGCCTTATAGAATCTAACAGCGACTTTGTCTTTACAGAAATAAGGTACATGCCCTATGACAGGGTATTACCCCAAAAAAGTCTTAATTTGAAAAAATTTTGCCAGTCTTGAAAGGAGGTTTTCAACAAACTGCCTGTCCAAAAGATAGGCTGGACTGGTCCTGGCTAAATCTCTGGATTGTGTGGCATTGTCATACCACATACAATGTACATTTCTGTGCATGTGCATGAACAACTTACTCAATAATGTAAACAATATGAGAGCCCTCACCTCATTGGTCTTTGTCTCCTAGTGATGTCACACTGACACTAGATTTGGCGAGATTAGTTGTGTTTAGGGCTTTGTTATGGGTCCTATGGCAATCGGACTGTGGCAACCAATCTATTTGTCTATTCATATAAGATCATACCACATAATACCATGTACATTTTTCCTTTAGGATCGTTTTGTTGTGGTCAGAGAACCGGACGGCGTCCTGAGAACTGCTAACTTCCAGGAGCGCGCCAAGGTGATGCAGGTCTACTTTCCCGAGGAGGAGCGGCAGCTACACACGCCCAAAATGTTCAGCGAGGAAAACCTTGAGGTAAGAGTCGTCTATTGCCCTGGTGTAGGGATTTTAAACCTTCCAATGCTGAGGCTACTTTCGTCCTAAGCACAAGGATGCAAAGATTTTTGAAAACCATCTAAACTTTGTCATGTCGGTATTCATTGGATAGATCTCAGTGAGTACTATCAGATGAGTACCCATTTGCCATGGTTACAGTCATCTCTTAGCTTTTTGTCATCATTTCATGTTGACCGAATTACCAACCAGCAGCGAAAGGTTAACCCATTCACAATCAGAGTTCCTCTAGAAAGTATCATCTGCTACTACAAAAACTTTCGAAAATAACTAATAACACATAAAGCAAAAGTTCACTTATATTTAAATGAGAGTTGGTGTCACCAACTCAACTATTCTCCTTTAAATGTTTTCAGGAAGATGCAATTGAAAGTATTGTTTTAAAATGAAATGCTTATGATTATAGTTGGTACACAGATTTTTTTTTCTATAATAGAAAATATGTATATGATATGTCATACTTGTATTTTTGTCAAATGTTTATCTTATGTTTGCTGAAATAATACTTCAATCAGTCTACCAGAGGCATTTGTTTCATAACCTTGTCTAAAATAAATGAGTTGAAATATTTATATCAGAGAATGATGCTTTCCTACATTTAAGCTTAATGCTTACGGACATAAGCTTATAATTTCTCCCTATTTGCCTTTGATGATGTAGCTTCCACAGTGAAAGGGATAAATAAGTTTGGATATTTATATTTGAGAAATGATGTTTTCGTACAGACCTTATAATTTCTCCCCACTTTCTTATTTCAGGGACTTTTAAAAAGGGGTAAATATGAATACGTCTTAGAGCGAGCGTGCGTGCAGTTTGAACCTGACGACCCCGAGTACCTAAGGGTAAGTCTCATTCATTAATACTCCTATGAGTCCTATCAGAGGAGGAAAATATAACGCCAAAGAATTACTGTACACCATGTTAATTTTGCACATATAAAGTAATGCGCTTGGCAGGCAGAAACTTTATTTTTGCGAGCTGGTGTTGAATGACAAGCTACTGTAAAACCCATTATTATTGCGCTCCTTTTAATTTCACACATTTCGCGCTAGGTGATAATAACGCGTATACTACTGGCGCTGATATAAGTTCAAAATAGCATAACAATGCCCCATCTAGCTGTGATAAAGTTGATGCGTGTAATTAAATGGCTGCAATCTGATTCAGATGGCAGTTGCGTGAATAAAAATGTGCGTGGTAATAAAGGGTTTTACAGTATCATATCAGGGTGCTGTATGATACTAGCATAGAGATCTGATGCCATCTTAATGGTGCGCAGTTGAATAAAATGCGTACTCCAAGGGTACGCAAAGTACACATTAATAAAACTGCCGCAATATTTAAACAGCCTACTGTATTTTGGGGTCCATGAATAGTTCATGTTAAATATTCTTGGAATAGATCTTAAAACTTACAAAGGTTGCATTTTGTAACACAACACGGATAAAACAAAATTAAGAAACGGTAACACTAACTACTTCATTTTTCTATTTTCGAATTAAAAATGAAACTTGCATCAAAATTTCAATTTTCGTCTTGGAAAATGAAAATTTCAAATTTGTATCAAATTTCGTCTTGTACCATGTAAATATTGGAATTAACACTCAGTTTTCTACTTTCGGAGTTGTATACTAGCCAATGAACTCCAGGAATGAATGGGTAAATTTTCTCGAAACTTTTTTTTTTCAAACGGTGCTTTCACCATCATTACTTAAAAAAATTGTGTAATTAATAAAGAGATGCATGGTTGAATCCTGTATATTCAAATTTGACATGTTTTTTATAGGTTACCAAATTTTCGTAACCATACCAAAAGCAGGCGAACATTAAAAAAAATAAATGAAGTATTAAAAAACACTAAAAACTAAAAAGAAATAGCACACCAACAAAAAGAAAATCAGAAATGTAAGAAACACCAAAGCCAAAAGACCTGTATCAACATACAACCACTTGTCATCGCTGGCGTCGCTCTTGTTCTAGGTTACGCACAGGGTGTATGAGCACATAGACAGCACTAGGAATTACGACCACCTCTCCTCAACACGACACTTCGGCTGCATGGCGTTCTACCTGGCCTACTACAGCAAAATAGATCACCTACTCACTCACTTCCTGCAACAAGATAGGTAGGTACTACTTTTCTATACATTCAATACATTAGTATTTTACCTGGCGTATAACAGCAAAATAGATCAACTACTCACTTCCTTCAACGAAATAGGTAGGTACTACTTTTCTATATATTCAATCCATTAGTGTTTCGCCTGGCGTATTACAGCAAGATAGATCACCTACTCACTCACTTCCTGCAACAAGATAGGTAGGTACTACTTTTCTATATACTGTGTACATAGGATAGGAAATTTATCTGAGTGGGGTCAGTTCAATATAATGAAAATTGGAAATACATGTAGTGTACCATACATTTACAGTATTATTCCTGTCATTAGACTATCAACCTTCCATATTGGCTTTTCGGAATAAAAATTCTCGGTCAAATCCAAAATCACAAAGTCGGTTAATTTGCACCTCGGATTAATTTCCTATCCTACAGTATTCAATCCATAAGTGTTTTACCTGGCGTATCACAGCAAAATAGATCACCTACTCACTCACTTCCTGAAACAAGATAGGTAGGTACTACTTTTCTATATATTCAATTCATTAGTGTTTTACCTGTCGTCCGACTCACTCACTTCCTGAAACAAGATACGTACTCAGGGTCTTAGTCAGGATTTAGAAACTGGTTGTCCAGAATTAGAAATTGTAAGATTTTTGAGTGTCCTATTTTTTCCTGAGAGATCACAATATACATGTATTCAGATTACAACCATGAGCATCTATTAACTTATTGGAATACAGCGTAATGTCCATATACAGTGCCATTGGTATTATAACGAGGTTGAAGAAATTCAATGATATGTTTGAAATTGACATTTGAAGAAATTCCTCACAAAAAGTTGGGTGTCCTGAACAGTGATTTTTGAGGGTTTGTGTGTCAGAATGACACCCAGACGCCCTGCTTAATATTTGGATTGATAGCAAACTTGGCTCATATGATTTAACCCATTAATACTCACAGGGAACAAAAGCAGTCAGACAAATTTGGTGAATTCTTTCAGTCAAACAAATATTTGGGTACGTATTTGAAGGAGAAATGTTCATCAGATCACCACTAACAACTCTTCTCCAAATAGTTTGTAAAATCATTCTTGATTTCCAAGTTATTACCAAAAGTATCAAAGATCCAGACAACAATGTCAAGAGAAACTCTTAAGCATTAATGGGTTAACATCTGGTAGCAAATCAACATGATCTAGGGGCAGCTGCCCATAAACGACTATTAAGGTCAATCCCCGAATTCACAGCATTATTTCAATTCCAGGTTAGAACACGCTGCGGGGCTCGTTAAAGTGTTCCACGTCTGCTCTCCAAGATCGCCCTCTAGTGGCGAGGCAAGAAACCAGAAGGGACTGTCGCCTCTTAGTCTCGTTAAGGTAACTTATTTCTCATCTCTTAGATTTATAAAGGTAGTTCATTTCTCATCTCAGTTTCTCATGAAAGTAGCTTACATCTCATCCCTGATTGCGCCTAGATGCGTGAAAATTTTCTCCTAGGCTTGGGAATCAGTTGCGATATCAAGATCGATAATCAGTTGCAGCCAACCGATCGATTATTGATCATAATCGGTTCTACACCGGTTTTATTCAGTAATTGGGTACTAAAGGTCTAGAGCATAAAACTAAGTGATAGTCTATGACAATTGCTTTCTATTAGCACCCACTTTAACTTAACTTGCCGGTTATTTAGTTCTATTTTTCGTCGCTAGGTGTCACCTTTTCCGATTATTATCGATTGCCAGTTTTGTGATCGATGATCAGTAAAAAAAAAGAGGCAATCAATCGATTATCAATTATAATCGATCATCAGCCCATCACTTATTTTTTACGACCTCTCGCCTTGTCAATTTCCAGTCGACAAATGCGCTGTCCAACAAACACTCCTGATTAGTTGATTGGCTGCTCATGTGACTCACATCAATCGCCAACACATGCTGAGAATGTGTATAAACAAGCTGTGTCCAAAATATGTATGAGCCATTATCAGCAGTTCAGCTACTTTATGTTATCATTGCTCCATAAAAGAACAGAAGACAAATAGGTGGTTGCAAACTTTATTGATTACGTAATGTTGTCTTATAAGTATTATAAATATAGTTCATATCTTAATCTCTGACTCTTTAAAAAGGCAGTTCATGTCTTAGCCTTGGGTCTTATTTAGGAAGTCCATATCTTATTTCTGAGTCTTAGAAAGATAGTTCATATCTCATCCCTCAGTCTTATTTCGAATTGAGTTGATATCTCATTTCTTAGTGTGATAAATTTGGTTCATATATCAGCTCTTAGTCGCCTAAGGGTAGCATATATATATATATATATATATATATATATATATATATATATATATATATATATATATATACATATATATATATACATATATATATATATATGTGTGCATGTATATATATATATATATATATATATATATATATATATATATATATATATATATATATATATATATATTTATATATATATATATATATATATATATATATATATATATATATATATATATCACATACTACTCTTTAACCAGTGTGTATATTATTTTTGTTTCTTTCTTACCAACCTACCTGAACAATTTTCAACTTTATGGCCTGAAGCATGAAAGGTATAATCCTTAAATCTGTGGGCCACAGTGAAAAATCAAATCCTGTATTTGACTGTGTTACCCTCGTGAAATAAATATTATTATTATATTATTATTATTATTATTATTATTATTATTATTATTATTATTATTATATTATTATTATTATTATTATTATTATTATTATTATTATCATTATTATTATTATTATCATTAATATTATTACTACTACTATTATTACTATTATTATTACTATTATTATCATTTCATTATTATTTTCATTATTATTATTATTATTATTATTATTATCATTATTATTATTGTTATCATCATTATTATTATTAGTATCATTATTATCACTACTATTATTATTATCATTATTAATATTGATTGTTTGTGTTTCAGTTGTACGTAGAGCATGACGCGCGGGAGAAGGGCACCTTGGAGCTTGCCCTGCAGACCCTGGAGGAGAGCTAGTGCGTGCCATCAAGGGCGGTATTGATATCAGCCCTATACTGTATAATACTGTGGTAGTTTCGTGCATATAAAGTAATGCGTTTGATAGGCAGCTCAAGCAGGGTCTTAGCCAGGATTTCGAAAATGCCTGTCCAAAACAGCAATTCCAAAATTTCTGCCCGTCCAGATTTAGCTACTTATCTACTTCAAATCCTTATACCAGCTACATTTGATAGCCTAGTGTGTCAAAAAGGCTAATTTACACTTCAGCTATACTCTAGCAGATGGTTAATTAGGAAGATATTTGATTATTACCCCCTAAAAGTGCAAAATTGAAATTTTTTCATAAAATCTTTTGCCTGTCCAAACAGGAGGTTTTTAGGAAACTGCCTGTCCAAAAGACAGGTAAGACGGGTCCTGGCTAAGTCCCTGGGCGGCTGCCTTTGATGCAGCTGAATTTTTGTGGAAATAGTTGTTGAATGACATCCTATCATGTTAAATGGGACTAGCATAGGGATCGTATATCCAATTAATGGTCTTAACACTTTCATGCCCGTGGCGCCCAAAACTGTCAGACTTTTTTGGTGTTATCTTTCGTGCAGCAGCAGTATTCAGAAAATATTTGAAAGAGAAACATGGATAAAAGTCCAATACACAACTCTCCTTCAAATATTTTGTGAATTTGTGATGATAATCAGAATCCCAAAGTCACTTAAGTCAGGTTTTCTGCCTCAGATGTGAGCAGTTTTTTTGTGAGGAAATAAAACACATGGGACAAGTCCAGTCATTTGTGTAATCTTTCCAAATTCCTGACACCTGAAGGTCTTTGCCTGTACTTACTTTCTGAAAGCTACAGTGAAATATTTAAGAATGCAATATAAGGAAATTGGCAAGAGTTGTTGTAAATGACAAGAACAATAAAGAATTATAAATGGAAAACCAACACTTGGTTTGAGTTATTTCTATGGTAATGAATTACACTGGCTTCCTGGACCCATTAGGCCTAGAAAAAAAATTGTTTGTTTCCTGTAACAGTCCGAAAAAAATAGGGTAGATAGGTCGGTAAAAAAATATTTTTTGGATTATTTATTTGGTCAAAAATGTGTGTTTTATGCATGTTTTACGTTGATTGAGAGTTGGGAGGGCTAAAAAAAATTAAGGGTAGGGATTTTTTTGAATAAAAACTTGTTAGGGTAGGGTTACAGGAAACAAACAACTTTTTATTTTTAGGCCTTAATGCTTTTCTTGCAGTGGTCAAACAGCCTGGTAAACGAAACTTCTATCCATAAATATGGAGCGGAACCTGCAGATATTGCAGAGTGGAGAGAGGATCAATTCATATCGAAGTGTATCACACTTTTTTCTAATATTTACTCCGTTCAAATGCTGCAACGTTCAATTTCTTTCTTAAAGTGTGGTGAAAAAGAGAAGCGAGTGCATTTTTCAATTTTCAGATTCTAAAACTTCTATGACAAAATTGGAAAAAACTGTGGAACCCTTCCCTCCAAAATACTCTAATTAATGACTAGCATTTTTCTGAAACTCACACCTATTCTCTAAATGTAATTATGCTTTTTTTTGCTCGATTCCAAAGTTTTTTTTCAGAAGTTTCACTGACCTAGAACCAGAGGAAACCTGCTGAGGTCACATCTCAACATTAAAGCGTACAATAATTGTTCCTGCGTACAATTAATTCAATGAGATGTCATAAACTATCAAGTGTATCAAGTTGAAGTGTTTCACCTGTGTCAAATGTCCAAGGTTTGAATCCCACCCAAGCTCAAGCATATATAGTTTCTAGCAGAATACATCATTCAATCTCAAGTGATGTGTATTTCATATACATAAGTGACTCTCAGTGGTTTTCAGGAACCCAATTTATGAATATTAGAATATATAACTCCAAAAAATGAAATACAAAGCAATGGATTAATAGACAGTTATTTTGGTATGCACAACCATACACAATTCTAAATATTGCAAGTATACACACCCCTCCATCAGGCTACAAGAAATCCAACTATTGAGCAGAGCTAATAATGCTTTTATTTAGGTGAAAGTAGGATTATTTGATTGCAAAGAAATATTTGTATGTACATCTCTATATTCAAATTTCTAAAATGTTACATAAAATGTGCTCGGGTTTCATTGTATAAACGAAAAAGGGTCAGTAAGATTGTTAAATTGGCATATGTTTTTCTGCTGCGTTATAAATAGATATCCTTGAGTCATATTTCTCTACTCAATAATTATATATATATATATCTATTGCGGTTCATAAGAATTCTTCATTTCCATATCAGTAACATTTCGATGCGTCTTGCTGAATCAACCCATTAATGCTCACCGCGACCAAAAGCAGCCTGACAATTTTGATGAAATCTTGCAGTTGAAAGCGTATGGAGGAAAGTATTTGATTGAGAAATGTTAATCAGGACGTTACCAACAACTTTCCATCAAATATTTTGAAAAATCTCAATTACAAAATTATAGTTATAAGTATCAGAGTTCCAGACGACAATTTATAGAGGACCTCTTAAGCATTAATGTGTTAACCCTTAAGCCCCTTTTACACTAGCAGAAATTTTGCTGGCAACGTACTGGCGACCATTGGCGACGGGGGGCAATAAGTGAGTTAGTAAGTATTTATTGACTATATCTTCGATATAAAAAATACATTGTACAAACTTGATTCAATAGAAAATTATGGGGGTAAAAATGTGGTGGCAATCCCCCGCAACCATCTTTTGCCACCACGTTGCGAGCAAGTTGCCAGCATAGTGTAAAAGGGGCTTTATGCTGCTGGTGGCTAATTATACCCCTACAAAATGATGCAAAAAACCTGTAAAATGACTGAAACCCTGGCAAATGGGTACTCATCTGAAAGTACTCGATGAGAGCTTTCCAATGAATACCAAGATGATAGGGTTTATATGATTTTCAAAGATTTTTGAGTTCTTGTGCCTTAGACAAAAGTAGTCTCAGCATTGGAAGGGTTAATGTGTTAAGCAAGGTGATACTAGATTTTTCTTACAATGCAAATCTTAACCCTTCCAGTGCTTAAGCTCCTTTCGTCCAAAGCACAAGGATGCAAAGATGTTTGAAAACCAATATTAACCCTGTCATGTTGGTATTTATTAGGTAGCTTTACTGAGTACTCTCAGATGAGTACCCATGTGCCAGGGTTTCAGTCATTTTAGAGTTTTTTTGCCTCATTTTGTATTGGCCAAATTAGCCACCAGCAGCATAAGGGTTAAGGCTAATCATAACTAACTCCAAACTTTCCAACTAGTTGCCCTAGCCTGGTATGTTTAGCAGACATGCATGTTATTTATAAATCAAATATACCTTTATTGATCAAGAAAACCTGTGAAACACTGTAAACTAGAAAGAGTGTTCATATCCAGGTCAGCTCAAGCAGCTAAGTTAAAGAGAACTGATATTTGAAATACCAATACCTCAGTGATTAGATAACTATTGTTAGAAAGTGGACAGCAGAGCTAAACCAGGAGATATTTCATTTTGAGTGTGTCACCAGCACCACAGCCATAATGGACATGGTGAATGCTAGCACATACTAGCTATCGCCCCACCTAACGGTGCAAATTGGTACTAAGAACACCAGATACTGGTAGACTCTGTATCCGTGCAGTCCTCAGGAAGGAGGTCAAGGAAACTTATGATCTTGGAATCCCCTAACTAGGGTTAGAGTAAGGGTTAGGAATCAGGTCCAGGGTTAGGGCTTATGTGAGGGTTAGGTTACCCTAACCCTATTAAGCCTCCACTTCGAATTCTTCTATGCCTCCCCCTCCCCCCTCTTCCGGCTTCTCTATCACTTCTCCCTTTTCCCCTCCTACTTTTCCCTCTGTTACTCCCTCTTTTCATCCTCTACTCTAACCTCTTTCCTCATGTCTTTCTCTCCTCCCTCCTACCCCCTCCTCTTTCTCACTGGCACCTTCACACCCCTCTTCTGCCTCTGCCCCCCTCATTTCATCCACCTCTCTAACCTCTTTCCTCGTGTCGTTCTCTCCTCCCCCCTCCTCTTTCTCACTGGCAACTTTACACCCCTCTTCTGTCTCTGCCCCCTTCTTTTCATCCCACTCTCTAACCTCCTTCCTCATGTCTTTCTCTCCTCCATTTTTTTTAATATTTCTGTCGTAAAAATGGTCATTAGGTGGCCTTTTGAGGAGAAGTCATTTAAAGAATATCAACAACCACTATTTAATGTACACTTCAGTAAAGTTTTGGAGTTTCAACTTCTCTAGATGACTGATATATGGCGAAATCCAAAAATCTGCATGTTAAAAAACTGCATTTTTTAGTCATTTTTGAGTGAAAATGCCCCAAAAACCCGATTTCTAAATCCTGGCTATGACCCTGATTTACAGTTGATCTGATAATGAGGAAAATTGTGTAGCCTTAACTTATGAAAAAATCTCAAAATTACCCTATATTCACAAATTAACTCCACAAACCACCTTAGCCCCTCCAATGCTGAGGCTACTTTCATCCAAAACAAAAGGATGTGAAACTTTTTGAAAACCATATGAAACCTGTCATCTTTGTATTCATTGGATAGCTCTTGCTGAGTATTCTCGGATGAGTACCCATGTGCCAGGGTTTCAATCATTTTTCAGGGTTTTTGCATCATTTTGTATTGGCCAAACTTGCCACCAGCAGCATAAGGGTTAAGGTACTTAGCCAGTTATCCAATGGTAAAATGGTGCTCTTCCAACTAATTAGGCTTGTTCCCATAGCAACAATGACGATTTTCAGGTATTCCATGAAAAGGTTTCCATAACTATATTTCGCATTGTTAACCCATTCATGCTCGAAGTCCCCCAAAAGTCCTTATTATTTTGACAAGAACTTTTTTTTGAAACTGTTTGAAGCAGAATTGTTCATCAAAATTTAACCCACTACTTTTCTTTAAATATGTTTTAGAGTTTTTACGCAATTCCAAAGTTGTTTTCAATAATTTCAATGATACAGAAAAAGGAGAAAGAATACATGCCTCATTCATTATCAAATGATGTGAATTTCATATAAATGACTCCCTGTGGGTTTCATTGCTAGGAACCTAATTCATGAAATTAAAACTTCAAAAAAAGAAAAACAAAGCAAAGAATTCATAAGCATTTTATTTGGTATAGTCAACCATACACAAATCTAAATATTGCAAGTATATGTACACCATCTCAAACAGACTCCAAGAAATTGAAATATGGAGCAGAGCTAATAATGCTTTTATTTAGGGGAAATATGGATTATTTGATTGCCAAGAAATATATGTATATGAATCTTCATATTCAAGTTTCTTAACTATTAAGAGCAAGTCAATACTAGATTTTTCTTACAATTCAAATCTAAACCCTTTGAATGCTGAGACTACCTTCGTCTAGAGCACAAGAACTCAAATATTTTTGAGAATCATCCAAATCCTGTCATGTTGGTATTCATTGGAAAGCTCTCATCGAGTACTCTCCGGTGAGTACCCATTAGCCAGGGTTTCAGCGTTTTGTCAGTTTTTTCCACATTATTTTGTATTGGACAAATTAGCCACCAGCAGGATAAGGGTAAAGCATATGTATCTCTAGTAAAGTTGAACAATGTTTTATGGTATATCTCCATTTTCCAATGCCGCTTTAAGTAGGAATCAATTGAAGCATTTAATATCATTAAATTAGAATTTCAACCCCAAATGCCCGCGTAAGTATAAATCAATTGAAGCATTTCATATCTTTAAATTAGAATTTCAACCAAAGATAAGTTTCAGAGTTTCAACCTGCCATGTCAGGCAAATGCACCCGATTGGCTGAGGGCTGACTCTGGTCTTCCCCAGACTACCAACTTATAGAGGCTTTCTGAATAACACCATGCTATCTAGATGCCCAGTTTAATATTGCTCCAGCGTGCAACATAAGCACTTGCAAGTTGCAAGTGAATTTGGCAAAAAACGGCAATGGGGCAAGCTGAACAAGACTCTGACTTGCCCGGCTCGGCAAGTAATGTTTTAGGCAAAAAGTCCAATCTCACCTTTGTTTAAAGAAATGGCCGTGCAAAGGGAAGTGCAGGCGGGGCAAGTCAACTTTAGGGGCAGCTTGCCCTGCTCAGAAAATAATGTATTGCAACCTATGTTGCACCCTGCTGCTCTATTCATTGAAAGTATCATTTTTCCGTTAGGGTACTTAGGGATTGGATCCTTTAAAGATTTTGTGATACAATATTGATATTTCCCTAACAATACAATATCTTAACACAGCACAGCCACTCAGTTAGAAATTGATTATTTAAAAAATTAGCTGGAACCTGCATCCCCAACCCAAAGGGTATATTCTTAACCCATTAATTAAATGCTCACACCGGCTACAATCAGCCTAATAATTTTGAAAGAATCTTGCAGGCAAAAGCTTTGTTAGAAATATATTGATAGGGAAGTATCATTCAGAACAATTTAAATAACTCTCCTTCAAACATTTTGTAAAAGAAATCTCAATTTCAAAGTTATTTGCAAAACCATCTATTCTAAGATCAAGACAACCATATCGGGTGGAAGTCTTAAGCAATAATGTGTTAGGCTATAAGTACAGGCATAATTGATCCACCATTCAAGGGTTGCCAGTGGACATCAATGTCTTAGCCAGGATTTAGAAACTGGGTGCCTAAAATCGGCAGTTTAAAAATTTTTGGGCGTCCAAATTTTTAAGGGGGATCACAATATACTCATATTTCAACCATAAACATGTATAAATTCATCAAAATAAGGCATGCTATCATTAAACAATGTCATAAGGAGATGGAAAAAAATTCAATTATAAGCTTGAGGTTGAGATTTTTACAAATTCCACACTAAAAATGTGGGTGTCCTGAGGGGTTCTTTTTAAGGGGTTGAGTGTCCAAAAAGGCACCCAGACGCCCTGCTGGCTAAGACCATGTGCACTGCGCATAGAGTTTCAAGTTCCAAATTTTACTATTTTTTGACACACTCGGATCGGAGTACATTTCCGATGCGTTTGCTTCAACACTGCTTCAGGGTCTTAGCCAGTATTTAAAAAATTCCTGTCTAAAACAGTAATTCCAAATTTCCTGTCCGTCCAGATTTAGCTACTCAGTTACTTTAAATACTTATAACATTTAATACCCTTTTATGTCAAAAAGAGCAATTTACACTTCAGTCATGTCATATGTAGAAGATTTTATTGCCTGTCCAAAAAGTAGCTTTTCAGGAAAATCATTTTCCAAAAGACAGGCAGGAAGTGTCCTGCCCAAGTCCCTGCTTGTGGCTGTACACTTTTGGTCACCCAGTTTCAAAATCCTAGCTAATACCCTGGCTACATGCACAGGCATAATTCATCAACCATTCAAGGGTTGTCAGTGCACATATAGTTAATTTTCAAGGTTCCATAGTTCGCTATTCTTTGACACTCGTATCGCAGTGCATTTCAGATGCTTTTGCTTCGACACTGCTTGTGGTTGTACACTTTTTTTGACCACTCGTTTCGTTTTGGGCGGAACTCGCTTCTCCGTGAAGATTCCTCTTGTGCATCGTCAATTTACGCGACTCTGAAAATGTCTGATCACACTGGTCACATGCGTACGGACGTTCCCCTGTGTGGTATCGCTTATGAAGCGTCAACTTGCGAGACTCTGCGAAAGCCTTTCCGCATGCATCGCATTTGTAAGGTTTATCACCTGTGTGAACTCGGTGGTGAAGTGTAAGTTTACGCGACTCAGCGAACGCTTTTCCGCATTTTTCACATTTGTAAGGTTTTTCCCCGCTGTGAACCCTCTTGTGTAAAGTCAGCTTCCTGGACTCAATAAACGCCTTGCCGCAGATCTCGCATTTGAATGGTTTTTCACCTGTGTGGACTCTCGTGTGCAGCGTCAATTTCTCCCGTTTGGCGAAGGTTTTCCCACATTGTTGACATCTGAAGGTCTTTTCGTCTTGCTGCGGAGTACTGATATCAGATACTCTACTGTTGTCCATCCTAAACTCTGCACTTTTTAAATCTCACGTTGTCCGACTTGTGATTTCTTTTTATGCAAAACCTGTAAAGATGGAAAATATATCAATTATACGTAAAACTTGCTACTTTAATATTTATGATATTGATAGCTAATAATTTTGGCAACAGGCCAGAGCTCAAGACGTTAACCAGGATTTCAAAACTAAACGTGTCTACAAAGGGCAATCATAATTTTTTAAAGGTAAATTTGTGTATTCTTAGATATATCTAGATGATAACCAAAATTATGAACTAACTTACACAGATGTATGAGCATTAATATTCAAGCAAAAAATTCAAATATTCCGGATATTTTCAGAATTAATTGACCAAATTATTTGGGTGTTCCGATGAGCATTTTTCAAGGGTTTGAGTTCCAAAATGATACCCATACTTAATTGGCATAGTTCCTGCAGGGCTCGACGTTAAGGCTAGCCCCGTAGCCCCGGGCTAGTAATTGAATGTCAGGGCTAGTTAATTCTACCTGTGGGTAGCCCTGAGGGGCTAGATAGAATTAGAATACAGCGCTTTGAAAATTATGAAGCCCACCTTTGGCTCTGCATACCTGGATGATAATTTAACTCAATTTACCACAATACACTGTATTCTTTTCATGTTATCAACAGAATCTATGATATCAACAGAGGTCACTGTTTCAAAAGAGTTGTCATTAATATCAGGGCTAGCAAAAATATTTCAGGGCTAGTAAAAATTCCGGTAACTAGCCCTGCTGGGCTTATGAAGCTTTTTCTTAATGTTGAGCCCTGTCCTGCTTCAAATTTTAGTATCAATCATTTACAAACCATTCAGATTAAGTGGTGATTCTATCAATTTAACACATAATGTCAGGTGGAGTTTTAAAGTTTAATTTGTTAATCCTGAGAGAAAGAGTCTTGGCCAAAAGTCGATTAGAACACAATCACAAATCACAATAGGTCAAGTGCACAGTATATACATGCTGGTGTAGCCAGCACAAGATGTTTAACAAGCTAGGGTATGTGATTCTGAGACTTAGATGTCGGCAATATAATCAGGGGCTGCATTAAGGTCATTAAGGGTCAGAACCTCACGTTTTCTAGGGCGCCTACCCGGCTACAAGCTGGGAATATCAGAGGATTCCTGCTGTAACCAGCACCTCAGTTCATCGAGAGAAATATGCTTGTCGCTTATCTCTTTGATTTGGTAGTCTCAGGTATGTCAAATAAGTATATACAAACATATATAATAAATGTATAAACAACATGTAACGGTTAAGTATTAAAGCCCTATTCATTCCATACTTTACCATTTCAAGCATTTAAATTTGGATAACCGACAGGAAATCTACTGTTCTAAATTAGAGACATTTATCTGTCTAATTGTAGAACAGGGTTGCTTCATTTTGTACACAATCAAGTATCTGGTTGTTGAACAAATCATTACAAAGGCATCAGCAAATTGAAAAGATGATTAGTCTATTTCTAAAGACTAAGTTCCTGTGGTTAGACACCCTAAGTTGGGGCAAACGCCACTCCCATTTTTTTCACTGGACATAAGAGTATATTGGGTACCAGGGCTTTATAATACTAGTAATCCAGTATTCTTAAGAGTGCTGAATGCTACCAGCATTCCTAAAAGGTTTCACCTGCCACACAATGTGACATGTAGCTAAAAGCAATTGAGTTTGCTTCTGGATTTTGGGGGTGCAATTAAGCCCCCTTTGATTTTGGAGAAAATAGATTCAGATGCTTTCTGAATAGAAACTATAGAAATCATGACTATTCCTGGTTAGATGAATTTTGATAAGGTCCTTAGATAATGTTGAAGATCAAAAAAGTAAGAGTGAATGTGTAAATCTACATAGAAGAGTTAGTACTCTTTTCCTTTGGCATGGACCATTTTAGACCTACCAAATTGATCTGTTAAGCTCACCTCATGTTTCTAAAGATATTATAGTCTGTCTGACTCGAGTTTGGCAATCACTTTTTTGTGACAAACAGTTCGAGTTTTCCATCCAAACTTGGCAAACATGTTAGGAGCACTACTACGAGTATGAATAAACATATTTTTTGTCTCAACTACGCAAAATGTTGATTTTGCTCATTAGGTCCCATTGTAAAGTGTGTCCATTGCCAACAATACAATCTCGCATGTTTTTATTGTTCGCAACAGACAAACACGCGAGATCGTAGTGTCGGCAATGTGCACATTTTACAAAAGGAACTAATGAGCAAAATCAACATTTTGCGGAGCTGAGACAAAAAGTATGTTTGTACATACACGTAGGAGT
>OZ012697.1:2343616-2346116 GCA_963942565.1 Maea johnstoni
ATTCTGTTTGATGTCAGCCGAGAGAGTAAGAGTTGGTCATAGTACAATGAAAGGAGTGAAGGCTTTGACCCTTTAACCCTTGTGTTGCTGGTGGGTAATTTGGCCAATACAAAATGATGCAAAAACCTGAAAAATGGCTTAACCCTGGCACATGGACACTTATCTGAGAGCACTCGGGAATGAATGAAACCCTGGCGCATTGGTACTCGTCTGAGAGTAGTCAGCAAGGGCTTTCCAGTGAATACCAACATGCCTGGGTTTGGATGGTTTTCAAAAATCATTGCGTCCTTAGACAAAAGTAGCCCCAGCATAGGAAGGGTTAATGCTTAAGAGTTCTTCAAGAATTTGTCACCTGGATCTATTGCTCTTTTGGAAATAACTTGGGAATTAAGGAAGATTTTACAAACTTTTTTAAGGAGAGTTGTAGGTATTATTGTTCTGATGGACATTTCTCCATGGAATAACTTCTGAACTTCTTTCTTAAATTGGTCCCAAACGACATAGCCGTCCGTTTTCAGCATGCAGATTCCTTCGAGCTAGACCATTTTGACCAAAATTTTCATCTCATTTTTGGCCTGAAAGTGAATAACGATACAGTTTTCGACGCCAGCATTTTAAAAAATGACAGATATGAACCCCCTTTAGGTGCAAGGTTATGTCACAGGTACCTTGAATTATGACAGGACCTGAAAATCAGCATTTACTATGTAAACCACGTGCTGTTAGCAATTTTGAGCTTTATGGGAACTTTCAAAAATGTTTTTAAAATATTCATCGTGCAGATCCCCTGTTGAGGTAGTACCTTGCACCTTACCAAAGACATGGATGTTCATATGGTAGACTCTCATTTTCAAGTAAAGGGTGAGTCTTGACATTTTGCCAAAAAAACTAAACACATCCAGATATGTTCTTTAAGGGTGCCACATTACCTCAAAATAGCCACTTTTTGATAAGTTCACCATTATTCGGCAACTATGAGATGTAACCTTTACAATAGCATAAGTGACGCTGTCTTCATTAAACTCAGTTTTCAGATATTCAAGTTTTAAAAATGGCCCGTGTATAGACTAGGGTTTTACCTTAATATGTGTTAAAATATCAGAACGACCCTATATCTAAAAGAATCACATTAACCGCCTTAGTACCCTGACAATCTACAGTTAGGTGTTAAAAAAAATATTGATGGACTTGTATCGAATTGTACGTTTCTAAGTGTTTAGAAAACGTATTCATTGGGATGAAATATGTTGTGAAATAAGGTGATTGCCTGATTGCCAATCTCATCAAGGCATTTTGGCACTACAATAGTGTTAAGGATCATCAAGAAATAGCGGGAAAGTATAATTAGGAGTATGCGAAAACTGTTTAAATTATGAAGAATTTAGAATACTTATAATTCATAACGAACATTTCGTATTCATTTGTTGATATTCTTAATTTATAACGAACATTACGTATTCGTTCGTTGATATTCTTAATTTATAACGAACATTCCGTATTCATTCGTTGATATTCTTAATTTAAATAGACGAATCATTCATATGTGAGTACTCATAAATGTGTTAGGAGTATTCTTAATTCATTTTTGAATATTTCTTAATACCTCTCTAGGAACATTCATAAATGACTCACAAATATATAAAACTGATTATCGAGTATTCCAAATAGAATTATGCTTATCAAAAAAATGAATTTTGAAAAGTTCTTGATCGTTTTGAACAACCGCGAATGCCTTTTAAATTCCATTGGCGGCTCGACACAGTTTCAGATGATGCCGTGTTCTCTCAATTTAGTTTCTTTTTTGACCGCCAGATGTCCTCTACAATCAGACCAAAGACCAGTTCTCCATACTAGCAGTATTTGAAATCACTTAATTATGAAACATGTTATTTCTAAATGCAATCGGACCTTACTCGATCTTCGCTTCATTCAATAAAGTATTCTTTGTTTCAGATAAAGTTTGTATTGCCTGAAACTCAAACACACTACATAATAAATTTCATTGTCACGGAAATTGGAATTCATCGTTTGACATTAGGTTGACGGGTTTAAAAGCTCAACTCAAAGAAATAGGTTGAACGATTAAAAAGGGAAAGTAGTATTGAAATCACAGGCCTGAATTACAGATAATGGTGTGTGTTCGCCGCGCCCCTGGTGGAGATTGATGATACTAAGACACTTTATTATTGCGTTTTAATTGAGTATTTTGGTCTACATGTACTCTCTATTAGATTAAGATAACGAGGTTGATCAGTCCTCGGAACTATTTTTTTTTCTTTGAAAGATTGGGGTTTTGTCATCTTGTTTTTTTACACTTCAATATGAAAAGGCATGAGAAATATCTCATGATTCTCCTTTGGTCTGCACCAATACTTGTTATACATTGGACTTTATCCAAAGTATACTTTATTAGAATTATGCCATTTTAATTTCCGCAACCCTGTGTAGAGACGCAAATTGGCACCATTGGCACCTATTTAATATATTTTGATAAACGTTT
>OZ012697.1:2348616-2390712 GCA_963942565.1 Maea johnstoni
ATCATTATTATTGCTATCATTAATATTATCATTATCATCATCATCATCATTATGAGCCCTCAGCGTGGAGCCAGAGAGGTGTTGAGGATCACACGCCACTGCACCCACCACCAGCCTAGTCTATGATTGTGCTGCCATCTATATTCAGCACAGGGAGTGACTCTATTTCTATCAACACGATTACAGTAGTCAATGCAAGGATTTTCTCAATTATTACCAGAGGATTGGAAATACAAAAGAATACTATATAAGTGACGGGAATGATGTCAAACAATGTGCAAGCTTTCTTAAAACCACCCTTTAGATCCGAATTGATGAATTGATGAAACCAAGGTTGAACTGAATGTGCCTTATAAACAGTTAACATGATTTTGACGATATGATAAGAATTAACATCCCCGTGACATGTGTTCTTATCATCGTAATGACAGTCTCATAACTCATGTAGAGTGGTCAGTATATTGAGCATTTGTATGTTTTAATTTATTTGTAATGTTTATCCATACAGAGTGGACTTTTAATAAAAATAGTTTTATCATCGATATTTTGTTGTTGTTTATCTTCTCCTTCTTCTTCTTCTTCTTCTTCTTCTTCTTCTTCTTCTTCTTCTTCTTCTTCTTCTTCATGAGTTGGACATGACACGTGGTATGAACACACGTGGTATGACTACTTTGGATATAAGCCATACACTAGAGTAAATTAAAGAAAACATCGTTTGAAGAGAAACTAACAAACTCGTCAGACGCAACATGTTTCGATAATGTCTTCCTCAAAATATTACTTAGATATCAACTTATCTCACATACAGGAAAGGTTCTACACTTTAAATATTATAGTGTTGATATAGTTATATATGTATTTCTAAGTTACATGGTGAAGATATTTCTATCTTGAACGTACACACGATCTTATAATACTAATAATGGAAATACTTTCAGATTTAACAAAGCTATAATAATTCAGAGAAATATTTGACTCATAAGTTGTGCATTCCCGACTGTTGGGTTCACTTCTTGATACGCAACTCAATTGTTAACAACCCATTTCATGTTTTCAAAGGTTCTATTTCATGAGTTATGTTCAAAATTCTCAAGCGATTTGTGCACTCTTGGTGCGAATGGGTTACTTCAAGCGAAATTAGCAAATTAAATGTGTAATGTGCAAAATCTTTAAGTAGTCTCATTGCGGATACGGATGGGGGTTCAACGAACCCCCTTATACAATTAAAACTATTGATTTTCGAGAAAAACGAACCCTGGAGCATGTCAGAAAGATTTTCAAAATCAATTTATTTAGTTCTCGACGGGCCCGGCCCGACACTAAAGTATGATTATACAGTGTCTTATACAAAGGAAAATGGATAAACAGATAACACCAATAAACAATATTCAGAAATATATATTTAAGATAATGAATTGTGGTTTGTCATATGGAATTCGCATGAATATGCCATGTTTTGTTAACACAGCCATGTGTTAAGATTTTATAATGATCCGTGAAAATAACTTTTCGTTCACAGACCGGAGCCGGAACTTTAATACTCACAATAAACCCCAGAAAATTAAACAATTAAGTGTAAAAACGGAATATGGCAGAAAAAAGGGTTGTAGATCGAAATGAAAAAATCCTAAAACAAATCCCTTAAATCTGAAGGAAACCCCTACTGAACCTGACACGGCCCCAGTTGTGAGAGTACAGTACGCGCTCCCGACGCTTCCTGTGGTAGCGCTACCACTGTCTTCGCAACAACCACCTGTTCATCCGTGGTGCTGGACAAACTGTGGACCAATCAGAGCGCGCGCTCGCAAACAGTGCATTTGTCAGCGAGGCAAGACAAGAAAATATACATTTTGATGCAGAAAAAACCTCCAAATTATCATCTTTGGACTTCATTGATGAATTAAAACCACAGTTTGTGTTATTAAGTCAAAAACAATTTTTTGGCCATCTCTCTATATGGTCTCGGTGAAGTAAATGGTGTATCCCTTCGAGTAGTATCATTGCATAGTCCCACTTAAAACTGGGGGTAGGGACGATTGAGGCCTATAAATGGAGATATATACAACTTTATTCAACAAATATGGTATTTTTGGAATGGGTAGGGACTGGGCTTTTGTTTATTGCCCATAAAGTGAAGTTTGTTGCTCGGGCGTATGAATACCAAGCTGGAAGTGATTGAGTTTGTTTGTATGCTGACTCGTTTCTGACTTTGACCACCAGAGGGCCAATCTGTCACTCTGACCTATGTTGGCCCATAGAAAAAAAAATCATGATATGACCCCTAATTCTTTTGGCTTAATTTAAAAGAGGAGAATGTCCTGATGAAAATAATAACAACTTTAGGTGTGAAAGGATGACTAGTTTTGGAGCTAGCCAAGCATTTCTGTCATACCACAGCTGAAATTCACCCGTCAACTTTGGAATTAGTTCACCGAGACCATAACTTCGCGTTTTCCATCAAAATGTTACATGCTCAATGCACAATTTCCCTTCTAGCTAGAATTGAGTCCTTCTGGGTACCTGCATTGATTTCTGTAATTTGCTGAAACCCTGGCACATGGACACTCATCTGAGAGTACTCGGGAATGACTGAAACCCTGGCACATTGGTACTCATCTGAGAGTACTCAGCGAGAGCCCCAGCATAGGAAGGGTTAATGCTTAAGAGTTCTTCAAGAATTTGTCGCCTTGATCTAATGCACTTTTGGAAATAACTTGGGAATTAAGGGAATTAAGGAAGTTTTTACAAACGATTTGAAGGAGAGTTGTAGGTATTATTGTCCTGATGGACATTTCTCCATGGAATAGCTTCTGAACTTCTTTCTTAAATTGGTCCCAAACGACTCCGTTTTCAGCATGCAGATTCCTTCGAGCTAGACCATTTTGACCAAACTTTTCATCTCATTTTTGGCCTGAAAGTGAATAACGATACAGTCTTCGAAGCCAGCATTTTAAAATATGACAGATATGAAGCCCTGGGTCTTAGCCGATATTTGGAAAAAGGGTGTCCAAATTGAGGTTTCATAGACTTTTGCGTGTCCAAAGTGTGGTACAAAGTACATACTACTAATAAGATAGACCCTATACCTTTACAAATTTTGCTTTTTTAGGCCAGATACTGCTTTGTGTGTCTTACAAAAGTGACACTACAGCTTCTACATCTTCTATCTTCTAAGAAAAGTCATCTTCGGCAAATTCTGTCATTAACTTTTGCGTGTCCAAACTGTCAAAAAACAGTGTTCGGCGTGTCCAAATGACACGCTGGGCGCATTGCGGCTAAGCCCCTGATGAAGCCCCTTTAGGTGCAAGGTTATGTCACAGGTACCTTGAATTCTGACAGGACCTGAAAATCAGCATTTACTAGGTAAACCACGTGCTGTTAGCAATTTTGAGCTATATGGGAACATTCAAAAATGTTTTTAAAACGTATTCATTGGGATCAAATATGTTGTGAAATAAGGTGATCGGCTGATTGCCAATCTCATCAAGGCATTTTGGCACTATAATAGTGCTAAGGGTCATAAAGAAATAGCGGGAAAGTACAATTAGGAATATGCGAAAACTGTTTAAATTATGAAGAATTTAGAATACTTATAATTCATAACGAACATTTCGTATTCATTCGTTGATATTCTTAATTTATAACGAACATTCCGTATTCATTCGTTGATATTCTTAATTTAAATAGACAAATCATTCATATGTGAGTACTCATAAATGTGTTAGGAGTATTCTTAATTCATTTTTGAATATTCCTTAATACCTCTCTAGGAATATTCATAAATGATTCACAAATATATAAAACGGATTTTCGAATGTTCCTAATAGAATTATGCTTATCAAAAAATGAATTTTGGAAAGTTCTTGATCGTTTTGAACAACCGCGATTGCCTTTTAAGTTCCATTCGCGGCTCGCCACAGTTTCAGATGATGCCGTGTTCTCTCAATTTAGTTTCTTTTTTAACCGCCAGATGTCCTCTACAAGTAGTATTGAAATCACAGGCCTGAATTACAGATAATGGTGTGTGTTCGCCGCGCCCCTGGTGGAGATTGATGATACTAAGACACTTTTTTATTGCGTTTTAATTGAGTATTTTGATATACATGTACTCTCTATTAGATTAAGATAACGAGGTTGATCAGTGCTCGGAACGATTTTTTTTCTTTGAAACATTGGGGTTTTGTCATCTTGTTTTTTTTACACTTCAATATGAAAAGGCATGAGAAATATCTCATGATTCTCCTTTGGTCTGCAACAATACGTGTTATACATTGGACTTTATCCAAAATATACTTTATTAGAATTATGCCATTTTATTTTCCGCAACCCTGTGTAGAGGCCCAAATTGCCACCATTGGCACCTATGCATATTTGAAGCCACAATATTTTGGGGGAAATTTGATTTTACGATAAGGTACATAAACCTTTCGTGCAGGTGTGCAAGCCTATGGGAGCATCTCTAACACTAATGGTTGATCACCGTTGATCTGATTATGAGGAAAGGGGTGTAGGCTTTAACCTGTAAGCTGTTGGTGGCTAACTTAGCTAATACAGAATGATGCAAACAATCTGAAAAATTCCTGAAACCCTGATACATTGGGTACTCATCTGAGAGTACTCAGCGAGAGCTATCCATTGAATACCAACATGACAGGGTTTAGATGGTTTTCAAAAATCTGTTCGTCCTTGCACTTTGGACGAAAGTAGCCTCAGCATTGGAAGGATTAACATACGTAATACATATTCACTGTCGGTTTGGTGAAGACTTAAATGTGTTTTAGATCTAAGTGATATTATCTTATTAGCAAATTGATTTTTTATTGACATTTTCATTATATATTTTCAGCCATATTATTGTATCATATGCTACATCCTATTCCTCACTATTTGTACCATACTGTTTTGACATGTGGATGGAAGAAAATAAAAAGGATTAAAAAAAATGATTTTAGCACTCCAGGTTTATGTAACCCTATAGCTTTATTTTTTGCGAGGTTCAGATGTAGGTGATGTTCACTACACTTGATGGTGAACACTGACGAGGATGCCTCCTATGTTTATTTGTGTTTTATGTTATGTTTAATTTTATATTCCCTTCATTGATTAAGTTGGCTTATGTTCTAACTAATTCCTGTTATCGTGTTGGGTATAAGGCACTCTTTCTTTTTTCTTCTTGATATAGCGTATTTGTAATGCATCTGAAATAGTTTATTTTGTAAGAGAAACAGTCGATCAAGATAATGTACACTATGTGAAACTCGCATAATAACCTCACATCCACAAATTAACCCCATATTATCATCATCATCATCATCATCATCATCATCATCATCATCATCATCATCGTCATCATCATCATCATTATTATCATCATTATTATTATCATTATTAATATTATTATTATTATTATTGATATTATTATTATTATTATTATTATCATTATTTTTATTATTATTATTATCATTATTATTGATATCATTATTATTATTATTATTATTATTATTATTATTATTATTATTATTATTATTATCATTATTATTATTATTATTCACATTATTATTCACATCATTATTATTACTATCATTATTATTATTATTATTATCATCATTATCATCATCATCATTATGGGCCCTCAGCGTGGAGCCAGAGAGGTGTTGAGGATCACACGCCACTGCACCCACCACCAGCCTAGTCTATGATAGTGCTGCCATCTATATTCAGCGCAGGGAGTGACTCTATTTCTATCAACACGATTACAGTAGTCAATGCAAGGATTTTCTCAATTATTACCAGAGGATAAGAAGTACAAAAGAATACTATATAAGTGACGGGAATGATGTCAAACAATGTGCAAGCTTTCTTAAAACCACCCTTTAGATCCGATGAATTGATGAAACCAAGGTTGAACTGAATGTGCCTTATAAACAGTTAAAATGATTTTAACGATATGATAAGAATTAACATCCCCGTGACATGTGTACTCATCATCGTAATGACAGTCTCATAACTCACGTAGAGTGGTCAGTATATTGAGCATGTGTATGTTTCAATTTATTTGTAATGTTTATCCATATAGAGTGGACTTTAAAAAAAATAATTTTATCATTGATATTTTGTTGTTGTTGTTTATCTTCTTCTTCTTCTTTTCTTCTTCTTCTTCTTCTTCTTCATGAGTTGGACATGACACGTGGTATGAACACACGTGGTATGACTACTTTCGATATAAGCCATACACTAGAGTGAATTAAAGAAAACATTGTTTTTTTTTGTTTTTGAAGAACTCTGGATCACCCATAGTTCATTTATTTTGTTTGAAGAGAAACTAACAGACTCGTCAGACGCAACATGTTTCGATAATGTCTTCCTCAAAATATTACTTAGATATTAACTTATCTCGCATACAGAAAAGGTTTTACACTTTAAATATTAATGTGGTGATATAGTTATATATGTATTTTAAGTTTCATGGTGAAGATACTTCTATCTTGAACGTACACACGATCTGATAATACTAATAATGGAAATGCTTTCATATTTAACAAAGCTATAATATTCAGAGAAATATTTGACTCATAAGTTGTGCATTCCCGACTGTTGGGTTCACTTCTTGATACGCAACTCAATTGTCAACAACCCATTTTATTTTTTCAAAGGTTCTATTTCATGAGTTATGTTCAAAATTCTCAAGCGATTTGTGCACTCTTGGTGCGAATGGGTTACTTCAAACGAAATTGGCAAATTAAATGTGTAATGTGCAAAAACTTTAAGTAGTCTCATTGCGGATACGGATGGGGGTTCAACGAACCCCCTTATACAATTAAAACTATTGATTTTCGAGAAAAACGAACCCTGGGGCATGTCAGAAAGATTTTCAAAATCATTTTATTTAGTTCTCGACGGGCCAGGCCCGGCACTAAAGTATGATTATACAGTGTTTTATACAAAGAAAAATGGATAAACAGATAACATCAATAAACAATATTCAGAAATATATATTTAAGATAATGAATTGTGGTTTGTCATATGGAATTAGCATGCATATACCATGTGTTGTTAACACAGCCATCTGTTAAGATTTTATATTGATCCAACAATAACCTCAACATGTGAGAAAGTTGCCAATGACTTGGGGTTCGGCGGGTTTTTTTCATTTATTTATTTATTCATTAATTTCTGGTACTTCAGTTTCCTCTACCACTTACAACTGACCAGTCACGACTTAGCTGCAATATGGCAGAAAAAGTGACGTAAATGTGTGAACATGTAAGTACGTCTTTTTATTGATCGAATCAGGAATTTTGAAAAATACAAACTAGAACATTTATAACAAAACAGGGTTTACAAAGGAGAACATATTGAAAACAAAATGAGGAACATATAAAGTACATTAAGAATGAAAATTCAAAATAGTAAATATGCATGAAATTGTAACGTAACGTGAAAATAACTTTTCGTTCACAGACCGGAGCCGGAACTTTAATACTCACAATAAACTTAATTAAACAATTAAGTGTAAAAACGGAATATGGCAGAAAAAAAGTGTTGTACATCGAAATGAAAAAATCCCAAAACAAATCCCTTAAATCTGAAGTAACCCCCTACTGAACTTGACACGGCCCCAGTTGTGAGAGTACAGTACTCGCTCCCGACGCTTCCTGTGGTAGCGCTACCACTGTCTTCGCAACAACCACCTGTTCATCCGTGGTGCTGGACAAACTTTGGACCAATCAGAGCTCGCGCTCATTGCATAGTCCCTATTAAAACTGGGGGTAGGGAAGATTGAGGCCTATAAATGGAGATATATACAACTTTATTCAACAAATATGGTATTTTTGGAATGTGTAGGGACTGGGCTCTTGTTTATTGCCCATAAAGTGAAGTTTGTTGCTCGGGCGTATGAATACCAAGCTGGAAGTGATTGAGTTTGTTTGTATGCTGACTCGTTTCTGACTTTGACCACCAGAGGGCCAATCTGTCACTCAGACCTATGTTGGCCCATAGAAAAAAAAATCATGATATGACCCCTAATTCTTTTGGCCTAATTTAAAAGAGGAGAATGTCCTGATCAAAATAATAACAACTTAATGTGTGAAAGGATGACTAGTTTTGGAGCTAGCCAAGCATTTCTGTCATACCACAGCTGAAATTCACCCGTCAGCTTTGGAATTACATGTAGTTCACCGAGACCATAACTTCGCGTTTTCCATCAAAATGTTACATGCTCAATGCACAATTTCCCTTCTAGCTAGAATTGAGTCCTTCTGGGTACCTGTATTGATTTCTTGAATTTGCTGAAACCCTGGCACATGGTCACTCATCTGAGAGTACTCGGGAATGACTGAAACCCTGGCACATTGGTACTCATCTGAGAGTACTCAGCGAGAGCTTTCCAATGAATAACAACATGCCTGGGTTTGGATGGTTTTCAAAAATCATTGCGTCCTTGGGCTTTAGACAAAAGTAGCCCCAGCATAGGAAAGGTAAATGCTTAAGAGTTCTTCAAGAATTTGTCGCCTTGATCTAATGCACTTTTGGAAATAACTTGGGAATTAAGGAAGTTTTTACAAACGATTTGAAGGAGAGTTGTAGGTATTATTGTTCTGATGGACATTTATCCATGGAATAACTTCTGAACTTCTTTCTTAAATTGGTCCCAAACGACATAGCCGTCCGTTTTCAGCATGCAGATTCCTTCGAGCTAGACCATTTTGACCAAAATTTTCATCTCATTTTTGGCCTGAAAGTGAATAACGATACAGTTTTCGACGCCAGCATTTTAAAAAATGACAGATATGAACCCCCTTTAGGTGCAAGGTTATGTCACAGGTACCTTGAATTATGACAGGACCTGAAAATCAGCATTTACTATGTAAACCCCGTGCTGTTAGCAATTTTGAGCTTTATGGGAACTTTCAAAAATGTTTTTAAAATATTCATCGTGCAGATCCCCTGTTGAGGTAGTACCTTGCACCTTACCAAAGACATGAATGTTCATATGGTAGACTCTCATTTTCAAGTAAAGGGTGAGTCCTGACATTTTGCCAAAAAACTAAACACATCCAGATATGTTCTTTAAGGGTGCCACATTACCTCAAAATAGCCACTTTTTGATAAGTTCACCATTATTCGGCAACTATGAGATGTAACCTTTACAATAGCATAAGTGACGCTGTCTTCATTAAACTCAGTTTTCAGATATTCAAGTTTTAAAAATGGCCCGTGTATAGACTAGGGTTCTACCTTAATATGTGTTAAAATATCAGAACGACCCTATATCTAGAAGAATCACATTAGCCGCCTTAGTACCCTGACAATCTACAGTTAGGTGTTAAAAATATATTGATGGACTTGTATCGAATTGTACGTTTCTAAGTGTTTAGAAAACGTATTCATTGGGATCAAATATGTTGTGAAATAAGGTGATTGGCTGATTGCCAATCTCATCAAGGCATTTTGGCACTACAATAGTGTTAAGGGTCATAAAGAAATAGCGGGAAAGTACAATTAGGAATATGCGAAAACTGCTTAAATTATGAAGAACTTAGAATACTCATAATTCATAACGAACATTTCGTATTCATTCGTTGATATTCTTAATTTATAGCGAACATTCCGTATTCATTAGTTGATATTCTTAATTTAAATAGACAAATCATTCATATGTGAGTACTCATAAATGTGTTAGGAGTATTCTTAATTCATTTTTGAATATTCCTTGATACCTCTCTAGGAATATTCATAAATGATTCACAAATATATAAAACGGATTTTTAAATGTTCCTAATAGAATTATGCTTATCAAAAAATGAATTTTGGAAAGTTCTTGATCGTTTTGAACAACCGCGATTGCCTTTTAAGTTCCATTCGCGGCTCGCCACAGTTTCAGATGATGCCGTGTTCTCTCAATTTAGTTTCTTTTTTGACCGCCAGATGTCATCTACAATCAGACCACAGACCAGTTCTCCATACTAGCAGTATTTGAAATTACTTAATTATGAAACATTTTATTTCTAAATGCAATCGGACCTTACCCGATCTTCATTCAATAAAGTATTCTTTGTTTCAGATAAAGTTTGTATTGCCTGAAACCCAAACACACTACATAATAAATTTCCTTGTCTTGGAAATTGGAATTCATCGTTTGACATTAGGTTGACGGGTTTAAAAGCTCAACTCGAAGAAATAGGTTGAACGATTAAAAAGGGAAAGTAGTATTGAAATCACAGGCCTGAATTACAGATAATGGTGTGTGTTCGCCGCGCCCCTGGTGGAGATTGATGATACTAAGACACTTTATTATTGCGTTTTAATTGAGTATTTTGATCTACATGTACTCTCTATTAGATCAAGATAACGAGGTTGATCAGTCCTCGGAACTATTTTTTTTTCTTTGAAAGATTGGGGTTTTATCATCTTGTTTTTTTACACTTCAATATGAAAAGGCATGAGAAATATCTCATGATTCTCCTTTGGTCTGCACCAATACTTGTTATACATTGGACTTTATCCAAAGTATACTTTATTAGAATTATGCCATTTTAATTTCCGCAACCCTGTGTAGAGGCCCAAATTGCCACCATTGGCACCTATGTCATATATTTGATAAACATTTCATAAAGACTTTTTTAAATTTAAAAGTCTTGGTATTGTCAGAACTATTTTATCAACATAAGACTCATCTGAAATGTGTTAAAAATCAGAATTACAAGCTAATCTGCTAACAGCTGATACCCAAACTGCATATTTGAAGCCACAATATTTTTGCGGAAATTTGATTTTACGATAAGGTACATAGACCGTTTATGCATGTGTGCAAGCCTATGGGAGCATCTCTAACACTAAAAGTTGATCACCGTTGATCTGATTATGAGCTCGAGGAAAGGGGTGTAGGCTTTAACCTGTAAGCTGTTGGTGGCTAACTTAGCTAATACAGAATGATGCAAACAATCTGAAAAATGCCTGAAACCCTGATACATGGGTACTCATCTGAGAGTACTCAGCGAGAGCTATCCATTGAATACCAACATGACAGGGTTTAGATGGTTTTCAAAAATCTGTTCGTCCTTGCACTTTGGACGAAAGTAGCCTAAGCATTGGAAGGATTAACATACGTAATACATATTCAATGTCGGTTTGGTGAAGACTTAAATGTGTTTTAGATCTCAGTGATAGCATCTTATTAGCAAATTGATTTTAGCATTCCAGGTTTATGTAACCCTATAGCTTTATTTTTTGCGAGGTTCAGATGTAGGTGATGTTCACTACCCTTGATGGTGAACACTGACGGGGATGCCTCCTATGTTTATTTTAGACGCACTTCTAAACGTACATTTATGTATTTCATGTTTGGCTTTTTCTTAAAGCATGCCAGTCAGTATATCCTCTTACAGTCCATACCCCCTACTACGATAGGGCAGGTCAGCTTTAACGTCGGTGTGTAACCCCACTGACCAGTATACACTTTGTGAATATGATCCTGTCGATTTCGCGCCTATTATGCCCCAGACAGGGTATGTAAGAATCTTTTGTGAGCCCTTCAGGCAAAATAAGACGCACATTAAGTGTGTCACTATGTAAATCATATTCATATGCGTGCTACTCTCTTTAACTTATATTTACTTTATGATATATTAATTTTCACATATATTTTTCTATATAATATGCTTTTGTAATATACCTATTACAGTCAATAAACATATATATATTTGTGTTTTATGTTATGTTTAATTTTATATTCCCTTCATTGATTAAGTTGGCTTATGTTCTAACTAATTCCTGTTATCGTGTTGGGTATAAGGCATCTTTCTTTTTTCTTCTTGATATAGCGTATTTGTAATGCATGTGAAATATTTTATTTTGTAAGAGAAACAGTCGATCAAGACAATATACACTATGTGAAACTTGCATAATAACCTCACATCCACAAATTAACCCCATATTATCATCATCGTCATCATCATCATCATCATCATCATCATCATCATCATCATCATCATCATCATCATCATCATCATCATCATCATCATCATCATTATTATTATTATTATTATTATTATTATTATTATTATTATTATTATTATTATTGATATCATTACAGGTGAACTTGGATATGATGGACTCAATGGGACCAGGAAAATTGGTCCGTCATATGCAAAATCCGTCATATGCATAAGACGAATACTTGATATGCATAGGACTGGGACCAAGCATATCGTCCGTCATATGCAAAAATTCGTCGTACAGTGGTCCGTCATGTCCAAGTTCACCTGTATTATTATTATTATTATTATTATTATTATTATTATTATTATTATTATTATTATTATTATTATTATTATTATTATTCACATCATTATTATTATTCACATCATTATTATTACTATCATTTTTATATTATTATTATCATCATCATCATCATTATGGGCCCACAGCGTGGAGCCAGAGAGGTGTTGAGGATCACACGCCACTGCACCCACCACCATCCTAGTCTATGATTGTGCTGCCATCTATATTCAGCGCAGGGAGTGACTCTATTTATATCAACACGATTACAGTAGTCAATGCAAGGATTTTCTCAATTATTACCAGAGGATTAGAAGTACAAAAGAATACTCTATAAGTGACGGGAATGATGTCAAACAATGTGCAAGCTTTCTTAAAACCACCCTTTAAATCCGAATTGGTGAATTGATGAAACCAAGGTTGAACTGAATGTGCCTTATAAACAGTTAAAATGATTTTAACGATATGATAAGAATTAACTTCCCCGTGACATGTGTTCTTATCATCGTAATGACAGTCTCATAACTCATGTAGAGTGGTCAGTATATTGAGCATGTGTATGTTTTAATTTATTTGTAATGTTTATCCATACAGAGTGGACTTTTAATAAAAATCATATTATCATTGATATTTTGTTGTTGTTGTTTATCTTCTCTTCTTCTTTTCTTCTTCTTCTTCTTCTTCTTCTTCTTCTTCTTTATGAGTTGGACATGACACGTGGTATGAACACACGTGGTATGACTACTTTGGATATAAGCCATACACTAGAGTAAATTAAAGAAAACATCGTTTGAAGAGAAACTAACAAACTCGTCAGACGCAACATGTTTCGATAATGTCTTCCTCAAAATATTACTTAGATATTAACTTATCTCACATACAGGAAAGGTTTTACACTTTAAATATTAATGTGTTGATATAGTTATATATGTATTTTTAAGTTACATGGTGAAAATATTTCTATCTTGGACGTACACACGATCTGATAATAATGGAAATGCTTTCATATTTAACAAAGCTATAATAATTCAGAGAAATATTTGACTCATAAGTTGTGCATTCCCGACTGTTGGGTTCACTTCTTGATACGCAACTCAATTGTCAACAACCCATTTAATTTTTTCAAAGGTTCTATTTCATGAGTTATGTTCAAAATTCTCAAGCGATTTGTGCACTCTTGGTGCGAATGGGTTACTTCAAGCGAAATTAGCAAACTAAATGTGTAATGTGCAAAATCTTTAAGTAGTCTCATTGCGGATACGGATGGGGGTTTAACGAACCCCCTTATACAATTAAAACTATTGATTTTCGAGAAAAACGAACCCTGGGGCATGTCAGAAAGATTTTCAAAATCATTTTATTTAGTTCTCGACGGGCCAGGCCCGACACTAAAGTATGATTATACAGTGTTTTATACAAAGGAAAATGGATAAACAGATAACATCAACAAACAATATTCAGAAATATATATTTAAGATAATGAATTGTGGTTTGTCATATGGAATTAGCATGCATATACCATGTTTTGTTAACACAGCCATGTGTTAAGATATTATGTTGATCCAACAATAACCTCAACATATGAGGAAGTTGCCAATGACTTTGGTTCGGCGGGGTTTTTTCATTTATTTATTTATTCATTAATTTCTGGTACTTCAGTTTCCTCTACCACCTACAACTGATCAGTCACGACTTAGCTGCAATATGGCAGAAAAAGTGACGTAAATGTATGAACATGTAAGTACGTCTTTTTATTGACCGAATCAGAAAATTTGAAAAATACAAACTAGAACATTTATAACAAAACAGGGTTTACAAAGGAGAACATATTGAAAACAAAATGAGGAACATATAAAGTACATTAAGAATGAAAATTCAAAATAGTAAATATGCATGAAATTGTAACGTAACGTGAAAATAACTTTTCGTTCACAGACCGGAGCCGGAACTTTAATACTCACAATAAACCCCAGAAAATTAAACAATTAAGTGTTAAAAACGGAATATGGCAGAAAAAAGTGTTGTAGATCGAAATGAAAAAATCCTAAAACAAATCCCTTAAATCTGAAGGAACCCCCTACTGAACCTGACACGGCCCCAGTTGTGAGAGTACAGTACTCGCTCCCGACGCTTCCTGTGGTAGCGCTACCACTGTCTTCGCAACAACCACCTGTTCATCCGTGGTGCTGGACAAACTTTGGACCAATCAGAGCGCGCGCTCGCTCGGAACCGCTCGGTGATTTCCGGAAAGGATCACATTGCAAACAGTGCATTTGTCAGCGAGGCAAGACGGCGAGCGGCCGAGTCGGACGATTAGGCGGTGATTTCCACTCAAACCACTAGTACAGCGCGCAGCGGACCCACCCGGAGGTGTGAGAGGCTAGACTAGAGGGATATCTAAGCGTTCGGACAGTTTTGTGGCGTGGACGTCGCTTTTGAGAGACAGCACAAACGGGGAATCCCGCGACAGCAGCAGGGAAACCGGGAAACCCGACTTGAGTGAGAGAAATCGCGTTGACTTGCTTTGCAGTCAGCTGTGAGCGAATACTACTTGATCACATCGCGTGTTTTTTTTCGCCGCTTGCTCTGACACTTTTTCCGATCCCACTTTTCTCGAGTGAGTGAAGCGTCGTCGGTGGACGATGGCAACCCGGGCGGCGATCGCGACCCTTTTGGGGTGTTTTGCCCTTCTTGCGGTGCTACCCGCACCCTCCGAGGCTAGATACCACCGGGCGAAGTGGTACCTCCACGCCAGACACAGGTGTCATGAAAAAGCCCTGGAACAACGCGAGGAGCAGGCTAACGTAGTCCTGACTGGTACGGTACGACATCTCTTCCCCGACAGGGCGCACCCGCATATGTACAAGGGAGAAGTAGAGATAAAACGGGTCTTCAAAGGTGACAATGTCATCTCCGCCATGCCCGCTCAATTCATCCACCGGCACAAAATGGTGATGGTCGATGGGTTCGGTGATCCCCATATCTGTGAAAGTAAGGTCTTGATGCATGACACTAGGATTTTTCTGCTCTCCAAGGCTGCGAACGGCGATCTGAAGCTCAACTCAAGCGTGGTGCGGGTCACCCTTAACAACTTAAACCGGGCGGACGCGGCAGTAGCAGGTAAGGGCTTTAAATCAACTTAAAGCTGTCAAAGTTTCAGACAGCGAACCCTAGGGACTCCAGTTGGTTTCCTATGTATCACCTGGTGACTTAGGTTCAATCAAAATTTATCTCTTGCAGTAAGGGCTTTGAATAAAGTAGCTGCCAAGGTTTCAGACAGCAAAGCTTAGGCAGTTGGTTTCCTTTAATATTTGTCACCTGGTGACTGATTCAATTAAAACCTATTTCTTGCAGGTAAGGGATTTAAATAAAGTCTTAGGTGACCAAACACAAGATAAAGCTAAAGCTGTCATGGTTTCAGAGAACAAAACCTATAGGGACTCAAGTTGGTTTCCTATATTTCACCTGGTAAGGTTGGTTCAATTAAAATTTATTTCTTGCATATAAGGGCTTTAAATTAAAGTGTAAGCTGTTTAAGTTCCGGACATCAAAACCAAGGGACTGTAGTTCACATACATGAAAAGTCTAGCTTACTAAAGCTGGCTTATTCTTAACCAACTAGTCATTATTTCATTACTTGGAATTTACTTCTTGCCAGTAAGGGCTTTAAGTAAACTTAAAGCTGTCTGAATTTCAGATAGTAAAATCAAGGGGAATGCAGTTTATTATTATAACATTTACTTCTTGCATGTAAGGGGTTTAAATAAACTTAAAGATGTCTGAGTAGCAAAATCAAGGGTATGTAGTTTTTAATTATAATTCAATTCTTGCAGGCAAAGCTTTAAATGAACTTAAAGCTGTCAAAGTTTGCTTTACAGGAACTTTTTATAACCCTCACTTAAATAATGCATTGAGTTGATGTTGACTTAAAAGTATTTTATCTTTGAGTTATCCGAGACAACGTAGATGTCCATTCCTACTTACATGTGTAAACAATATTGATGTACATATGTGTGGGGAGGGGATGGGTTTAGATAAGAACCTAGATAGACAACTTTTTGGGGTCCTTTCCATTCCTTATGTGTTGTTTAAACAAAAAGGTTCTAGGTGCTTGGAGAACTCATAGACACACCAGCACTTTGAAAAACAATTGACTGGCACTTGCGATGTCATCTCACAGATACTTACTTAAACCATTTCATAGACACTTATGAACTCAATACACAGACACTTAATCCAACTGATAAACACCTTTAGCTGTGGCATGCTGGTAGTGCATCTCCTCATATACAGAGTTGGTATGGCGACTAGGGCCTTTCAATAATTAAGAAGTCTATAATCCTGAGTATCATACTCTATAAAAATATTCATTGGGAAGGTTTTTGATAACTTATAACACAAGATAACAGATTGTATCATGGTCCCCTTCATGTGGTTAGTGTGTGGTAGATAATTGTTGTAAGTTGCTAGGTTGTAGGCTATCATCACTGGTGAGACATTTTTATCACTGATCAACCCACTCTCAGACACACATGTGGCACAAAATGCTCCATTTTCATAAAGGATTGATGGACAAGGGCCAGCAGAAGGGAGCATCTAATCTAAAGAATCAAATTCATACAATAGCATATAGCACATTATAAAGGATCCCCCAGAAAACTGGCTTCATCTCTCCCCAGTGTCTTAGCCAGGATTTTGAAACTGGGTGCCTAAAATTGGCAGTTGTAAAATATTTGGGCGTCCACATTTTTAAGGGGGATCACAATATACTCATATTTCAACCATAAACATGTATAAATTCATCTAAATAAGGCATGATATCATTAAACAATGTCATGGGAATCATAAGAGATGACAAAAATCAATTATAAGCTTGAGATTGAGATTTTTAGAAATTCCACACACATTTCTTTGGGTGTCCTGAGGGGTTCTTTTTGAGGGTTAGGGTGTCCAAAAAAGCACCCAGACGCCCTGCTGGCTAAGATCATGTATAGCACATTATATAGGATCCCCCAGAAAACTGGCTTCATCTCTTCCTTACCTGACCTTCTAGATAACAGGGGCCGGGCTCTTACCTGAAGAAAGTCTTGTTGACTAACACTAATGCAAGTACCTTAAGGTAAACATCACCTTAAAGGTGTGACACTTTCTCAATCAGACGCTCACTGAGTAAACCTCGTGGAACACGCTTCCCTTGTAACCTGTGTGGCCGGTGTAAACAACAATCACAATGAGTAATTAAAAGCCTTTGATCTTCAGCAAACAATTGTTCTCGGGAGGATTTCCAAAAAGCAAGGGTACAATATGTAATTTCTTAGTTGTATATCCTTATCAACTGAAGCTAAAGAATTCCTAGGATAAACCAAGGAAAATCCAAGGATTTCCCAGGATGTCTGAGCCTCATACAGAATGGACTCCTCATACAGTTCTAAGTCTTGGATCTACTCATTTGCTGCCTCTGGTCTTGTTCAGACTACTGAATACAGGCAGGAATATTAACTCTTCTGTTGTCTGTGCCGCGACTGTGCGCTTAAAGCATTTATGTATTTTATTCATTGTATCATATATGTAGCATTTTGTAACAACAATAAGCATCCCCATCTAAACTACAATATTGTAATTCACTCCAGGCTACAAACATCTAATTGAAGTTATGAAAAGTCATATATGTATGTATGAATACATATATATATATATATATATATATATATATATATATATATATATATATATATATATATATATATATATATATATATATATATATATATATATATATACTTACACATATGTGTGTGGGGTCCTAGCTTCGTGTGTGTGTCCGGGTAAAAAGGGTTCAAGGGTCAGAGGTCATGGTTTCCTGTCAGCCTCAATTTGAAATGCTAAAAAGAGGAGCATCCAGGTGGTACAGAATGTCAAACACTCTCACACCTGTCACTAATTACTTTACTAAGCTGATAATTAACAAATGATACAGTTGCCCTGGGCTACTTCAATTACTCACAGGCCAGCAACCTAAATCTTGGCAAAATAGTGACAGGGTCACTAGTTCAGAGATCATCTGTGAACAGATCATTTCTCATTAACCTATTCATTTCTGTAGCGCCCAAATCTGACTATCTTGGTGATATATCTCTAATAAAAGCAATTTTCAGAAAATATTTGAAGGAGAATTGTAAATCGGACACTTATTAACAACTCCCCATCAAATATTTCTCAAATTTATGCTGAATTCCAAAGTCATTTTCAAAAGTATCACAAATCCAGATGAGAAAAGTCAAGGAAATCTCTCTAAGAATAAATCAAAGGAGAAAGAGAGGAAGAGCAAGGGGGTATTGCATAATGCGATACCCATGAGTTCTCTAATAACATCCTTAATTACCGAAACTGCCATTGAAATCGATCCACATATCAAATGTCTGAAACCCTAGCTTCCCTTGTATCCCATAAGTCACAGCCGCCCTGTTGTGATATCTCAGCTAGGCTTCCCTAGGGAGAGAGAGAGGGGGGGAGAGGGGGGTAGGAGAGAGAGAGAGAGAGAGAGGGGGGGGAGAGGGGGGTAGGAGAGAGAGAGAGAGGGGGGGGAGGGAGGGAGAAAGAGAGAGAGGGGGAGGGAGAGAGAGGGGGATGGAGAGAGAGAGAGACAGAGAGAGAGAGAGAGAGAGACCTGCTGGCGTGTGCTCTGTGTCTACCCTGACCTCCCCGGCCAGCCGAGACTGCCTGTGCTATCATGCCCTGTCAATAAAGGGCCCACAATATTGGAGGCAAATGTCTGGCAGGTTGTTTGAGAAGCTCTTGAATATCGGCAGGTAAACAGTAAGTGGCTAGTTATGCACTGAAGTGTCTGATTGTAGAGCTATGTGCAGAAGTTGGTGGAGAGCCTGCCTTCCAGGCCAATGCATGGTTGCATAAAACACAGGTAGAGGTGTGTGCTGCAGGACCAGGACTCTGGTTGCATAAAACATCAGTAGAGTTATGTGCAGAAGTTGGTGGGAGAGCCTCTTCTTCCAGGCCAATGTCTGGTTGCATAAAACACAGGTAGAGTTGGTTGCTGTAGTTGAGTTGGCTGGCCTCCGAGAAGATGGCTCAGGTTGCATAAAACATGATTAGAGGTTTGTGCAGTAGTTTGATAAGCCCACCTGTCAGGCTTTTGTGATGTTGCATAAAACTTCGGAGTTGCATTAAGTAGGAGATCGTGCAGCAATAGGGTTAGCCTACCAGATCCCGACTTTTCGAGAGGGACTCTGAGTATGAATAAATTAACCCATTCATGCCTGGAGATCTAATTGATGAGTGTCGTCTGGACCTGTCATACTTTTATAAATAACTCTGGAATGAAGAATGAATTTGAAAAATACTTGAAGGAGAGTTGAAGAAAGAGTTCTAATGAACAACTCTCCTTCAAATATTTTCTTAATATTGCTTTAGTTAGAGAGATATCGCCAAAATAGTCAGGCGGTTTTGTCTGCTACCGGCATAAATAGGTTAAGGTACATATAAATCTGTTCAGTTTGTTGATTGGGTCTGTGCCGCAGCGCAGCGTGTGTGTTTCTCTAGCGTTAGTGCCTGCCAGATCAGATCTACTTTCCCAGGGTTACGATCGAGAGCGCTGTAACGAGACTAGTAACGGTAGCGGTATGTCGTGTTGGCGCACTTCGGGGAAAAAGCGCTGCCAAAATCTGCCCTTATCTGCCTCTTGTATGACCCAACTGCATTTATTTCTACTGAGAAAACATGGCCAGTGTCTATGTTCAGACACCTGAAAATCAAATCGTTTTTCCTCGTCCTGCATATTCGACAGTATCCCTTAACCCTTCCAATGCTGAGACTACATTTGTCCAAAGCACAAGGATGCAAAGCTATCTAAAAAACATTTTAAAACCATGACATGTTGGTATTCATTGGATAGCTCTTACTGAGTAAGTACTCTCAGATGAGTACCCATATGCCAGGGTTTCAGTCATTCCTCATTGGATACGATATTCAACACCGCTCAAGTGGCAAATAAGTGTGTACGTAGTGGGAACCCACAAAAAAGGAAAAATTAAAGGCCCATCTACTGAGCTGGAGTTTTTTTTGCATCATTTTGTATTTGCCAAATTAGCCACCTGCAGCATAAAGGTTAACAAGTGTAGCTTCAGTATCCTAGGAAATCCTTGGATTATCCTAGGTTATCACTGAATCCTGGCAGTTCCTCAGTAATTCCAGCTTCATTGGTTGAAGGTTTATCCAGTTTGGGCTTAGAGGCACAGAGAGGTTTAATTACAACTGTACCCCCCCCCCCCCCATAATAACAACCCAACTGTCAACTCTTTAAAACTAGGTAATCACTAAAAGTATTGTACATAGCTCCAGACAACACTTTCCAAGGAGAGCTCTAAGCACAAATAGGGAAATCTGCTTACTGTGCTACTGTATATAGATATCAGGGCCACTGTTTATAGCTATCGGGGCAAACGATACTTTATCACCCTCCTAGAAATCACGGGAGTTGGCCAAACATATCAGTTGGCCCAAGTAGCTCTATTTTGATAAATGCTCGGGGCGAACAAGCCCTCTCACAGCAAATTAATCCTCGTACAATATTTGACCTCCGTGTAATCAGGCTAAGTGCTTGCTAATTCTCTTATCTGAACTGCCAAATCGGCTAGAATATCCATTGGCTAGCGGGAGGGAGGAAAATGGAGGAGAATCTACTGGCTGTGGGGTGCTGCAAGTGAGTATGTAGAAGTGAGAAATTATGAGATTTCAATTCTTTTAACCCTTTACTAGAGCTGCTCTCACCAGTCACGAACTCGAGTGGCTGGAGCCCTGGGGCAAACTCGCCGAGCTCGAGCTGAAATATTCAAATCGTGAGCTTGTCTATGTTGGGAACACAAACGAAACACAGAGCACCTAACACACAGTATTAATGTACATAACTGCTTATCGCTGTCATGTCTTCTTTACAATCTCCAATGTATACATTCAGGCGGTGTTGAGTGTTATTCTGACCTTTGTACCTCCTCACCACGTTTTAAAATTTAATAAACATGGCAATGTAAATAAATCTCCGCCAATAAATATTTATTTCTTAATAGCTGGGCTGGAATATCTGAACGTCCGTGAGCTCACGAGTCAAACAGGTGGTGAGCTCATGAGTTGATCTCTCTCCGTGAGTGCAGCTCTACCCTTTACTGTCATACTTGACCCTAACCCTTATGCTGCTGGTGGTTTTATTTGGCCAATACAAGATCATGCAAAAACACCTGAAAAATGACTGAAACCCTCGCACATGGATACTCATTTGAGAGTACTCAGTGAGGGCTACCTAATGAATACCAACATGACAGGGTTTAGATAGTTTTCAAAAAAAATCATCGGAAGGGTTAAACATCTAGAGGGCACACATGGCATGATACAAATGGACATGTCTTGATAACAAAGCAATGTTTAAATATTAGAAATATTTGAATAAAAATTGCTGTTCCAATTGGACCTAATCATGCCATTTAAGATATTTTCGAGCATTACTCCATTTTGATGAATTACTGGGAAAAGTTTTCCACCCATGTGTGCACTCCAGATACAAATGGCTTAACTCATTAATACTCACAGCGGCCAAAAGCAGCCTCACAATTTCAATGATATTTTGCAGGAAAAGGCAAAGTCAGGAAAATATTTGATGGAGAAATGTCAATCAGAACATAACCAACAACTCTTCTTCAAATATTTTGTAAAATTATTTGCAGTTTCAAAGTTATTGTCATAAGTATTATTGATCCTGACGACAATTTGTTGAGGAACTCTTAAGCATTAATGTATGAAACCCGAGTACCCGGAGAGAACCACTGCTCCAACCTAGAGTGTCTAAGAATGCCTTTGTTTTCTGATATTCATATGATAATTAATCCCTCTAGTGTTTAGCTTAGATCTTATGCTAAGCGGATAATCCCTCCTGCAAATACACAGTTAATTAAATCACTTAATTATCTCATCAAAGGGTGTGATTTGCATCCTGTTGTGAAGTAGAAGTGGAGGAATTGACAGGTGAATTGATGAATCTTTCCTTTTCAAGAAAGTAAATAGCACCAGTTCTACTTGGATGTGAAGCTTTGCTGAGAGTGGATTTTCACAGTAGGACAACCCTTACAATAGAAAAGGATCATTTTGTGATATTTCTTTGGCTGAAAACAGGTTGTTCTGTGGTTATTAACCCTTCCAATGCTGAGGCTACTTTTGTCCAAAGAACAAGGATGCAAAGATTTTTGAAAACCATCTAAACCCTGTCATGTTGGTATGCTCTCCACAAGTCCTCTCAGATGAGTATCCATATGCCAGGGTTTCAATCATTTCCAGGTCTTTTGTGTCATTTTGTATTGGCCAAATTAGCCATTAGCAACATAAGGGTTAAGTGCCAGTTAAGTAGCATGTAGTACCTAGGAATTATCATGTTAACTGATACTCTGACTGCCTGATATATCAATGGGTCAGGGTGTTCAAAATGATGCCCTAAAACAAAACTCAGTAGTACCAGAGAGATGTATTGATATACGTATCTGGTAGTACCTGACACTGACTACCAGATTAATACATTAGGCATTCATTGAGTAGGGTGTCCATTGGGTAGGGTGTTCAAAATGATGTCCTAAAACAAAACTCAGTAGTACCTGACACTGACTAACAGATTAATACATTAGGCATCCATTGAGTAGGGTGTCCATTGGGCAGGGTGTTCAAAATGATGCCCTAAAACAAAACCTAGTTGTACTTTACACTGACTACCAGATTAATACACCAGGGTATCCATTGGGCAGGATGTCCAAATTGATGCCCTAAAATAAACCCTAGTGGTACCTTACACTGACTAGTTACCAGCTTAATGTTTATACAACAGGGTATCCATTGGGTAGGGTTTCCAAAATGATGCCACATCACCCTTCTGGCCCTCACTTACACCAGGGTATCAAGGGCTTAGGGCATCCAAAATGACACCCTGACACCCTGCTGGTCCAAACACCCCGACTTCCTGAGGGTATCAAAGGGTTCACGTCTGCGGAAGACTTGATAAGTTTAACTCATTCACACTCAGAGAGGCCAAAACAGGCCTCATGATTTTGAATATATTTTACTTACAAAAGCATTTTCTTGAAAACATTTGAAGGAGAAATGTTTATCAGAAGCCAAACAACAACTCTCCCTCAAATTATTTTTGAACTTTTGCTTTATTCAAAAGTTATTTTCAAAAATATGAGAGAAGCAGACGATACTTTCTAGAGAAAGTCTGAGTGCTAATGGGTTAAGAAGTAGCTACTGGAGAAGTAAGCGGGTTAAGCTTTGACTTAACCAAGTCATGCTTGTAATAAACAGCTTTTTTGGTGATACCCCTTTGCTTAAAAGAATATTGGAAAAAATTGGAAAACTTTTGCTGGAGAAATGTCAATCGGATCCCTCTCTACAACTCTCCTTCAATATTTCATAAATTCATGCTTTTATACCAAGTTATTCTCAAAAATTCTTACAGGTCCAGACGTTAAGTTGTTATGCATGAATGGGTTAATCCTAACAAGCTTTAACCCTTTCATGCCTGTAGCAGCTAAAACCGCCTGACTATTTTAGCCATATCTCTCTAACAAAAGCAATTTTTTAGAAAATATTTGAAGGAGGGATGTTTATCGCAACACTATATACAAATCATATTCAAATATTTTGTGAACTTATGCTTTGTTAACCCATTAACACTCATAGCAGCCAAAAGCAGCCTGACAATTTTGATGAAATCTTGCAGGCAAAAGCAAAGTTGAGAAAATATTTGAAGGAGAAATGTAGTTCAGAATCTTAGCAACAACTCTCCTTCAAATATTTTGTAAAATCCTTCTTATTTCCTAGTTTATCACCAAAAGTATTGTAGATCCAGACGACAATTTCTAAAGGGACTCTTAAGCATTAATGGGTTAAAAAGTATCAAAGGTCCAGACGACTCTTTTCAAGGAGATCTCCAGGCATGAATGGGTTAAGCTAATGAGATTGGGGTTTCGTGGCGGAAGGAATTATGTCAAGGTCCCTTCCTGCTGGTAAGGACTTAAGCAGATTTGTCACTGTGAAAGTTCAGTAAGTCAACAGTATTATATAAAACCCTTAGTGAAGAACATTATTTCAAGTGGCAAGCACGTTGATATGATTATGGTTTTTCTGATTGGTCAAAAGGTGTTTAGAGAGGCCATGTATTTATTTTTAGTGTAGAGAATCCCATCTTTGGTGCTATAGGCATGAATTAATTATTCCATTCATGTCTGTAACACACAAAACTGCCTGACCATTATGGCCATATTTCTGCAACATTATATCGATTTTCAGAAAATATTTGAAGGGGAACTGTACTTCAGAAGCCAATTCACAACTCCCCTTCAAATATTTGGTGAGAAAATGATCAATTTCAAAGTTATTTCAAAAAGTAAACTAGGTCCAGGCGACATTTGTTATGAAGATCTGCAGGTTTGAATGGGTTACTGCAACCATGGGCTGGTCTGCCGGGACAGTGGGGATTGCGTTCTCTTGCACCGTAAATGTGTAGGGATTGACTCAAGTGGAAAATAGGGTGTTTGGGGAGCGACTTAGGGGTATGAATGAAATCATTGGGAGGGAAAAGGGGGATTATGTCTGTAATAGCAGAAGCAGATTTAGGGTGTTTGAAGGGTATTCTGAACACTTACATGTGAAAAAGTCACTTGTAACATTCTGATAGTCAGACTTATAATCTCTATATTTAATAACATTTCACCTTATAACATTTCACCACAACAAGTTTCGTCTGAATTTGTGGCACTTATAGAACTTAACCTATTCATCACTGTAGTAGCCAAAACCACCTGACTATTTTGGTGATATCTCTTTAACAAAAACAAGGGTTGGAAATATTTGAAGGAGAGTTGTTTATTAAAATGTTATCTACAACTCTCCTTCAAATAGTTTGCAATTGAATGCTCTATTCCAAAGTTATTTTCAAAAGTATGACAGGTCCAGACGACACTCGTCAAGACTAGAAGATGTCTAGGTATTAATAGGTTAATTTGGTGCTGAGCATATAAATCCACTAAATGCCTGGACTGAACATTGTAAACATTTTCATTCTAGCTTTCAGTTATTAAATGTTTTTGTCACTTATAGAACTAAAGTTCCTTACCAAGTAGAGCTGGGAATAATGGAGGAATTCATAGGATAATGCTAGGAAAATACCAGATTTCCTTGGAAGTCTTGGCTACATTTCAGAAATAAGGAAAATTGTTCAAGGAGAAATGTTCTGAGATCCAAATCACACAAAAAAACTCTTTCAAATATCTTGTTGATTTATGCTTTTTTCGAAAGTTATTTCTGAAATTATCAAAGGATCAGACGACACATATATCACTGTGTAGACATCTCAGCATGAATAGCTTAACCCATTCAGTGCCCATTGACAACTGTCGTCTGGACCTACGATACTTTTGATTATAACTCCAAAAATTATAATTAATTGGAAAAAAATTTGATGGAGAGCTGTTAGTTAGTTAGTGACTAACATTTTTCCTCCAAATATTCTTTTCAAATTTCCTGTTTATAAATAAGCATCACCATAACTGTGAGGCGGTTTTGGTCGCTACAAGCATGAATGCGTTAAAGGAGTCGATTCTGTTTCCTGTTGACTGCAGATGTCCTTTCTTGTCTGCTGAGGCACCGTTAGGGTTTAGAATAGATTTGTAGACAGGGGAAAAATGGTCGACTTCACTACAATAACACAATCAGTGGGGTTTTCCGGCTTAGTGAAATCGCTCAGGTGGGGGGTCATTGAGTGCATCTTGTCTCGCACACTGTCGCGTCAGGTGCGAGAAATGGTACGATTTTCTATGAAACTTATTGAAACCAGAGAAATTATAAGGCCTAAAAAAATAAAATGTTTGTTTCCTGTAACGGTCCCAAAAAAATAGGGTAGGTAGGTCGGTAAAAAAATATTTTTGCATTATTTTTTTGGTCAAAAATTGGTGTTTTATGCATGTTTTACGTTGATTGGGAGTTGGATGGGCGATAAAAACTTTAGGGTAGGGATTTTTTTGAATAAAAACTTGTTAGGGTAGGGTTACAGGAAACAAACAACTTTTTTTTTTAGGCCTAAGGTCACATAAAACTGTGACAGTCAGACCAACCAGTCCTCTTCAAACATTTTGTAAAATTGCTCTTCATTTCTTGATTATATTCAAAAGTGTCATAGATCTAGATGTCAATTTTATGGGGAACTTGTTGTTCAAATTATAATCTAAGGAAGTTGATAGTAAATTCTCAAATTCATAATGAACACCTTTCATTGACGAGTATTCTTGATAGATTGGTGATCTTGAGTTTTCTCAAAGACTGTCGCTAATGTCACTTGAGCTCTTACGACAGAAGGGTAAAATCTCATACCGAACCCTACTCCATAGTCGAGTACTTCCATCCCTTACGGACAAGATTAGTAATGGGATAGCTCTCTATTGTGGGAGGTAGAAATGGACAAGATAGCTCTCCTTTCGAGGAGGACGAAATCGATGCCCAAGACAAGTTACTCCTTTTCTAATTTGAAATCATTTCAAATAAAGATGCCCATAGGAGGAAATTTGACCGTTGTGTAATGAGAATATTTGAATCGTCTGTCCAGACAGTGTTTGTATAAGAAAGGGTTGGGGCATTTCTGGGTTTAAAATCACTTAGAATGAAGTGGTTTGAGCTGAATACTTGTCATAAGAAGGCATTCTACCTATTGATGCCTGGAGATCGCCTTGACGGATGTCGTCTGGACCTAGGTTACTTCTTAACCCAATTACACTCAGAGGGGCCAAAAGAGGCCTGACAATTTTGGAAATATCTTATTCACAAAAGCATTTTCTTGAAAACATTTGAAGGAGAAATGTTGATCAGCAGCCAAACAACAACTCCCCCTCAAATTCTTTTTGAACTTTCGCTTTATTCAAAAGTTATTTTTAAAAATATGAGAGAAGCAGACGATACTTTCTAGAGAAAAGTGCTAATGGGTTAATATAACCAATCAGTTATTCACAACTTATTTGAAGGAGAGTTATGGGTTGTGCTGTTTTCAACATTTCTCTTTCAATTATTCTCCTAAAACTACTTTGGTCATAAAGAAATTACCAAAATAGTATTTTATTGGCACTGCAGTCATGACTGAGTTTCAAAAAAGAGTTCGGAAATGGTATTTGAAGAGAGCAATTTGAATATATACTTCTCATCCTTCTGTACTTGGCATTTTGGTGAAAATTTGAAAAACAACTTTACTGAATTTATAAAATTCTTGTTATTCAGGCAAGTGAAAGAGCAATTTTTTCAGACCCTGATGCATGTCAATTGCGGTTGACGACTCTGAAGTAGTTTTCGGGAGAGAAGGAATTGTCAGTGATGGTCTATTTGGTGTCCAGACAAAGTTTGCCGCCAAGTTGTTCTTGTTCTTTGGCAAGTAGGACAGCAGTTTTTTCAGACCCTGATGCTTGTCAAGTGCGGTTGCGGACTCTGAAGTAGTTTGCTCGTGAAAGGGCGTTATCAGTGATGGTCTATTTGGTCAAGAGAAGCCGAGTGAGATAAGTGACCAGTTTTCAAACATGTCAACAATGTTTACTCAGACAGGAGTGAAGTACCCATGGCCGCGCTGCTGGTCTACCGTTGTCCAGTTGTCCGCTCCTTGGTCATCTTGTGGTCAAACCAGGGCCTGCCCCGAATGCCAAGTGGTCAAAGGTGTTGCCACTAACTGTCAGCTGTCTTTCATTTTGCTCAATATCCCATGAAATATTTTCAAAGATAACATATCTGAATATTTCTTGCTATCTAGAGACATTTCCCAGACTATTAAGAAGTTCTGTTTAATCGATTGCAAAAAGTTAATGTAGATAAGTTAATTATGCTGATGATGACAAATTAATTGACAGACCTGCTTTCATTGCGAAATGATCAGTGGGGTGATGATGATTTTTTCTACGGGTAGTTAGACTTTCTGTCCATCAAGTGCGGAGCATTTAACTAATTTGTCATCACATAATCAGATTAGACTAGATGATCACAATTCTGGTAGATTGAATTAATTAAGCAATTATGGGATAAAATTAGCTTCAGTTGGAAGCTAGAGAAGCTCAATTTGACACTAAATTATTTGATATGATTCATATAAGCATTTAAGAAGTATTTCACCAAAATACCCGTACCAAATGTAGCTATTAACCCATATGCTGCTGGTGGCTAATTTGGTCAAAACAAAATGATGTAAAATACCTGAAAAATGATCGAAACCCTGGCAAATGGGTACTCATCTGAAAGTACTCAGCGAGTGCTATCCAATGAATTCCAACATGACAAGGTTTAAATGGTTTTTCAAAGATTTCTGTGTCCTTGTGCTTTGGACATGAGTAGCCTCAGCATTTGAAAGGTTAAAGACATCATGGAAAAACTTGGATTCTCCATGGGGTAACACAGTTTTCGGTTAACCCATTCATGCCTGTAGCAGCCAGAAATTGCCTGACTATTTTTGTGATATCTATTTAACAAAAGCAATTTTCAAAAAGTATTTGAAGGAGAAATGTTATTCAAAGACCAACCCACAACTCTTCTCCAAATATTTATTGAGTTTATGATTATTTTCAAAGTTACTTTGAAAAATAACAAAGGTCCAGACGACACTTTTGAATAACCTTGAAAAAGTGGATCTCCAGGCATGTATGGTTTAACATGGGGTTTCTGAAGCTGAAAATGTAATCGTGACCCGCTAAGTTACTTCTGATGTAACAGCCAATGAGGTGGCTAGCTCCATTCGACATCAGTGCACACCGGTAATAACGTTTATGCGTGAAAGAGAATGAAAGATTTCATAAGAAAACACTCTTGAACACTTAACCCTGGGTTAACCTATTCATGCCAAGAGATCGACTTGACTGATGTCGTCTGGTCCTGTCATACTTTTGAAAATAAATTTGGAATTAAGCATAGATTTGCAAAGTATTTGAGGGAGAGTCGTAGATAGAGTTTTGATGAATAATTTTCCACTTCAGCATTCACCCTTCCAATGCTTTTAAAGGCTACTTTCGCCCAAAGCACACAGATGCAAACATTCTTGAAAACTATCTGAACCTTGTCATGTTGGTATTCATTAGATAGCTCTCACTGAGTACTCTCTTTAGATGAGTACCCATATGCCAGAGTTTCAGTCATTTTTCAGGTTTTTTGCATCATTTTGCATTGGCCAAATCAGCCACCAGCAGCATAAGGGTTAATGGGTTATAATTTGCCAAGTTTTTGTTGTTGTCCCGACTGGGGTGAATTCCGACAGCCTGAACGCGGTTATGGAAAGCAAGAGTTACGTATCTTCAGATACGGGTGAATACATCTGACAGTTGCCCGGTTTAGGTGCCAGCATCATGCTGAGAGCGGTCGGCCCATGGAGGGCACCTTCAGCCCAATTAGCGTTAACAAATGTTTTGGCAACAATTCCAAACGCATTTTAGGGCGAATCTTCTGAGTGCAAATGAGGGTTTAATGAAACCTCACATTAGGGTCTTAGCCAGGATTTTGAATTTTGATTTTCGTCACTCTTTCTACCATAATGTGACTAAGTTTTGACTAACCAGTTTGTACACTCTTAGCCAGGATTTTGAATTTGGCATATTGATTTTTATCATTTTTTCTGCCATAATGCGACTAGGTTATGACTAACCAGTTGTAAGTGGTGGAAGAAACCAAAGTACCCAGCCAAAACCACCGTCTTACACCAGGTCACTGGCAACTTTCTCACATTCCGAAACTGGACGTCCAAACTTTGAAACCCTTCAATTTTGTTTTTCCTGTTTATAATAGGGAATATATATTTAGATCATAAACATGTTCCTTTTTAATGAGAAAATGCAAAATGGCCAATTTCAAAGCACTGACATTAAGGCAAAACCTGTCATTCATTTGTCTAAAATTGACATTTTGAGAAATTCCTCACTGAAAAATTCCGGGTCTTCTGAAGTGTGTCTTTTTGAAGGGTTGAATGTCAGAATGGTACCCAGACACCCAGCTGGCTAAGAACCTTCCTTACATCAGTATTCACACATTTCGGTATCAATGAACCCCTCTCTTGTGGTTAGAGGAGGAAAAGGGGGAAGGAAGTGCAAGAAAGCGGAAAATATCTACGGTTCACCGATCTTGCAAGACCCCTCGGGTCATTGGTAATTTGACCCCTACTTCCCTTTTTTTGACATTCACCAACCGCGCCACAGTATTGAATTCAATTGAGTTGGAATGAATTCACTTCTTTGAATGTGAATTTAGTATGAGATGTTTAACTCATTCATGCCTAGAGATTGAACAGTGTCGTCAGGACCTGTCAAACTGTCGAAAATAACTTCAGAATGAAGCATTTATTTGAAAACTATTTGAAGGAGAGTTGTTCATAAAGTTTTATTGAAGAACTCTCCTTCAATTGAACAGTGTCGTCAGGAATTGTCAAACTTTCGAAAATAACTTCAGAATGAAGCATTTATTTGAAAACTATTTGAAGGAGAGTTGTTTTTAAAGTTTTATTGAATGACTCTCCTTCAAATTCTTTCCAATCATTGGTTTTGTTGAAGAGATATCCCCAAAATGGTCAGATTTTTGGCTGCTACAGGCAGGAATGATTTAACCCACTCACACTCAGAGTGGCCAAAAAAGGCCTGACAATTTTGAAAATATTTTGCTTACAAAAGTATTTTCTGCAAAATATTTGAAGTAGAAATGTTGATCAGAAGCCATACAACACCTCTCCTTCAAATATTTTGTGAACTTTCGCTTTATTCCCAAGTTATTTCCAAAAGTATGAGAGTAGCAGACGATAATTGCTAAAGGAATTCTGAGTGTGAATGGGTTAAGAGTGCTGCTAGAAATTGTCATCTGGATCTCTGATACTTTTCTGATACTTTTAAGCATTCTTGGAAATATTTTGAAAAGAAATAATATGAAAACTATTTGATTTGAAACTGTTCTTCTTGAGCTACTTCTAGGGTGCAAGATTAAGTCATATTTGATTTTCTTAAAACATAGCAGAAAATGGTTGCACTTTATTGTATGATATGGATAAAACAGAATTTAAGACCTATTTCTTCGAAACTGCATCGAAAAAAATTGACGCATGTACTGAACCACCAGTGCTCCGTATGCATGAAAGGCGTAATTGTGAAGAATGGGCCGTGATTGGCCCAAACAGACTGGCCTGTCATTTATTCCTGCCTGCAGAAGCCTTGGTGCGGACGAGCGGGCGAACAAAATTGGTGCCCGGAGGTCGGGCTTAGGTACACGATCAACTTACAACCCTTTAACTGCCAGAATGCTGGGACTTTTAACCCATTCATGCCTAGAGCCTGATTAACAAGTGTCGTCTGGATCTATGATACTTTTGAAAATAACTTTGAAATAAAACATACATTCACAAAATATTTGAAGAAGAGTTGTAGGTCTCAATCTGATTAACATTACTTCATGGCAACTTTTTGAAAAGATGCAATTGTAAATGAAATATCACCATAATTGTCGGCCATTTTTAGATGCTACAGGTTTTATAAATAGGTTAACCCCTTTATGCCCAGAGCATTTGACTGGTCTGAAGCAAATTCAAATATCATGAAAATCGAGAAATGTATGAAGGAAGGTAGTGTTTTCTAATCCAAACCACAACATGGTCAAAGACTTTCTGTGTTTCCCTTTCATTTCTTTGATATTTCCTTGAATGAAGGTAGTGTTTTCTACTCCAAACCGCAACATGTTCAAGTATCTTGAATGCCTCTCTTTCATTTCTATGATATTTCCAAAGTCATCGGGTAAAATGAAGAATCTGGCCACATATGGGTTAAGTCCATTCCTGATTGACATCTGTTTTTTTTTCGAATTGACAAATTGCCCCAATTATCTTTTATTCTGGTTTGATTTCAACTACACAGTATTTTGACATCAGCAGCTGTAATATGACCACTCCCACTATGTAGACCATCAGTTAGGAAGCTATTAGGACCAGTCTACCTTTAACCCAATCATGCTCACAGCGGCAAAAACTGCCTGACAATTTTGATGAAATCTTTCTGTTAAAAGCAGAGTTTGAAAAACATTTGATGGAGAAATGTTAACCAGAGTATAACCAACAACTCTCCTTGAAATATTTTGAAAAATCATTTAATTTTCCTGAAATCTCGAAGTTGAACACAAAGTTTGTAAGGCCTAAAAAAAAGAAATTGTTTGTTTCCTGTAACGGTCCGACAAAAAATAGGGTAGGTAGGTCGGCAAAAACATTTTTTTTTGCATTTTTATTTTGGTCAAAAATGTGTGTTTTATGCATGTTTTATGTTGATTGGGAGTTGGGAGGGCGGAAAAACTTTAGGGTAGGGATTTTTTTGGATAAAAACTTGTTAGGGTTGGGTTACAGGAAACAAATAACTTTTTATTTTAGGCCTAAAATATTTCAAGGAGAAATTTTAATTAGAACACTACCTACAAGTCTCTTTCAAATATTTTGTATAATAATATTTAATTCCCAAGTTATTGTCAAAAATGTTATTGACCCAGATGATAATTTCCAGATGATCTCCTAAGCATTAATGGGTTAATTACGTTTCGTGAAATTTCCAAACAATCTCTTAGGGTAAGGATGTATGTGTTACGAGAATACAACATGTAAATATGGAGGTGAAATCTTACGTAGCGTTACGAAGAACACATGTAGCATTTGTTTGCCGTAATCTGACATGGGCCAATTAGCCGGGTCGTGAGCTGACACATGTTTCGCTTCCTGCAGGCTACAAGTTCAAGCCATGTGCCCTAAGGGCGGACAGACCTTCAGTAAAAACCTCTATGGTCAAGTGTTGTTGTATTTGTACTTCATTCCCTTATATTCTAGAACTTCAGTGAAAGGAGGAATGTGAAACAAATACTCTTTTGTCCTAGATTTTATCCTAGAATACTTCTACTACTACTACTACTACTACTACTACTACTACTACTACTACTACTACTACTACTACTACTACTACTACTACTACTACTACTACTACTAAGAAATTGCAACAACTTAATTTTGTACCCTGAAGTCTTATGAGGGGGCTGTACTAGGCCTCTTTCCTGTACTATCTGTGAAGTTCGTTTCATACCCTGCTGTGCTGAGAGGACAGTGTAAGAGGTTTATTTCGTACCCTGAAGTCTTATGAGGGGACTGTACATACTAGGCCTCTTTCCAGTGCTATCTGTGAAGTTCTATTCATACCCTGGCATGCTGAGAGGACAGTGTGAGAGGTTAATTTCATACCCTGAAGTCTTATGAGGGGATTGTACTAGGACTTTCCAGTGCTATAATCTGTGAGGTTTATTTCATACCCTGCCGTGCAGAGAGGACAGTGTGAGAGGTTAATTTCGTACCCTGAAGTCTTATGAGGGGACTGTACTAGGCCTCTTTCCTGTACTATCTGTGAGGTCATCAGTAGACAGATAATTATTCTTGTAAATAAACAGTAGTGGAGGTCTGGGGAGGGCAGACAGTTTTGTATACAGACAGGTTATATCCTGCCCACCCCTAACCTTATCATGCATGGAGATATCCTTTAGGAGTGTAGCCCGGTTTTAGAATATTTGAAATAAATTTTTGAATTAAAGATAAATTTAAAATACGAAAAGCAGAGGTGCGTTTTGGTATCTTATTCACATTCTAAAAATCCTGTGGTCACAAAGATAATCACCAAAATGATGAGGACTTTTTTCAGGCGCCAAGGCATGCTTAACCCTTATGCTCCTCGTGGCTAATTTGGCCAATGCAAAATGATGCAAAAAACCCTGAAAAATGACTGAAACCCTGGCAAATGGGTACTCATATGAAAGTACTCGGTGAGAGCTTTCCAATGAATACCAACATGACAGGGTTCCAATGGTTTTCGAAAATATTTGCGTCCTGGATGAAAGAAACCTCAGCATTAGAAGGGTTAAGAGTCCTACTAGAAATTGTCGTCTGGATCAATCACACTTTTGGCAATAACTATGACATTAAGGAGGATTTTTGAAAATATTTGAAGCTGAGTTTTTTTGTAATGTTCAGATAATAATGTACAGAGCTTTTCTCTTTCAGTTATTTCGCCCCAAAGATTTTACAAAAGTTTTCAAGGTGCTTTTGCCTTTTGGCTGCGGTAAGAATTAGTAGGTTAAAAGATTTCAATCTCCATTTTTTTTCTAGATGACTGGAGACTTGATGTAAGCTTTCCAAACAAAAAGGTTTAAAAAATATCACTGCTACTACAGGCATGAATGGGTTAATATTGAAGTGTCCTTTAACCCATTTAGCCTTGAGATCGTGACAAGTGTCGTATGGATTTATGATGCATTTGAAAGTAACTTTGGAATCAATCATAAATTCACAAAGTAACCGAAGGATAGTTGTAATTTGGGTTATGATCTAGATTTCTTCTTCAAATATTTTTCTGAAATCTACATTGTATACTAAAAATATTACCAAAATAGTCGGAACGTTTTTTGGCTCAACAGGGTTGAATGTTACTTAATGCTTTAAGATTTTCTCTAGAAATTGTCGTCTGGACCTACAATACTCCTGACAATAACTTAGATATAAGTTACGATTTTAGATAATGATTGAAGGAGAATTGATGCTAGTGTTCTAATTAACATTTCTCCTTCAAATCTTTTCTTAAATCTTTTTTTCCTCTAGATTTCACGAAAATAGTCAGGCTTCTTTTGGCTGCTGTGAGCATTAATGATTTAAAGACCTCATGAGTGATAGCATGATCGCTATGCAAGAAATCTAGCTGTCACCAAATTATCCGCTCTGCCGTTTCTGAGAGGTCGTGACCTCTTGTAAACAGGTCGCAGAGCTTACTCAGAGTGTTGAGATGTGAATTACCGACAGAGAAATGAGGGAGGGAGCCATGTGGGAAATAGGGGATGAGGACCAGGGGTTAGGGCGACTAATAATGAGTGGGTAAAAGAATATCTAAATAATAACTTTATATATATATATATATATATATATATATATATATATATATAATATATATATATATATATATATATATATATATATATATATATATATATATATATATATATATATATATATATATATATATATATATATATATATATATATATATATATATATATATATATTTATATAAACATATATATACATATATACATTATACCAGGAAGCTTAGACTAATTATTAAATTATAAAGTTCCTGATTATACATACATACATACATACATACATACATACATACATATATATATATATATATATATATATATATATATATATATATATATATATATATATATATATATATATATATATATATATATATGTATGTATATGCTGTTCTGATTCGTCTGAACTCCCTGTGAGTCATAATTCATGGGTGGACACAACTTGTTGAGGTAATTTTTGACATAATGATTATGGGTACATAGTACCACAACAAGAAAAGGCCTTGTGGTAGTCCGAATGCCACCTCAAATTTTGACAGAAAAATTTATGTGCTGCTCTGTTATTAAGTGATTTTCTGATAGCAGCACATGGTATTTCTGAGATAAAAACAGCATTATGAGCCTTCGTGACTGCAAGATGAAACCAGATCCCTAATTGTAGCAATATTTGAACTATAATGTGTATGTTTCTTTCTACACTAAAGAAGCTCCTATTCATACTTCACGTCAGGCGGAGAGCCAGCAGGATGTCTGGACGGCATTTGGACACCCAAACCCTTGTTGACTCAATCATGCTTAACCCTTATCCTGCAGGTGGCTAATTTTAACAATACAAAATGATGCAAAAAAACTGAGAAATGATTGAAACCCTGGCACATGGTCTTAGCCAGTAGGGTGTCTGGGTGCCTTTTTTGACACCCAAACCCTTTAAAAGAACCCCTCAGGACACCCAAATATTTTTGTGTTGAATTTTTTAAAATCCCAATCTCAAGCTTATAATTAAATCTTTTCATCTCCTTATAATTCCTATGACATTGTTTAATGATATCATGCCTTATTTTGATGAATTTATACATGTTTATGGTTGAAATATGAGTATATTGTGATCCCCCTTAAAAATTTGGACGCCCAAAAATTTTACAACTGCCAATTTTAGGCACCCAGTTTCTAAATCCTGGCTAAGACACTGCCCTGGCACTTGGGTAATCATCTGAGAGTACTCTGCGTGAGCTATCCAATGAATACCAACATGGCAGGGTTTGGATGGTTTTCAAAAATCTTTGCGTCCTTGTGCTTTGGATGAAAGTAGCCCAGGAATTGTCGTCTGGATGTATGGTACTTTAGATGATAACTTTGGAATTGAGAATGATCTTTAGAAATATTTGAAGGAGAGTTGTTTCTTATGTTCTTATTTACATTCCTCCTTCAAATATTTCCTGAAAATTGCTTTTGCCAGAGAGATCTCACCAAAATAGGCAGGCTGTTCTGGCCCTTTCAGGCATACATCATCCAAACACAGGCAGTGTTGTGGAGAATTAGTCAGTGGCAGAGCCTTAGATCACCAAGTCCACTATAGTAAAGACAGGGCTCGAAATTAGGGGGTGCCGGGAGCCCTCGGCTCCCTTGAATTCTCCTACGGCTCCCTCAAATTTCAGGGAGCCCAAAGATATACTGGTTTCTATACACAACATCTCTAGGTAGCTTTAGAAGATGCAATTGGGCTCCCTGGATAAAATCTTAATTTCAAGCCCTGAAAGAATAAGTTATTTATGGAATATAACTTTTGTAATGTCTTCCTTGAAAATATGTCCTATGTATTGCCTCTACTAAGTAATAGGCCATACAGGGGTAAAAAGAGTACCCCATTTTTCCAAACCAAATACCAAACATTGTCCCTTATATTAGAATCATAATTATGAAGGGGATTTAGGTTTTGACTGCTGTACCTTTCAAAACGGGTTCACACAAAGAAACTCACACCTCCTTTGCACTAGAGCAGTACTTTCTTATATATATATGGCCTAAAAAAAGAAATTGTTTGTTTCCTGTAACGGTGCGAGAAAAAATAGGGTAGGTAGGTCGGTAAAAAAAAAATTGTTTTGCATTATTTTTTTGGTCAAAAATGTGTGTTTTATGCATGTTTTACGATGATTGGGAGTTGGGAGGGCAGAAAAAACTTTAGGGTAGGGATTTTTTTGAATAAAAACTTGTTAGGGTAGGGTTACAGGAAACAAACAACTTTTTTTTTAGGCCTATACACGACCTGGCTTGTACCGATGATCCTATTTCTATTGAGATATGGGTATTGAATTTAGACGCACCCTGGATATGCATCATAGTGGGTTTATAATAAGTTCATAATTGATTTAGTCACCTGACCGCTTGCGGTAAATATCACCTCCACTGGGTGAGAGCTCTGCAACGGCCCAGGAGCAGTGGGGTCAACGAAAATGCACTCTCTAGCATTAAAGGTGATCTTTTAACGAAACATTTTGCGAGGGCCCTTTCACCGCAATTTTCCGATTTAGTACTCTTGTTGTTGTAGTGCACCGCTCGTATGCCAATTTTAAACAACAAATATTGACGCTTTTCACCCTACATTGCCGCTATGCGAACCTCAAGTGGATGTTGAATTAGCTAAGCGATGATTTGTTTATCGTAAACCGTGCTTTTCGGTAAACCCTTATAATAACACCAGCTGAGAGTGGGGAATTCGCTTAGAGGTACCGCTTTTCACGGGAAGTTTATAGTAGAGGACGTTAATTGAAGTTCTGGAAACTTTTCGTGGACTCGACGGAAGTCAGGGTCGGGTCAGAGAAAGATAAACATGGCCGCCGATTGTTTAGTATTGATGGGCTACGAGTTGATGCCCGACGGTTCTGGTCAGTACGGCTGTGTGGTTTTAGTGTAAGAAAATATTTGTACTGGGTTGGACAGTGGCCCTCTAGTTGCTGAGGATGTTGTCGCGACGACAATTGCCGCGACGACGGTTGCTAGGCTGTCTGGAGTACTGCTAGTTTCACCATCTTCAGGGAATGACTGTAACATTGTCAAATTCACTCTTTAAATACTGGTGCAATTTACTGAGAAGATCCCCAAAGTTTCTTTGGCCCAACCTCCCTATGGTTTAATGACTAACCCATAAAGTCTAGTGAAAAACTCAAAAGCATTAGATTTTCCTGAAAACATGATTGTATTCCATTGTACAGTATGGATAAAACAAAACAAAAAATCTAATAATTGATGAAATCTTGCAGGTACAAGAAAGGTTCAAGATTTAACAAACGTTGTTGGATGCTCTGGGACTGCATCTTCAAACTGGTCTCCATGGTTGTGCGTAGCCTAGCAGGTTGCTAAGCTACCACTTACTACCAGTGACTGCCATGAAAGGTTTTAGGATTCAACAAAATTTGAATGGATGCTCTGGGAATGCATCCCTAACTTGGTTGTCATGGTTGTGCGTAGCCTAGCAGGTTGCTAAGCTACCAGTCACTAGCAGGACCCAGGCTGCAGAGAGAGAGAGTGGCTATGGTGTGTCATGTGTTGTCTGACATTAACTGCCTGATTTAATGAGCCTTAAACCATAATTGTCTTATCTTATCAGGCAGTCATAGGACCCCCTACTTAACTAACCATTTTACTACTCTGCGGATAAGGCACATGTGGGCGATACCAGCGAGCCTAGCTGTGATATCACTACAGGGCGCCTGTGACTTATGGGATACGAGGGAAGCTGGGGTTGTGGATATTTGATATGTGGATCGATTTCAATGGCAGTTTCGGTAATTAGGGATGTTATAAGAGAACTCATGGGTATTGCATTGTGTAATATGCTTTTACTCTTCCTCTTCCTCTCTCTGTCATCATTTCATTCTCTCTCAATTTATCACTTTTCCTCCTCTGTCAGTCTCTCTCTCATTCTCTCTCTCTCTGCCCCTCCGTCAGTCTCTCATTCTCTCATTCTCTCTGTCTCTCTCTGTCTCTCTGTCTCTCTCTCTCTCTCTCTCTCTCTCTCTCTCTGTCTCTCTCTGTCTCTCTCTCTCTCTCTCTCTCTCTCATTCTCTCTCTCTCTGCCCCTCTGTCAGTCTCTCATTCTCTCTCTCTCTCTCTCTCTCTCTCTCTCTCCTCTCTCTCTCTCTCTCTCTCTCTCTCTCTCTCTCTCTCTCACATTCTCTCTCACATTCTCTCTCTCTCTCTCTCTCTCTCTCTCTCTCTCTCTCTCTCTCTCTCTCTCTCTCTCTCTCTCTCTCTCTCTTCTCTCTCTCTCTCTCTCTCTCTCTCCTATCATGGAGTTGTTTTATTTCTCCTATGCATACCCTACCGCCCTGACCCTCCTCCCCAATCCTATTTACTTCCTCGATCCTCCTAATCCCTTTCAATCAGAGCAATACAGAATTGACTGCCGCTCCTTGATGGCAGTCTAATGTCTGTGCGCCGATCCAATACTTCTCACCCGCTCCCTTTAATCGGCCTAATCGAGTGATTTCGCACAATGGACCTGCAACTGTTTGCCTGTCTTTTACCCACTATGCCCATAGACAAGAATGATATGGCCGCTGAGGGCTACTGGTGGGCTGAAATTAGGTGGCAATTGGCTGGCTTTTCGCGCCTCTCAATTGTGTGTCTGCATAATAAAGGATCCGGGAAACGTCAAGAAAATTGTGATGTTGCATAAAAAACACATTGTGGGGTTTCAATTGTGTCAGCATAACGAAACAATCAGAGAAAGTCAAGAAAATTGTGTTGTTGCATAAAACAGTCTGTGTTTCAATTTTGTGCCTGCATAATGAAGGAATCAGGGAAATGTCAAGAGAATTGTGCTGTTGCATAAAACAGTTTGATGTTTCAATTTTGTGTCTGCACAATAAACTAATTAGGGAAAATTCAAGAGAATTATTGTTGCATAAAACTGGTGTTTCATAAAGCAATCAATAGGTGATCAAGTGGTGTAGTGTTGCATAAAATGTGCAGGATGTGATTTTGCATAAAGGTAAAGGTATTCGGTTTATAGTCTTGTATCCACCGAAGCGCTCACACAACCTTCCTCCCCTAGCAGGCCTGTACACACGGAAACCATTTCCATCCCCGAGATTTTCCAGAGCAACTGGCAGCATATAGCGCACAAGCTCTAAGCACTGCCTTATTTATGCTAGGTACCCATTTTGCAGCTGGGTAGACTGAAGCAATATGGAATAAACTGTCTCGCCCAAGGACAGACCAAAAAGCCCCGGCCAGGAATTGAACCAGCGACCTACTGATTACTAGTCTGACACCTAACCAACTGAGCTACTTTTTCATGCATAAAACAAATAGGAAGTCCAAACATTACCAACATCCCTCCTTCAAATGTTTTTAAGAATCATTCTCAATTCCAAAGTTATTGCCAAAAGTATCTTAGATCCTGACCGAAATTGTGATAGGAATATTTTACGCATGAATGGGTTTAAAAAGAAGTACTGTCTCTACCCGAATTCTTTCACAATGAAATTGGTGTCTCAGCAACTACCAATAACCAGAAGTTGATTCTACAGTTAAGGCGAAGAAAAGTACATTGAAGAATTCGGGTAAATTTGAAGGGTCAGACAAAACCCCTTGAACCCTTTAAACACCCCTGGATACCCATTTGCAATAATGGGTATTCTGTTACCCACCCTCCCACCTCCTCATTTCCATTAAGGGTTTGTTTACTGTGGTACTTTAACCCATTCATCCCTGGAGATCTCCTTGACGAGTGTCGTCTGGACCAATTTGACTCTCAAAGATAACTTTCAAATTAATCATAATTTGGAAATATATTTGAAGAAGAGTTGTATGTTAGTTTCTGATTAACATTTCTCTTCTGAATAGTTTCTGAAAATGTTTTTGTTAGAGATATCACCTAAATAATGTGGTTGTATGCATCTAAGATACTTTAGTAACCAACTTAAAAGTAAATCAAGAATTCAAAAAAAAATTGTTAGTTGAATTCCGATTGCTTTTCATACTAGTTTATTTCAAATTTTATTCAAATATAAACTTAACTTTAAGATATTCTTTTGTAATTTTATAATGATTTCCAAAATATATCGTGGCATAACCGCATGAATAGGTTAATATCTGTACCCTTTCCATGGGAAAACCCTGTCAAATGACTTTAAAAAAAACACCCTTGAACCCTCTTAGACTTAATCCATGTACACCCATCTGCCCCTGGGTTAGGCAGGCCTCTTGAACCCTGAGTACCCGTTTTAACCCATTAATACTTATGAGTTCATCTTGTAATTGTCGTCTGCATCTATCATTCTTTTGACGATAATATTGGAATTAAGAATGATTTTACAAAATATTTGAGGGAGAGCTGTTGGTTATGTTCTGAGTAACATTTCTTCTGCAAATACTTTTCCAATTGTAGCTTTTGCGTGCAAGATTTCATCAAAGTTACGAGGCTGCTTTTGGCTCTGTGAGCATTAAGGGTTAACATGGGGTTCAGGCATACCCTTTAGACCCTTCTAGACTTGTCACACCTTTGCACAATAGTTGACGAAGAGTTAAAGGTTGGGTTTCGACAGAGAAATACATCCCCTTGATCCGCAGCCCCATAGGTACTGCATGCTAGCCTCTACGGCATCTGCGCCTCGGGTTACACGCTGTAGCCTGGGGTTGTATTGGTCACGTGATCTGTGCAGTAAGCATGCACTGGCTGGCTGGGGGATGTCATCCTATCTAGGTCAGATAGTGAGAGGCAGCAAAATTTGATGATTCATGACCAGTGCCCACTCCCTGTCTACTTCTCTCAGGTTCGATCAACATTATTCCTGTAAAGATTTTCTTTAAAAATGCTCTGGTCACAAAAAC
>OZ012697.1:2390912-2458412 GCA_963942565.1 Maea johnstoni
GAGGATGTACAGATAAATCAAAATGGCAGAGATCTGTTGACCTATTTATACCTGTAACAGTCACAACCGTCTGACTTTTTTGGTGATATCTCTCTAATAAAAGCAACATTTCGAAAATATTTGAAGAAGAGTTGTTCATCAGAACTCTATCAACAACTATACCTTAAATATTTTGTGTATTTATGTTTTATTCTGAAATTATTTTTAAAAGCATGACTGGTCCAGACGACACTTATCAAGTGGATCTCCAGGCATGAATGGGTTAAATGATCAACTCTCAAGCCATCTGATATGTAATATGGAAATCAGCTGCTCAAAATCATGAAAAAATGCATTGAGAAGGTATGGATAGTTCAAAATTGAAGATGATTGTTTAAGATTGATTCTGTAGTCATCTGATGTTTGTTATGGAATTCACTAGTTTACAATTAGGAAACCCCACTTCGAGGATGCACAGTCAGCACAGATATATCAAAAGTTAAGAGAAAATTGGAAAACCTAAATTTCAAAGTCAATGCTCTTTACATTCAGTGACTTACCATGTTATCTGTTAACCTTGTTCTGATCACAACAATTTCTGTTCAGGGCACGACATTAACTTTTGCGGCGACTTGCCCAGTAGGGCAAGTGAGATTCAACTTTCACTTGCCCTACTCCAACTTTCAACTGCCCTTGAAAAGTGTATGTTTTATAATGTTTGATTTAAAACCAAGTACTGATCATGGTCCTGGCATTTGAAGGCATATTTATTTGGAGACAAGCTTGGATGCCAGATCACAAAACTTGCACACATTCTCAAAAGTAAACCCGAAACATATACAGCATACTTGCTCAATGGGGCAAGCAAGATACAGATTTCACTTGCCCTTCAGCTATAATTTACAAATTCTACTTGCCCGGGGCAATGGGGCAAGCACCAATGTCGAGCCGTGCTGTTATAACCAAAGATAGGATTCTTTGGAGGGGAGAGGGGATGCTTGAGGCATGAATGAGTTAATTGGCTCACTCTACGGATGACTTATTATTTTTCTAGACCCTGGGGATCCCTCATGGCCTTGTGGTTATTTTGCCTAGCTCCAAAGCGTGAGATCGGAGGTTCCAGTCTCCTCCGCTGGGTCCTTGCAAAAACGGGTTGGCCTGGTCGCTATATAAATGTGTGGTGTTGTGCAGAACTGTTGATGGTCCTTCTGCAACTGAAAACCCCATTGGAAATATTCATGAAGAGAAGGGAACTTCCTTTTGGTTCCGGGTTTCTATCTTGTCATGATATGAACTAAGCTGGTGAAATCAATGTAAAAGCCCATTCCTTTCTTCCTTTTCTAGACCCTGGTTGAGGGTAGTTTTGACCTTATAAGGCCTTGCTGTAATATTACGTAGCCGTGTTTCATAATCGGTTTGATTATCTAAGAGAATTGATCTGATTGGTCAAGTCAGTGGTTTCAAGTACGGGTTGATTACTCCTGTTCTCTTGCGGACAACAGCGGGTCCATCAGTGTCACTTACGAGAAGTTTGACTCTCCGTCTTAAACGCAATGAAATGTAATTCCAAGGAATGCAATAGATTGATCAATAAATAGTCGACCTATTGGTGCTCATAGCGGCCAAAAGTAGCCGGACTCTTTTGATGATATCACATAAGCTAAAGCATAGTTGGGAGAATATTTGAAGGAGGAATGTTACTCGGAACATTACAAGCAATTCTCCTTGGGATATTTTGCCAAATCCTTCTTACTTTCTGAGTTATTGTCAAAAGTATCAAAGATCCAGAGGACAGAGAGAAGAGGGAGAGTTGTAACTTAAACCCTGATGAACATTTCTCCTTAAACCCTTCCAATGCTGAGGCTACTTTCATCCAAAGCACAAGAACTCAAAGATTTTTGAAAAACGTAGAAAACCTGTCATGTTGGTACTCATTGGAAAGCTCTCACTGAGAACTCTCATATGAGTACCCATTTGCCAGGGTTTCGGTCATTTTTCAGGTTTTGTGCATCATTTTGTATTGGCCAAATTAGCCACCAGCAGCATAAGGGTTAAATATTATCATGATTTTGTGACAAAGTTATCACCAAAATTGTCAGATAATCTTTGAGTGTCACAGTAATGAATGGGTTAATACCTATCTGTCTTTTGCTCTCAAATTCTTTCTCTAGCCCTACAATATCAGTAAATTAGGAAAATTGCTCTTTTCCTTGAACTTTAACTGTAGTAGTTAGTTTTGTCATATAAATTTGTGGAAATTAATAGTAGTATCTCTGCAGAGAAAGAAGTGACGAAAAGTCTCTGGTTTCCATGGCAGAAGGCAGGCCCGCACCATGATGAGGTGTAATTCTGATTGGCTGATATAAACCGATAAAGAGTACACATGATTTTATAATGCTATAATGGGAGTAGAGACTGACGTCATGGAGTAGAGAGGTCGATCCACTTCGCGCTCCCGGGAAATCTATCTAAATCAACGATTTAAACCATCCATCCAGTTTTTGTAAAAAGCCTATTGCAAAAATACAGGATATCTTAGCACAATAAGTTTGTTTTAAGAAAAAGATATTACAAGAAAAGACTTTATTCGCAACTTCACTTGGGCCGCATCCAGTCAAATGGTCTATAGTGAGAAGAGCTGTCACCACGAGACACACCGACTAAGGAACGCGTCCTTTTTCGGAACTAGCATTAATAGTGCTTAAACAATTTCTAACTACTTTTTGGCTGTTCAGATTATAGTTTTCGAACACTATTCAAAAAAATCGAAAGGGAAACTTCTCGAGTTTCTACATCCGGGCACCTACACTCAGTACGAACTAGCTCAGCACATGTGTCACGTCAAGTGCGAGAAGCTCGTACCTTTCTCCGGTCTGCCTTCTGACAGGAGTACCAAATTTGGATTTACATTGACGGGGAATCAAGTACGTAAGCCCAGCTGTGTCCACTCAATCTGGAGTGGCAGGGACTTCACAGGCGTGGTCTTTCTCTTCCAACTGCTCGGCTATCTGGGACTCCTCGTGGCGGCCGCCATCTTGGTATACGGAAATCTCACGAACAACGTTTCTCCTCTTCAGGACCATCCAGGTAACTTTACAATGCCACCCAAAAGAACGAAGGGAAAAGAAGCAACGCCGGCCGCTGACTTAAGAACATTATGGCCTCAGGATAGGCCGGGTAAAATGGCATTACGCTCTGAAACAGAGCAATTAGATACAGTTCCGTTGGACCCACAAGGGTCACAATCAGATAACCTAGATAAAATGCCTGACACAAAGCAGGATGATGTCGCTTGTGTAGACCCCGATGGGGAAGATATGTACATTGATTGTGACACTGAACAGGTAACAGAAGAGGTTCAAATGAGTAATAACGAGATAGCAAAAATGTTGAGTTCTCAAATTGCTGAGGTCAGGATAGATATCCAATCTTTGAATGCCAATGTAACAACTAACACAGAGAAAATTGATAAGTTCAAGGTAGCAATGTCTGATATCTCCGGTAAAGTCGAAACTATTTCTTCAGAGAGCAAAACAATTTGGGAATCTGTAAGAGTGAATAGGTCAGACATAGATGATATGGCTAAACAACAAAACGAGTACAATGAGAAACATGCAGAAATTGTAGCCATAGCTAATTCTCTCAGAGAGAAAGATGTGCTCATAGAACATATGCACAGAAGAATTGAAAACTTAGAAGATGAATTAAAAGAATCTAAAAATAGAGAGGAGATAAAGGAACAACACAGTAGGAAAATGAACTTGTGGATGTATGGGGTTGAGGAACCCGACAAGGAAAACATTAAGCACACTTTCAAAAACTTCTGTACCACTGTTCTGGGACATAAGATAGAGGATGTTGAAGAATGGTTGATCAAAAATGTTCACAGAGTAGGGGAGTACAATACTCCCAAGAGACCAATCATTGTGTCCTTTGTGCTTTGGGATAATAGGCAGACTATGTTAAGATCCACTAAGAATCTGTTCCAATATAACTCGGATAACAATACCTCTTTCGCAGTTAAGACAGATCTGGCTCCAAGAGCCAGACAATTAAGGAAGGATCTGCACTATGTAAACAGGAAGATGAAGGAAGCCGAGAAATGTGAGGGACGGGTGAGGGATAATGCGAAGGGGTATGTGTGGCTGGAGAGGAAAGATAAGAAAGAGGATCGTTTCTGGTCTCCGGTCAGGCATATCAATCCGGATTACCTGCCACCCCATCTTGCTAAACATAGGAATCCTTCCACTCCTGAAGCAGAGTAGCCTACATAGCTTGTTTCAAGCTACACTGTACTGTTATTGATGTGTCTTCATTTCTCATGTATCACAAAAAGATTAGTTCTTATAACATGAATGTAAATGTTTGAGAGCTCGATTTTCACTTTAATATTATCAGTTTGCTTTCTTCACATACCATGATAAGAGTGGCTCCTTCACAATTGAATGCATATTCTTGAGATCATGACTCAAGTATTAATAGATCTCTTCTCAGAGGTTATGAAGTACTGGATTTTATTTTTGACTCTGCAATATTCATGAAAAATTCTCCTATGGACAACTACCAATGTTGCAGATTAACATCTTTTTGTTCCTCAAAAAATTAACACCTGATAATCCACTTTTTATCTTTTCATAATTACCTTTTGACCATCTTTCCCCTTCTTGTGAGAAGAAAAAATTAAATTACAAGGTAAAATTGCACTTAACTCTGTCACTACCTTTCCATGCACAAACCTAACAAACTTTTCTTTTTTTTTCTCTTTCTTTTTGCTCCCCATCGCCATCTGAATACTTCATCATCTACAGTATGGCCAAGAAATACTTCTGTAAGAAGTTGAACCTCGGATCAATCCCCTTTGATGACATCAAGGATAAAACCCCACTTTCAGTGGATCCAATTTTGGACACAAATGCTGAGAGCACATGCCATGTCTCTTTTAAGGACACTCCCCACGACCAACAAGATGAGAACCCGGATCGGGAATGGGGGCTATTTAAGAGAGAAATCCCCTTCGAACTACATCCTGTTGATCTTGACACAGACACTCTAGATAGGAAAGTTAGCCTCATAAATTACGTCGCTAGGAGTCGGAGTGAAGTCACCTCATATGATGAGGACGAAACTACTATTCAGTGGTCACATCGCGACAAATCAAAGATCTTCCAGAAGAGAACTCTAGATCCCGAAGATGGTGAAGAAAAAAGTTGTGAGAGACTACAAAAGTATGTCTCAGCCAGTAAGTGTGAAACTTTCCCAGCTGAAGCAATTGAGATAGATGAAGAGGAAAGGGAGTGTCTGAACAATAAACCCCCACTGTCCCCCATGGAGCCTGATTTTTCTGACTATTTACATGATCCAGAGGCCGCCTTGGTAGACCTCAATCTACCGAGTCAGGATAAAGAGAGATCTGCAGTCAAACTCTCTTCAGTCAAATCAGAAATAATTGAGATAGAGGATGAGGAAAATGAGAGTCTGAGCAATAAACCTCCACTTTTCCCCTTAGAGCCTGACTTTTCGGATTATGTACAAGACCCAGAAGTAGATTTGGTAGCTCTCAATATATCAAGACAAGATAGAGAGAGAACTGCAGCCAAACTCACATCAGCCAAATCCTCCAGTGCAGGTCACAGAAGTGTAGTTCACTGCTTACCTAAGGACGTTCGGAAGAAATTATGGCCAAACCTTTCTGATAGTGACTCCCCGCCCAACACCGAATCCTCCGATATAGAGAAAACTCCCGACAACTTGTCTTCTGCGGGTCGCCCATTGTCTATGAGACACAACCTCAACGTGTTAAAGAGAAAACCATTTAGTCCAGAGAGCTTGTCTGCTTTTAGAGAGAAAGTGAGGGAGGACTTAAGTAAGATCCACATCGAGGAACCTCAACTCAAAAAACCAAAAATCGAGAAAATTAAGTGGGATTTAGGTTTCAATAGACCCCAAGATAAGCAGCAGGGCCGGAGAGATGTTATCAGTGAAGAGCTAAAAAGATTGAGGCTGCAGAGTGACAACTCCAATGATGAGTTTTCTCCGGTCAAGAGAAGAGTAGTCGAAATTGACAATGGCTCAAGTAACTTCATACCAGTTGCTCCCACCCCAACACATAGAAGGATAGTGACTGCAACTCGGAGAGGGCCTCACCAACAACCTAATGCCATAAAGATAGAAAAATCAGACCCCTCCTCACAGAACAGACTTAAGTTAGTGCCGACTAGAAAGAGTAATGTGGTGAGGAGATGTAGACTATGTGGCGAGCCTAACAAGAACCTGAGGAGCCACATATGTCTGGATCATTTGGGCAGAGAATGGTGGGGAGTGGTCGGGGACCTTACCTGTTGGACTTGTCAGCGCTACCACACCCCCTCAGAAATAACAAAATGCAATGGCTCATTCATCCCCCTTTTCAATAAGGAAACATTGATTGCGCGACATGTAGACTTCATGGCTAATCTGATGGAAGAATTTGGAGTCAAAACTCCATTTGAAGTTCTGCTCAAGGTAAAAAGACTTGGCTTAAACACCAAATGTGCATCAGAATTCACTGATAGAGAAGTAGTATTCCTGGAAATACTTGATAGCCACTACGGTTTCACAAAGAAAGATAGATACTCCGCCAGGTACCCTAGTAGAGTAGTGGAAATCCTACACTGGAAGACCATTTCGGAGATCTTCTGTTACCTGCGAGAGGCGGGCAATCTGAGAGGCACAAGAAGATGTAGTATTAGCGCCTCAGTAGTCGATACTCGATGTGATATTCTAACCCTGAGAAAGGAGCAGATGCACGAAGGTCCCCTAAGCAACCTCGAACTCTTTCAGAAGGATCTGAAAACCATTAAACTGGAGAAGGTGATAGGGGAAGTCCATGACCCCAACACTCCCATTACAAGTCTGCTATTGCAGCAGAAGGATCCCATGGTCAGACTTGCCCTTGGGGTCACTCCACAACACGCACATGAGGTCAAACCCGGCTATTACATATACTGCAAACACCTGTCAAGGCATAATAGTGTAGTAGCCATTGGCGGTCTCGGCCTGGATAGAGCAGTGCACACTTCGACCTGCCGCAAGCAACATGAAGTGATGATTGATTTCATGAAGATAGCCAAGAACAGCAATAAGGCTGTCAGATTGCTTAGCACAGGGGACATGGCCCTCAACATACATGTAGCCAAGCAAATACTTCTCAAGAAGCATCCCATCCATCTTCTGAATTACAGTGGGGGTCCTGAAGAAATAGAGGATTTCCTGAGCCACTTCGAAAACGGTTTCATAGGTATTTCAAGTAAGGCAGCAGATCCAAATCCAAGACTCCTCTCCACAATAGAAAGGGTCCCACTGAACAGATTCGTAGTTGAATCTAACTGCCCCCACCAGGCAGTTAACTTTCATGCAAAGGCCAAGCCTACAGACGTGGTCACTGTCATGAACATTATTGCCCGCATCAAATGCATGGATCCTGTATTAGTTAGTCGGGTGATCCGTACTAACGTAACTCGCCTGTACCACTTCTAACTGAGGTAATAACAATCCTCTGTATAATGTCCTTACATTATTATCACACCTGCACCTAACAACATAACTCCCTGTTTAATAAGCAAAGTCTGCTTTAGACCACTCTTGACATAAAACAGTTTAAAATCAATTTGGATAAGAAAAGTTCCAAGTTAACTTCAATAAATTCATTTGTGTGAGTAGCCAAAATTGCTTGAAACCTGTGAAATGGCAAAAAGGATGAAAAGCCTTTATGTGTTGGTTCTTGAATTGAGCTATTTGGTGCTTCCTTCTTTTTATTATTTAATTTCTCAAGTAAAACCATAAGAACATGGTAGAATGGAGAAAAACCTCTAATGTGAGGTACTAATATTCTTGTGTTATGCTCAATGTACATTGCCAAGTTAGGTGTCTGGGATATTGTGAAATAGGTGAAAAACCTTTGTGTCTGTGTGATATTTTTGCTGTTTGACAGGTCTTAATCTTGAGTTCTATTGAAATATGTGAAAAACTCATGAGCTAAAACTTAGGCTAATGCTCACAGCATATGCCTCATACATGAAACACTTGGAAACAGGTGAAAAACCTCTGAGTCTAAATTCACCTCATGTAAGACACCTACTGAGAGTAAGTGTCAAATGGTGGAAAATATATAAGGTATACTCTATTTTTTTTGAAACAGTCCGTTCTTGTGGGCTTTTGTGGTTTTCTGTTCATTATTACTTGTATAATCACATCAGTTTGTGCTAGATACTCTCTAAGAGTAAGGTTAAATGGAGGTAAACCTCTGAGGGATAACTTATTTTTGATACAGCTCCCTATCTTTGTTTCATTTCATTTTGTTTGTGTAATTTCTATCAAAAGTAAGTGTATAATGGGAGAGAACCTTTAAGGTATAACTTATTCTTGATACAACACCTGGATGTTGTTTTCTTTTTGTAATCACTGTTGGACCAGATAATGGTATCTTATTTTTAGACCTCACACTATAGATGCTTTTTTGCTCTATATTCACAATTTGATACAGTGAATGGCCCATTATATCATACCTAATAGGTGTTTTGTGGAACTGAATCTATGATGCTATTGTTTATTCTTGGTATGATTACTAGTGGTCCAGCATATTTTGTTGTTGATGAGACTTGATGATGATATATTTTCCATTTATAAGTGGATGATTCATCTATTTGAAATAACTGAGTTAAGGAATACTGACACCACTTCTGGCATTTATTTATTATAACAATTTCTTATAGTATCCTCTTTTCTTTTACTTAATAAGGCTTTCAAATCATTTCAGCGTGAACATGATGTAATTCACAAAATACAATTGATTACCCTGGTGCGTGAGTGGTCTGGCCATATTTGGGGCTCTGACAACGGCAACTTTTTTATAAATCTCTTCAAAATTTTCACACTCTTTTTTTTTTCTTTTTCTTGAAAAACTTTAGACTTTCGCACTCCGAAATTTTGTCAGGCATACCACTACCTCACTTGGTGTCAGTATATGTTGATGTTCTTTTTTTTGTTTTTTTTCCTTTTCTTGTCTTGTCAAGTTCCTTGATAAGAATCTGCTGTTATATATCTCCATATATTTTGAGCGAGATAACACACTGTTACAGTTACTTATCCTTGCTTTGTTTCAATATGTTCTATCGTTTTTTGAAAACCCTCCTGTCACATGTCATAGCGGTGCCTCCGGTTGTGTGTGTCTCTCTAACTGAATATGGCTAGCGACACAATAGATATTTTCTCTGCAAACGCTCGTGGACTTAGGCAACATTTCAAAAGAATTGATCTCTTTGATTACATTAAGAATCTCAGGGCAGACATAATCTGCCTACAGGAGACACATCTGGTGCAAAAAGACATCAACATCCTAGCAAAAGAATGGAATGTCGAATACTTCCTTGCAGGCAACTCTACTAATAGTAGAGGTGTATTAGTGATGCTGAATAGTACTTTTGAATATCACGTTAACCAGTGCATCAGGGATCCTGATGGAAGATATATCATTTTAGAATTGTCTATTGCAAACCTCTTCACTGTATTCGTCATTAATATATATGCACCTAATAATGATGATCCTGTCTGGTTCAATAAATTATTTACGAGGGTCCAAGCTATCTCCAACAACTGTGAAATCTGGACCGGGGATTGGAACGCAGCTCTTTCAAACATTGACATTTACAATTATGCTAAGTTAAGGAACCCTCTAGCAAGTCAAGCAATTAACAACTTCAAATTCAAAACTGGCCTTATAGATCTCTGGAGAATTCAAAATCCTAATCGAAAACGGTTTACATGGAGATCCGAAAAGCCTTGCAAGGCTTCTAGACTTGATTATTTCTTAATCTCTGAAGACATTCTTTCCTTAAACCCAAAATCAGACATTCTCAATTCTTACAAAAGTGACCATAACATTATTAAACTCTCAATTTTAAAATCAGTTCAGAAACGTGGAAAAGGGTTGTGGAAGTTCAATAATGCTTTGTTGGAGAATGGTGACTTTGTGGACATGATCAAAAGTGAAATTTCTCTGATTACACAAGTATATGCTTTGCCTGTCTATAGTGAGACCTTTGTTGAGCAAGATTATGGTGAGAACCTTGAAATTTCCATATCCTCAACTCTGTTTCTAGAAACCCTCTTGTGTCAGCTGAGAGGTCAGATTATAAAATTTTCAAAAAATTTAAAAAAAAAGGAAACAGAGGCTGAGAAATCTCTCGTGTCTTCTATTAAAACTTTACAAGAGGAAATAGACTCAAATAATGATAACATAATCAAAAAAAATTCTCTTACAGATCTATCTCTGCAATTGGAGAATTTACGTGAGAAAAAAATCAAGGGTAGTATTGTTCGTTCACGAGCCTCACTTATAGACAATTGGGAGAAACCTTCCAAGTATTTCTTAAATTTGGAAAAGAGAAATCATGTCAACAAGAATATACCTTCTCTACTTGACGGAGATAACGAAATTACTGACTCAGAACAGATTCTTAATCTACAACGACTCTTTTACGCTGACCTGTATTCTTCCAAAAACACAGTGTCTTTGGAAAACTCAAAGTTTTCTGGACATTTGGAAAACATCCCAAAACTTTCCAAAATAAACAGAGAACAACTTGAAAAACCGTACACAATAGAAGAGCTTCAATTTTCAATAAGCAGTAGTAAACTTAATAAAGCTCCCGGTCCAGATGGATTTTCTAATGAATTTTTCAAATTCTTTTCCAAACAGTTACAATTCTGGATTTTCAGGTATTTTAATGAGGCCATAAAAAATGATCATTTTTCTCATCTAGCCTTAGATGGAGTCATTACCTGCATACCAAAACAGGGAAAGTTACGTAATGATTTAAAAAACTGGCGACCATTAACACTTCTTAATTCCATTTATAAATTTTTTTCGTCTATGATTGCCAGTAGGCTCAAAAAATGCTTACCCAGTATAATAAATGAGGACCAGACAGGATTCATATCGGGCCGTTTCATCGGCGAAAACACTCGCATGGTATATGATACCATTGATTATTGTGCATCACATGACGAACCTGGGCTTTTGCTTATATTAGACTTTTCGAAGGCATTCGATACAATTGAATGGCCATTTATTTCCGAAGTCTTGAAACTTTTTCAATTCGGTGACAGTTTCATCAATATGATAAGACTATGTCAGGTGAACTCGAGTTCGCGAGTGGCACAGAATGGTTTTTTGTCCAATCCAATTGTGCTGGAACGTGGATGCAGGCAGGGAGATCCCCTATCACCTTATGTCTTCGTGTTGTGTGCAGAGATTCTATCACATGTTGTTAGGGAGAGGCCGGACATCCGGGGTATTGTGCTACACGGAAGGGAATCAAAAGTATCACAGTACGCTGATGATACGACCTTGTTGGTTAGGGAAGACCTTCAAACTATTACAAGCATTATAAGAGTCTTAAAATGGTTTAAGTCAGTGTCCGGTTTGGACATAAACAAAGAAAAAACTAAGGTCGTCAAGCTCGGTGCATTAAGAGATAGCAACATACCCTGGCAGGGCAAATTTGGTTTTAACTGGTCAATCAAATTCGAGATCTTGGGAATACATTACAATATGAATAAATTAAATGAAATTACAGACCTAAACATTCAAAGGAAGATCGGCGAAATTCAACAACTTATCAGAATTTGGAGTACTCGTAACCTAACCCCTTATGGGAAAGTAACAATTATTAAATCTCTGTTAATCTCCAAGATCACGCATATGTTGCTATCTCTTCCTAGCCCGAGCTCATCCTGTATTAATGATTTAAATGACACCTTTTCAAAATTTCTTTGGTGTGGAAAACCCCCAAAATGGAGGAAAGAGATATTGGAAGGGGAAATCTTTCATGGTGGTTTGAAACTACACAACCTCAACTTATTTGACAAGTCACTAAAGTTAAGCTGGCTCAAGCGATATTTAGTATCCAGTAGTAAATGGACTATTTTCCCAAACAATTTCGAACTATGGGATGTATTCACTTATGGTCCGGATATACTGGATAAAATCAAAGAGACAACTTCAAATAAGTTTTGGCTTGATGTCATGGACAGTCTCACTTTTATGTGGCAGACAGATGCGGTTCTTAAAAAACATTTTATTAAAAACACTCCTATCTGGCTAAATCCTGTCTTCTCGTTACCTATAAATAGACATTGGTTCAAAAAGGGAATAAACACAATTTCCGATTTCCTGGGTGACATGAATGTCATACTACCAATGGAGGTTTTCATGGAGAAATATCAAGTTAACACAAATTTTTTGGAATATCATTGTGTCTCTTTGAAAATAAGGAACTTCTTAGAGTGGAAGGATGTTCCTCTGCATTCAGAAGAGTATCCAAGGAATAGTTCATTAAATGTTTTCCTAAACCAAAGTAAGAAAGGGGTTTCCAGAATGTATAGCCAAATGAAGCACTCAAATGACTATATACTGGAAACTGCCTCTCAGAAATGGTCTACAATTCTGGAATTGAACCTGGATGGTTTTGAATTAAGTAAATCTTTCCACAAACACCACACCATCTACAAAGATACTTATTTGAAATACATTCAATTTCGAACACTTCATCATAGATTCTTCACTAATGAGAAACTATTTAAGATGGGCTTAAAAAAGTCGAATCTTTGTTGTTTCTGTCAGAGACATGTCGACTCAATTGAGCATATGTTTATCCTATGCGAGGTATCTATGGTATTGTGGGAGTGTGTGGAAAGATGGATCCAATCACTTGGAATAGAAAATTACAACCTTTCTATAACCAGAATAATCCTTGGGGACTTTGATAGTGCTCAATTTGTCAACACCATTATTTTATTAACAAAAAAGGTAATCTACAATGCAATGAAAAAAGAACAACAACCAAACATACTCAATGTAAAAAACGAGACCAAAAAGTTTTATTATGAAGAAAAATATAGACTTTATTTGAAAGGTAATGGCGGTTACTTTGAGAAACAATATTCTTTGCTATCCAAGATATATACAAAGTCATAGACTACATTACCTGTAGGAGTATTTATATATTTATTAGCCCTATCCGGCTGCACAATTTTGTATACTGTTTTTGACATGTGTGAGGAGGTGAATAAAGATGATTTAAAAATAAAAAATGATTTTATAATGGGAATGCTGTCGAGATTATCTGCACTTTGACTAAATCGAAGACGACCCTCATCAAGTGATGAGTACCGCTACTCTCGAAAACCAGCCATTTTGTTGTGGAACTCCATTGGCTAATATTGTTAGACCAAACAGCAGGACCCAGAACATGGACTATCGTATCTCCGGATTTGGTCACTTGATGTTACCATGACGATCAAATATGGCTTCTGATCGGAACATGTTATCTAAATTGCTTCGACCATTACTGGGGCGGTCCTAGAAGTGATTTCAATAAGAAGGTAATTTAATCGTGACTGGCCGCCATTTTTGGTATTGAGGCAAAACGATCGCAATTCCGAGAGATATTCTACAGGGAGGTATCGTCAATTTGAATAGCTACTTTAAATCAATATTTGCTAAGTATTCATATTACAGGGCCCCTCTTTAATATGTCTGAAATGGAACATGGATATGAAGCAGACCTTGTAGTAGTTTTGGTATCTTCCATGATAAGCAAGGAAGTAATTTCGCCAAAATGCCTTGTGTTGTTTGGGATCATTAGCTTCTGATGGTATCACAATAAAAAACTCGCCCTTTTCCCCCCTTCTACGCGTCGAAGGTTGTTTCTGCCTTCAGTTATGGGGAAACACTTAAACAAATTGGTCTTTGCCAGGAAATCGGGGCAATGGCAATGGCCATTTTTTCTAATGGAAGTGCCGTCTAGCTAACTCTGGCTAGACAGTATTAACCCATTCATTCTAGTAACGCAAAAAAAACAAAAAACAAAATGCCTGACCATTTTGGTGATATCTCTCTAACAAAATGAATTTTCAATAAATATTTGAAGGAGAAATGTAAATTAGAAACTAACTACTAACTCCTTTACACATATTTTCCAGATCATGCTTAATTTCAAAGTTATTTTCAAAAGTATCATAGGTCCAGACGACACTAGTGAAGAAAATCTCTAAGCATGAATGGGTTAACCTATTCATGCCTAGATTTCTCTTCGAAAGGTGTCTTTCGGGATGTCATAATACTTCTGAAAATAGCTAGGTAATAATTGAACACAAATACAAAATTTATGAATTGACTTTTTATATATGGCTTAAAACAGGAATTTTCTGTTATTATTATATTTTTCTAATTTCTAATTTTGTCCAACCTCACCTTTTTGGCAAAGTTGACCAATAGTATGGTTTGTAAAATAACCACTTGTATAGGGCAAGATTATATTTACAACTTGCCAAACAGAGCAAGTTAATTCTGAGTAATGTAGAGGCCAACTTGTTTGATGGGCAAAAATATTCATTTCTAGGACAATTTATATTCATCGTCTTGCCCCAATATTCGGTAGAGTGGATAGGCCCCTGTGTGGTGCGTAAAATTATCCATTTACGGGTCCATTGTGTCGCGGGTATATTAAGTGCCCTATGGGGTGTTATAACTACCCTCTCGATACCATAGTATGCTAATTCTCATTATGCAAATTAAGTTAGGAATAGTTATGGTCACTTAGGGTAGATTCCCTCTGATGAGCTAAGCATGTGTCAACTATAATCAATACATTGGCATATTTCAATTGCCTCCGAGATCTTATGATTATAGAATGAGAAGATCAACCAAAATCTCTATTTTGAACTTTTGGGGATTTTTGATTTGCAGTAAACCCAACTAAACCATCTAGAACTGGCCTACAAAATCTGACACTAGGAATTTGAAAATTGTTTTGTCCAAAATTTACCATTTTGGACTTTTAAAGATTTTACCTTTATGTCACATCTAATTGATACTTAACCCTCTTCAAGTGGCCTCAGATCTGATACTAGAAATCAAGAAACTTGCTGTGGTTCAAAATGACCAAATTCTTCATTTTGAACATTTTGGGATTTTTCACATGTGAGTATTAAATCAGTACTTATCAGTTATCTTCAATGGGCCTTTAAGATCACTTGAATCAGTGGATCAGTGATATTGTTGAACTCAACACAGGATAAAGTGTAAAAATATTAAAATTATTGAAAAACATTTGAAGGAAAGGTGTAACCAGAGTAGCTAGCAATATTTCAACTATCCCCCCCCCCCAAAAAAAAAATAGAAAAAGCTATTGATGCAAAGATATCACTAAAAAAAGTCTGGCCTTTTTTGGTCGCCCTAGGCATGAAGGGATTAACCCATTAACACTCAGAGCGGCCAAAGCAGGCCTGACAATTTTGGAATTATTTTTCTAACAAAAGCGCTTTTTGGAAAATAATTGAAGCAGAAATGTTAAAGAGAATTCACACAACAACTCTCCTTCAAATGCTTTGTGAAATTTTGCTTTCTTCCGAAGTTATTTTGAAAAGTATAAAAGAAGCAGACTATACTTTGTAGAGGATCTCTGAGTGTGAATGGGTTAAGACTCTCAGGGTAAGAGGACTATTGGAAGATCTAAACACTTACGACAATAGAAAGGGTAATCTTCTTAAGTTTATCTACTTAAAACAAAACACCAATCAACCCAACACCCCACTTTGTATGTCTCTGAGTCTCGGTATAGATTAACATCCTTTATTCCTTTGTTTCCTTTAATTATATTGTTATCTGAGTCTGGGTATAGATTAACATCCTTTATTCCTTTGTTTCCTTTAATTCTATTGTTATCTGAGCAAGTAGGGTGAAAATAATTAAGTTGAATGCTTTCTTAAAAGATGCCATTATATTCACAAAGTACCATACATTAAAGTATTGCAAACCTTGTGCTTTTCTGAATGTGCAATTGTAAGGCAAAAAACCTGTCATGCATTACATGGCATTATTCATATATTTATAAAGAGTATGTTCACTGGCCCTTGTAACCTCAGGTCATTTTTCTTTGAATGTTTTCCAAAGTTTGCTACTAATGTCAGAAGTCGTAACAAAAATAGTCAAATCATCTTTGCACTTCACAAGCCTGGATGGGTAAATCTTTTTTAATTAGATGCCTGCTCACAGCAGCCAAAATAGCCTCACAATTATGATGAAACCTTTCAAACGAAAGCATAGTTGAGAAAATATTTGAAGGAGAAATGTGAATCATAACAATACCTACAACTCTATTTCAAATATTTTGCAAGATCTCTTGCAATTCAAAAGTTATTGTCAAAACTATTATAGGTCCAGACAACAATTTCCAGGGGATCTTTTAAGCATTAATGGGTTAATAAGATGCCTGCTAGAGGGGTTATATCGAATGCTGTAATCTAGTGAAAACAGGTGTCCCCAGGGAGAGAGAATGTTGCCACCAGTCCTGAGCACTTAGAACAATAGATGACGACCAAGAACAATATAAACAATAGCTAAACAATGTAATCTTCTCAGCCTTACCTGCTTAAGACAAAACACAAATCGACTCAGCAACTTAATCTGATAAATTAGGGAGAAGTGAAACCACTTGAGCCAATCGGCGGTTTAAATCCTCCAGTGATTAGCGTAAACAGAAAAACTATTACTCAATGCGTGTAATTAAGTAAGTATCTACTCAAACGCCCCACGCTAATTAGCTGGAGAAAAGTACAACCCATTTGGCAGTAACTGAATCTATTAAGGAGATAAAGCTGGTCTGTCGATGTCTGGAGGAAAATGAGACCCGAGAGAGTTTGTCTTTATATCCTGAGCAGCTCGCCAGCTCGTGTTACGCCATCAATTCTTGTTTTTTGCGACATTTCACTCAGCGGTTTCTGGCTGGAAGGAAAGAGTCTTCCATCAAATGATTTTAACTTCATTTTTCGTCACATTTTGTGCTGTTAATTCTTGTTTTGTGCAGATCTTCACTCAGAATTTGTCAGAATTTGCGCCATCAATTCTTGTTTTTTTGCGACATTTCACTCAGTGGTTTCTGGCTGGAAGGAAAGTCTTACATCAAATGATTTTAACTTCATTTTTCGTCACATTTTGTGCAGATCTTCACTCAGTGTTTTTTGGATGCAAGAGTAGTCTTCCATTGAAGCATTTTAGTTCATTTATTGTCAGATTTTGCACCATCGATTCTTGTTTTTTGCGACATTTCACTCAGTGTTTTTTGGATGCAAGAGTAGTCTTCCATTGAAGCATTTTAGTTCATTTATTGTCAGAATTTGCGCCATCAATTCTTGTTTTTTGCAACATTTCACTCAGCGGTTTCTGGCTGGAAGGAAAGAGTCTTCCATCGAAGGATTCTAATTTCATTTATTGTCACATTTTCTGCCATGCATTCTTGTTTTATTTGCGACATTTTACTCAGTGGTTTCTGGCAGGAAGGAAAGAGTTATCCATCAAAGGATTTTAATTTTATTCATCATATCATTTTCTGTCATCAATTCTTAATTTTGCGACATTTTACTGAGCCGTTTCTGGCTGGAAGGAAAGAGTTTTCCATTGAAGGAATTCAATTATGTTCTTCGTCACATTTTCTATCAACAATTCTTGCGCTGCATTTCACTCAGTGGTTTCTGACTCCACCAATAAGATTTGATGAAACTAACTCTAAATATTGAATATGCGACAACATTCTTTCATTTACAAAAACAACTTTAGTTTCACAATAAGTGCGTGTTTGTCTAACAACTTGTGCACTTCTTTCTCCGATATAGGGAGCATGATGAATTACGATTGGGTGTTAAGTTTAATCGTAAATCCTCATTAGGGTGATTCCAGGGCGTCCCTGGTTGCCCGAAAAAAGCTCCGCATCCATGCTCTGCTCGATAAAACCCCGATGATTATTGCGGCTCTTGTTCCTAAGTCGGCCATTTTGATGATTGAAAGTTCATCTGAGGGAACAGGTTGTCTGAGAGGGTCTCGTAAGAGGGGTCTGTGTATTAAGCCTAATGGGCACTCGCAATGCAATATGTGGGGCAAACTGTTTTCGTAATGGTTTAAACACTTAGTGGCTGTTCAAAAAGAAAATCACCCTCTTTCCTGGGGGGGGGGGGGGGGGGGGGATAAAGGGGTGCTCTGATAGCTGTTGTCAAAGGTGTTGCCACTGACTTCTTGATTTCTCTCACCACTGAAAGCCTGTCATGATGGCTGTGTGGTCTAAGGCATTGCCACTGACTGCTGGCTGTCTCTCACCACTGAGGGCCTGTCATGATGGCTGTGTGGTCTAAGGCATTGCCACTGGCTGCTAGATGTCTCTCACCACTAAGGGCCTGCCCTGATAGCCAAGTGGTCTAGGATGAAGCCACTAACTGCTAGCTGTCTCTCACCACTGAGGGCTTGCCCTGATAGCCTAGTGCTCAAAGAAATGGCTGCAAACTACCGCCAGATTTCAAGTCCAGGTGGGGGCTGGTCAGAAAGTTTACTGTGACTTGAGGTTAGACAGTGTTTTTTCAGGGAAGGCCTATAATTATAACCGGCTAGCCTAGACCTGTTAATTGCTAAGTATAATTTTATGGCTAAGCATTGTTTCATTGCTAAGCATTGTCTTGTTGCTAGGAATTGTCTCTTTTCTTTAGTTATGCTTTAAACCAATGAGGTAGATGTTGTTAAAGTAACCCCCCACCCCGAATGAACCCGCAATGTACCTCTGTATATAGCGGACGTTCCAATCAAGGGTCTTAGTCAGAATTTAGAGACTGGGTGCCCAAAATTGGCAATTATGAAACTTTTGGGTGTCTTATTTTGCAAGGGAGAAAACAATATATTGAGATTACAGCCATAAACATGTATTCATTCATTGAAATTAGGCATTAAATCCTTACACAATGTCATGGGAATTATATTTAGGTGGAAAAACTTAAATGTTATGCTTGAAATTGACATTTTAACAAATTACTCCCCAACATTTTTGGGTGTCCTGAAGGGTGATTTTTGAGGGTTTGGGTGACCAAAAGACACCCAGACACCCTGCTGGCTAAGACTATGTTCCAATCCCACTCTGTGATGATGATGATGATGGAAAATCAGTTCTTAAAGCCTTAAAGCACCACAGACATGAGATCTCTAGCACCGTAGGGCTGCTGTGCGTGACTTCCCGTCTTTAAGAGAGCTGCAATTAAAGGATCAGCTTGCTAGATAGTCTTGGTTATGGTGTCTTTTTCCCTTAAAGGACTCATCTTCTCTGAAAAAACAAAAGAATCTCATTAAGCCTCTGGTATGTACTTTAAGCAGGCTAGAGATAAGAAATAAAAAGCAAAGGGCCTCCCGATAATTGTTTTTTCTGTTTTCATAAATTTTGTCAGAATGTCACACATTGTTTTATTGGTTCCAAGGGAACATGCCGATAGACTGCACTCCAGTGACCGTATAGTCACACAAAGCTTAGATGGGAATTTTCCGATTGGAGAGAGATAGGTAATCAACATGGTACTCAATCAGAAGTCCTTAGATAGTCTTGCAAAAAATAATTGCCTTTTATGCACGGGGTTGATTTTTTTCACTTCTTTAAGATTTCTTCTCTTTTTTTCGTGACATCAATGGTTTGTTTTATCACAAAGTCATCTTGTTCCTATCTAGTGAAGAAGAATTTGCAAATTTTCACCATGAATTGGTATTTTGTGTGAAGCTAATTTATCTATCTTGTGATGGTGATGATGATGATGATGATGATGATGATGATGATGATGGTGACAATGGTAAAGATTATAATGATGATAACAATGATGACGATGAAGACTTGATGTCTTAGATGATAGTAATAATGATAATGGAGATGATAATGATGATGACAATTATAATTATGATGATGATGATGAAGATGATGACAAAGATAATGATAATGATGACTACTGTAAATACAAAGGTGACATAGCACCACCCAGACGGCTAATGGCGCTGACCGTCATGGCAGAGACAGATCAAGATCCCGACTCCTGCCGTGATGGGCGCGTAATAGACGTGCTAAGAGGATTGACAACAATTCCCGACAGTGACAGCGCGGTCAGCCGAGTATGGTCACGCCTCGAACCCTGGAATCAAATACGGCCATTTATAAGATGAGTAGGAGGGTCGATAATACCACTGGCGACCAAAACTGTGCAATAGCGTAATCTAATATAAGTGTATGGCGGATCCACCAATGGCCATGTTTGCCCCCACTGATTAGTTAGAGTAAATTGGCCCTACTTGACCAACTTAGGCTAATTACCACAATTGTAGTCGACAGGCTGATTCTTATTGACCCTCTCCTGACCGGAGACCATTTTGACAAGTATCTTCTGCTTCTGTGACACTTATGAGCATAACTTATACATTAAGTGTAAATTTGTAAAGTATTTGGAGTTGATTTGTTGGATGGGTATTTAATTCACATTTCTTCATCAAATATTTTCTAAAAAATATGCTATGGTTAAGAAGATATCACCAAAATAGTTGAGTTATTTTTAGGTACCTTAGATGTACGTGTTAACCCATCCATGCCTGTAACACCCAAAACCGCCTGACGTTTTTGGTGATATCTCCTTAACCCATTAACACTCAGAGCGGCCAAAATAGGCCTGATGATTTTGAAAATAATTAACTTGCAAAAGCATTTTCTGAAAAAATATTTGAAGGAGAAATGTTGATTAGAAGCTAAACAACAACTCCTCTTCAAATATTTATTGAATTTATTTTATTTTCAAAAGTACAAGAGTAGCAGACGATACTTTCCAAGTATCACAGGTCCAGACGACACTTGTTTAAAGGATATCCTGGCTACTAATGTTTGTAAAAGTGCCTGACTATTTGTGTAACATCTTTTTGATAAAGGCATCCTTTGTTTTTAAATACTTGAAGTAGAATTTTCAACCACAACGAAGAAATTCAAAAAAGGTTTCACTGAGCTATTTGCATTTCTGGAATTCCCGTACACTTTGCGAGGACGTACATTTCAGTCATCACGCTTGTATCCGAAACCGAGTAAAATCTACGGAGATGAGTCCTTTTGCCATCATTCTGGTCACATGACCACGGTGCCTGGAAGTCTCTGGCTTATTGATTGATCTCGGTAACGTAGAGGAGAGTGTCTTTCTTCAGATAGTGAATGAATTTCCTATCATCAATTTGCAGTAGACTGATTGGTGGAGGTCGCTGGCTTTTGGTGGGATTTATTTACCCATTCATGCCTGGAGATTTCTCTGACTAGTGTCGTATGGACCTCTCATACTTTTGAAAATAACTTTGGAAAGAGACATGAATTGGCAAAATATTTGAAGGAGAGTTGTAGATAGAGTTCTTATGTGCCAGGGTTTCAATCATTTTACGGGATTTTTGCATCATTTGTATTGGCAAATTAGCCACCAGCAGTATAAGGGTTAAAGAATATTTGACTGAAGGTTACTGTTCCTGTTGTATTCAAGGATCCCTTTCCAGTTATTTTTCAATTATTATTCTATTTGATGATTTACGTTCAAAGTTGTCAGATCATATGTGCATGCTGGGTTAACTATAATGGAAGCGTGAGGTGGCCAAAAACAGCCCAATGATTTAGGTGATAACTCTCCGACAAAGACATAATTTGTAATATATTTGAAGGAGAAATGTTAATCAGAAATTAATCTACAACTTCCCTTCAAATAATTTTTTGAATTCTTGTATCGTTCTCAAGCTATCTTTAAAAACATCATATAAGCAGACAACTATTTCTCGTGGCACTTTCAAGACGCAAATGGGTTAATTGTTATGAAGTCATGTTGAGTCAGATATAGATTGATTGAATTTGACACGCTACTGCTTGGAGGAGTACAGGAAATAATTAGGTTTTATTTGGTTGCAATCACTTTACTGTGTCTGTCATTCCACTAATTATGCCAAATCTTAACACTTTTTAATCTTGGGTGCATGGTTGTAATCACTTTACTGTGTCTGCCATCTTGCTTATAATGCCAAATCTTAACACTTTTAATCTGCATTGCATGGTTGCAATCACTTGACTGTGTCTGCCATCTCGCTAATTATGCCAAATCTTAACACATCTGGAGTGCACACATGGTCTAATAACTTAACCCATTGGCACTCAGAACGGCCAAAACAGGCCTGACTATTTTGTTGATATTTTCCTCACAAAAGCGTTTTTATCAAAAATATTTGAAGGAGAAATGTTTATCAGAATATTACCAACAACTCTCCTTCAAATATTTTGTGAGAATTTGCTTTATTTCCAAGTTATTTTCAAAAGTATGAAAATTGCAGATGATACTTTCCTGGGGAACTCTGAGTGTTAATGGGTTAACCCTCTAAATGCTAAGGCTACTTTCGCCCAACGCACAAGGACGCAAATTGTAGAAAACCATCTAAACCCTGTCTTGCTGGTATTCATTAGAAAGCTCTCACTGAGTACTTTCAGATGAGTACCCATTTGCCAGGGTTTCAGTCATTTTTCAGGGGTTTTGCATCATTTTGTAACGGCCAAATTAGCCACCAGCAGCATACGGGTTAAACTCATTCAATGTTAGCCAGGAATGGGTTCTGATTACCATTTCTCCTTCAATTACTTTTCACAACATTATTCGGTGAGAAATCACAAAACAGTCATATCAGTTGAAGGCACTACTGAGGCGCAAATGGTCAATTTCCCTGTAGTAACTTTCCCTTATGAAAAGAAGCTTGAAATACCCAGGAATTCCTAGGAAATTCCTTGGAAAGTACTAGAAATTTCCTTGGATTTTTCCTAGGTACATGTTCTCCAACGTAAGTTTAATTTTCATCTTTTGCGGTCAGCTATTTTCCAAGGTCTTGTTTTGATATCAATCAGTAGCGTTGTTGTCATATCACCTTGGCGGCGCTAGGGCTGGATGCCCGAGAGCGGTCACTGCTGCCGGCCCAAGCTTGCCAAACTCAGTGAGTAATGCGCCTACGATGTGACGATGTGACACATTGTGACCAAGGCGGACACTGATTATACGAACAAACTCACATCAGGAGTTTAATCCTTTATCCTGCGACGTGTACAATGTGAATTCAATGCTGGTTTCGGTTTTTCCGCATAGGCGAGGAGGGATTCTTTTGTGTGTCCAAATGTCATTGAGCCCTTTTGCGGTATTTACTGGATGACGACCAGTGTCCAACACAGCCTTTTAACGTATGCCTTACTCAAACTGGGATTTTCAGTACCACAGATAATTGAATATCACACCGGTTGTAAATTTTGTTTCTAATCCATGGTACTGGGCTGTTGAAAAAATAGTCTCAACCAGAACCTGGATGATTTATTCCAATAAGGAAAACCTATCCATCAAAAACTGACATTTTGGAAAATAGTTTGGTCATCCGATTAGCTTTGGGGTCCCCGAAATCTGGTCTTGGGTTCGTAAGAAGTCATTTTAAGGTCAAAGTCGTTGGGAAATATTGTGAATGTTGGCGTTCACTTGTCATTCATCTGACTCTTTAGTAGTCCACCCTTTAACCCTTTCATGCCCAAAACTGCCTGACTATTTTAGCATTATCTCACTAACAAAAAGAGTTTTCAGAAAATATTTGAAGGAGAATTACTGATCAGAAAAGAATTAACCACTCTCCTTCAAATATTTTTCCAATTTTTGTTTAATTCCAAAGTTATTAACAAAAGTATCACAGGTCCAGACAACAGTTGTCAAGAAAATCTCTAGGCATAATTGGGTTAACCCTTTGAATGCCAGGTGTTCCACTGATTCCTGGGACCTGGCATGGATATTGTTAACCCATTCACATCTGGAGATCAACTTGACCAGTGTCGTCTGGACCTGTCAAACAATTGAAATTAATTTTGGAATGAAGCATAAATTTGCAAAATATTTGAAGGAGAGTTGTAGATAGAGTTCTGATGAACAATTCTCCTTGAAATATTTTCTAATATTGCTTTTGTCAGAGAGATATCACCAAAATCGTCAAGCGGTTTTGGCGCATCAATGAGTTAATAACAAAACAGTATACTGACAAATATTTGACTAAAAACTTAGTTCCTGTGGGTTGTAAGAATCCCTCTTCAAATATTTTTTCAAATATTTTTCTAACTGATGATTTTGTTATAAAATCATTTGAGAACTCCAGAACCAAATGGGTTAATACTTTCCTTGGTGCTTTGAAGCTCTGTAGTGGAATGTCCAGGACTTATTTATGCATTTCATTAAGTTGGGTATTTACTTTTGAAGGTCGTGGTAAGGTCATTGATGTCAATTTCGCTTGGGAAAGATTCCGGGGTAGTATTAGTACTTTAAAAGAACGCTATTCACATTCTGACATTTGATGGTCGGACTGAATCAACCGGAAATTGCTGTTTTTCGCTAAACTATTCATATTCTCATCTTTTCAAAAGGAGGGCAGAAAGATTCAGTCTGAACAAGGGAGTTCATTTTCAGCTAAATTCAAAGAAAAATATATATACATTTATACCTAATGAATAGGAAAGGGGTGAATCAATGATTTGATATAAAACATGCAAATGTCCTTTCAGAATAACTTGGTAACATTTTTAAGCAAAGACTTGAGAAATGTACTTGAGAGAAAGATGTTTGTGTTGAGGATTAAAATTTCGCCATCAAATATTTCACAATACATTCATTAGCCAGAAAGATTACGAAATTGTCTAGAAGTTTTAGGGTCTCTGCAGAATATGCAAACCTGTACAGAGTATGCAACATAATCACTTGCCCCGTTGCAAGTTGCAAGTGAAATTGGCAAAAAACGGCAATCGGGCAAGCAAAACAAGACCCTAACTTGCTCAGCAAGTAATGTTTTGGGCAGAGTCCTCGCAATGTAACTCACCTTTGTTTAACAAAGTGCTGGGGCAATTGGAAGTGCCAGCAGGGCAAGTAAACTTCAGGGGCAACTTGCCCTGCTCGGCAAGTAATGTTTTGGAACCTATGTTGCACCCTGGTTTATGCTTGAAGTTATCCTAGATAAGTGCCTTCTGCATCCATGATACTCTTGAAAGTGACATAGGAAAAAAGGCACAAATTTTGAGAATAACCCAGGAAAAAAGCACAGATTTTCATAATATTTTAGAGAGAGTTGTTCATTGGGTATTGATTAACAATTTTCCTCCAAATTATTTTCCAAAGATCTTTCTGTAGGAAAGAAATCACCAGGTACATTTTGGGTTCTATGGGGTTAATGGGTTAGAAATGCGAGTAAAGTGGGAATTAGTGAGGTTATGTTACACAACTCAAAGATGAGTCTGTTACACAATTCTCAGGTCAACAAAGAACAAATTCTCAATTATTTCAGCATTAAGGTGAAAAGAGTTAATGTTTGGACAATCCAGTGCCTTGGGCATGACTTAGTTAACCCATTGGCACTCAGAGCGGCCAAAACAGGCCTGACTATTTTGTTGATATTTTCCTCACAAAAGCGTTTTTATCAAAAATATTTGAAGGAGAAATGTTTATCAGAATATTACCAACAACTCTCCTTCAAATATTTTGTGAGAATTTACTTTATTCCCAAGTTATTTTGAAAAGTATGAGAGCAGCAGACTACTTTCTAGGGGATCTCTGAGTGTGAATGGGTTAACATACTGAAAGAGATCTTCCAGAAATTGTCGTCTGGATCTATGAAACCTTTGCCAATAACATGAGAATTACAAATACTTTTCCCAATTATTTGAAATAGCCTTTTTTGCAGTGTTCTTAATGACATTTCTTCTTGAAATATTTTCTTAAATATGCTTTAACATAAAATATTTCACCAAAATTATCAGGTTGCTTTTGGCAGCTGTGAGTAGGAATTGGTTAAACTATTAATACCTATTAAGAAGATAAAACTGTCTAATGTTTTGGCGTTGTCTTTCTTACAAAAGCATAATCATGAAGGAGTATTGTTACTCAGGTCTCAACCCACAATTTTTCATCAAATATTTTGTGAATCTATGATTAATTTCGAAGTTATTTTCAAAAGTATCCTAGGTCCAGACGGCAATTTCTAGAGGAGCTTTTAAGCATGGACAGGTTAAGGAACAAAGGTGGAAGAGATTAGTTTCCCGAAGGTGTTGAGGTTTACAGGTAGATGGCTGTATTACACAATCAGAAGACGAACAAAGGGCTAATTTCTTGATTTCTTGGTGTTGAGGCTTACAGGTAGATGGATGTGTTACACAATCAGAAAATGAACAATGGACTAATTTCTTGATTTCTTGAGCCTCAAGGTGAAAAGAGTTAATGTCTCATCACTTTTCAGTACCCACATTAGTTGATACCCCCTCTCGCATCAGTTCCCCCGCTTACATCACTATCCCCTCCTATTGGGCAACCCTATGCAATGTTTCCCCAAAACACCCAACCCTATCTTTACCGCCAAATGGACAAATTGAATGCTTACCCCATTCTCTTTTATCTTTGTGGGTACGTAATTTCCTGGCGGGTATGAACCCTAAACCCGAAAAGGGTGTTGGTGAGTGACAAATTGGCTACCCCTTTTTCAATTTACTGCATTCTCTGTGAGGCGTGCTTGGGTTGTAGTGGAGAGATAAAGGGGGTATTGTCCAAAGGGTAATTGCTACCCCTTTGAAGGGTTAAGTGTAATTATGCCGACTTTTTGGGTGTCCGGGTTTACAGGTGAGTTAATTGGGTAGGCCTAGTCAGGTGAGACGCCCTTATTTCCTGAGGAGTCTCGGAGAAGTGTTTTTTTTTACATCCCATGGAATTCATTGAGTATTTGGCATACTACCCTTAAGAGGTAAATTGATGTCAGTTGGGCTTAGTCCTGAGACCTACCCACCTTCCCTTTCTCTACATTTTTCCCTTAACCCTTATGCTGGTGGTGGCTAATTTGTCCAATAAACAATGATGCAAAAAACCTGAAAAATCACTGAAACCATGGCAAATGGGTTCTCATCTGAGAGTACTCAGCAAGAGCTATCCAATGAATACCAACTTGACAGGGTTTAGATGGTTTTCAAAAATCTTTGTGTCTTTGTGCTTTGGATGAAAGTAGCCTCAGCAATGGAAGGGTTAAAGGGTTATTAAGTGATCACCATAAAAGTATGCAGGATTTTTCTTCCTTATTCTCTCCGAAAGGAAGGGTCTTCATAAACTTTGTAACTTCTGCTCTTGAATTTCAAATATGTTTTCCTGTTTGGACATGCTAATATCAGGGCAGTCCCAAAGTGCCCAGGGGGGTTCTGAGAACTTTTAGTAGATGAACCTTAGTGAGTGAAAGCCGTTTAATGGGGACATCTACAGATAAAGAAACAGATTTTCAGTAAACGAAAGTGGTATTGACATCCTTTTAATGGGGGACATTACACAGATAAGGAAACAGATGGACAATCAAGTGTTTCCCTCAAGGTCAAGGCTTTGTCATCAAGACACTGATTTTGTGTCATCATTTGACAATTATCCAACTTATGGGCATAGATTTTGCCCACCTGTTGCAAGAACTTTCGTTTCTTGAAAGGAAAGTCATGCTATCTATTCCGAGGAATGATTTCTTTTCAGATATTTTAGTGAAAATTGGCACTTGGACTTTTGAACGCCTGCCCATCTGAATGCCCACAGCAGACAAAATTATTGTAATAGTATGGTGAGATATTCTGAAAAGAGGACTCATTGTAATTATGGACTCATAGTATTACCTTGGACTCACCTACCTAGGTGAAAAAGTTGCATGATATGCTTGAAAAAAAATGACATTTTGAGAAATTCCTCACAAAGATTTCTGGGTGTCTTGAGAGGTGCCTTTTTAAGCTTTGGGTGTCAATCCAAATGACACCCAGATGCCCTGCTGGCAAAGACTAAGCCTTTGCCAAGATTGGCAAGGTTTTCTGTAATCTTTGCCAAAACAGACTGAACGGAACACTTTCAGACCACGAAGTGAAAACTTTTGTACAGGGCAGGTCAACTTCAGAAAGGCAAATAAAAATAAAAACTGACTTGCGACTTGCGCCCCCCCCCCCCATATATGGGGAAGGGTAGTTGGGTTGATGTAAAACCCTGGCAGATTTCTCTTTAGTTGTCAGCAGGCCAGGTGGCTGTGAGCTTGACTGCGTTGACTTATCGGGACGACTTTATCTCTCGTCTGATCTTGGCAGTCGCATCTGAAGGCCGTGGCTTTCTAGGTATCATCACTGCAATCCTGTCCGCACCCGGTCAACCCTTCCACCCTTCGGCTGGACACAGCTTTCACCCTTTCCCTGTCTGGGGATACCTGTGAGAAGCATCGTCTGGATCTTCCAAACTTTTGACAATAACATTTAAATAAATAATGATTTTACTAAATATTTGATGAAGGAAAGTTGCTGGTTGCTTCATCTAGAAATTGTCGTCTGGATCTAGGAAACTTTTGACAATAACTTTGGAATTGAGCATAATTTCACAAAATATTTGAAGGAGAGTTGTTGATAGTGTTCTGGTTAACATTTCTCTTTCAAATCTTTCCCAAAATATGCTTTCACCTGTAAAATTTCATCAAAATTGTCAAGCTGTTTTTGGCCACTGTAAGCCTTATTGGGTTAACCCTTTCATGTCTTAAGATATCCTTGACAACTATTGTATGTTTGAAAATAAATTTAAAATGAAGCAAATATAAATATCAACAGAATATTTGAAGGACATGTGAGTTTATAGCTCTTATGAACATTTCATATATTTTGAAAGGCCAATATTAGATGTGAAACCTGACCTCAACCATGTGCAGTGATTAGAACTAAACCATACCAAATGCCGTTTAGACTACTAGGAAATCATTGGATTTTGCAAGGTAAACCCTTCCAATGCTGAGGCTACTTTTGTCCAAAGCATAGGGACGCAAAGATTTTTGAAAATCAACTAAACCCTGTCATGTCGGTATTCATTGGATAGCTCTCGCTGAGTACTCTCCTATGAGTACCCATTTGCTAGGGTTTCAATCATTTTCAAGGTTTTTGCATCAATGTGTATTGGCCAAATTAGCCACCAGCAGCATAAGGATTAATACTAGAAATGTATTGGTATTTTCCACTTCAATTTGTATGGTAGTGAATAATGGGTGGGTGAGTTATACATTAAACCACTTGACCATGGGGACAACCCCCAACCCACCCCAATACCCGGATACCCTGATACCGTGAAATACCCCAAGTCAAGAAAAGGGTTGGCAATGCATTATACCGCCTGAATATGGAGGCAGCCCCCACTTCCCACCCCACCCTACCCCAATACCCCAATACCCCGATACAAATAATGTGAAATACCCCAAGTCAATTGCACTGATGACAAGGGTACTTAGGGCACAGAAAGGTATGACACAGACCAGGGGTAGTGTTATGGGGTGGGGTGTCTGACAGGGTCCTCTGCGGTACATTCGGGTTCAATACACACAGTAGGGTTGAGGGGTTCTGACAATGGGGTGCCCCGGGGTAAAAAGTGGGTAGCTTTATCTGTAGACAATGGTGTGTTCTATTTGGGTGTTTACCTCATTAGTGAAGTCTTAGGCAAGATGTTTGGTGTCAACTCAAAGGCATGAGAGAATGGTTAGCGGCCATGATTACAGCAAGGTGACCTTTGATGTCATGTCCGCGACCTCTGACCCCTCCCTAGTTACCGCCAAAACCGAAGAATCTTTGTCTGGTCAAATATGATCCAGATGTTTCAGGTGGGACGCCAAGGGAGCATTTGAGGACTTGGAAAGACATGTCTTATGTCTCTGAAGTTCCAGGGTCTTAGCCAGGATTGAGAAACTGGGTGCCTAAAATTGGCAATTAAAAAACTATGGGGCGTCCAAATTTTTGAGGGGTACCACAATACACTCATATTTCAACCATAAACATGTATGAATTTATCAAAAAAAGGCATGATATCCTTATATTATACAATATCATAGGAATAATATGGAGATGAACATATTTGATTATATGCTTGAGATTGACATTTCAAGAAATTCCTCCCCAAAACATTTGGGTGTCCTGAGGGGTGCTTTTTAAGGGTTCGGGTGTCCAAAAAGACACCCAGACGCCCTCCTGGCTAAGACCATGCTCTGAACCACCATAAATACCTAACAACATTTGCCCACTCATGCCTAGAAATCTACTTGAAAAATGTTGTCTGGTCTTGTCATACTTTTGAAAATAACTTTTGAATAAAGCATAAATTCACAAAATATTTGAAGCATAATTGTAGATAGAGTTCCAATGAACGTATCTCCTTCGAATGCAGGTATCGGGTAAATTGAAGAGGTCAATATTGATAAAAATCAAACAACTTCATGCATTGATACAAAATGATTTTCACAAATATGCATATAGCATTTTGCTAGGGTCAGTTGTGAACATAGATCATGGTAGATGGGTTTATCCCTTTTATGCCTGTAGCAGCCAAAAGAGCCCTGACTATATGGCTTATATCTTTGTGACTAGAGCACTTTTTGTAAAATATTTGAAGGAGTAATGTTCATCAGAACCCAACCTATAAATCTCCTTCAAATATTTTGTGAATCTATGATGGATTTCAAAGTTATATTCAAAAGTATCATAAGTCCAAACGACATCTGTCAAAAAAATCTCCAGGGATGAAAGGGTTAAATTTCATACAGTCCCTAATTATCCCATGGATGCACTTAGTTTCACGTAAAGGGTGTCAATTTCAAACTTGAAACACATTTCATACGTTAATTTCCTTCCCAGATGGTGAGCGGATCTCTTAGCCACGTAAGTTTCATCCTTCCACATTCCTCGTCTATTACTGCGGTGACGAAATCAGCAGAAACCCTACCCTACCCGGCATGCCTGACCCCCTTACCTGCCACCCTTACCCCATAAAACACCCTTTTTTCTAACACCCCGATAGCCGGAATGAACGCATACCGACAAAGGGTTGCTCAACCCCGTTTGTTCTGAATCCCTGTTTACACATGTGCGGTGGCCTCTTGTTTACCCCGTAGCATCCAAAACTGCCTGACTATTTTGGTCATTTTGGTGATTTCTTTCAAAAAAATGCAATTTTGAGAATATATTTGAAGAGGTATTGTGGACAAGGCACTAACTAACAAATCTCCTTCAAATATTTTTCTAATCTATGCTTAATTCTAAAGTTTTTTACAAAAGTACTATAGGTCCAGACGACACTTGTGAAGAAATTCTACAGGCATGAATGGGTTAAATGGCCGGCTAGTCAAAACATCCATGAGCCTTACCTTTGGGTGTGGGTTTCCACCATAGTGCTTGGCATTTAGTCACAAGGGTTTCATTTCCTTGTGGTACAATACCGGACCCACAATACCGAACCATAGGTCAGATAAATTGCACCCTAATTTCATTCTAGTTGAGATGGTTGAGATGGATGATTCAAGTAATTGGGTGATATATCAAATGGAATAAAAAATAAATGGAACCCAGTGCCGTACTCAAAGAAACCCATTTGACCCCATACCCTGTTCCTGAACTGGCTTTTTGGTATTGAATAAAATTGGATTGGAACACATGTATGCAAGTAATACAAATCTGGCTGGAGGCATGTGAGAAAGTTGCTAGTGACTTAGAGTATATAAGGCGGTGGTTCTTTCCCGTTACTAAAAGATGACATATTTGAATATGGCTGGGGGCACGTTAGGAAGTTGCCAGTGACTTATGGTTAATCGGTGGTTTTCCATGGTACTCTAAGATGACATATTTGAATATAACTGGAGGCATGTGAGAAAGTTGCCAGTGACTTGGGGTTAGTCGGTGGTTCTTTTCGGGCACTTCAATCACATCCCCCATCAACACATGTCCAACATCAACCATTTCGCTGTTCAAAGGGGAATTACCCAAAATGTCTTGAACTAGCTGAGAGTCAAGGTACATATGAATATGTGGAAAAATTCATTATGTCTGATTATCGGTCTCATTTTCATAGGGAAATTATTATTTCATTAAGTATCAGAAGTTTTTTTTGGTTGACCCAAGGTTGTGAGATGACCTTGACTCTTCACGGCTGGAAATTGTATGATTTAACCTTTGACAACAGAAACTAATAATCAGCAGAAAAAAAATGTGTAATAAATTTTACCCATCTAGTCATTTTTTCTCATGAGTTGCTAGACGTTTTTGTATGACCTTATTTGGAGCTTTGCCATTTTGGGTGACTATTTCTCATATCGGATGAGCACCGAATGACCTTTGACCCCAATGGAGGGCAGCTAACCACATTGTTTATGATGGATAGTTAAGTGGTTGCCATGGTTACTCCTCTCTCATTCATCTTTTTGTTTTCCCGGCTTATTGTCTCGGAGCTGAGGACGATAAGGTCAACACTGTAGAAGCCAGTCATACATCTTGTCAATATCGAGTGTCTGACGCAGATATAAACCATGCCAGCTAGCTGTGCCTCTACTGCGATATGGTCTAATAGGTCGTTAACCTATTTGTGCCTCTAACGGCAAAAACAGCCTCACATTTTACGTTATATCTTTCAGGCAAAAGCATATTTGAGCAAATATTTGGAGGAGAAGTGTTCATTAGAACTTTGCCTAAAATTCCTTTTCATTTTTTTTGTAAATTCGTCCTTTATTACTAAGTTATTGTCAAAAGTAGCATAGGTCCAGACGACACTTTCCGATGAGTGTTCTTAGCATGAATGGGTTAACCAATTCTTGCCTTTATCTATAATGTTTTGATAATAACTTTGGGATTTAGAAAGATCTTACAATTTGAAGGAGAGTTGTTGGTGATGTTCTAAATTACATTTCACCTTCAAATATTTTCCCAACATTTTTTTTTTACTGGAAGTTTTCATCAAAATTGTCAGGCTGCTTTTTGCAACTGTGAGCATTAATGGGAATGAGGTGGTTAATGATATCCCCTTGTCCCTGAGTGTGACACAGATTGTTAACCCATTGATACTTAATATAAGAGTTAATCCAGAAATTATTGTCTGGATCTAAGATACTTTTGACGATAACTTATGAATTAAGAATGATTTTACAAAATAATCGAAGGAGAGTTGTTGGTATGTTCTGATCAACATTTCTCCTTCAAATATTTTCCTAATTATCCTCTCGCCTGAAAAACTTCATCAAAATTGTCAGGCTGCTTTTTGGGACTGTGCGCCTTAGTGGGAATGAGGTGGTTAATGATATCCCCTTGTCCCCGAGTGTGACACAGATCGGTCATGTCATGACACGAGATATTTGTCAACGGATTGATATCAAAATAACGAGTACTTAATGATCTGAGTTTTCGCAGGTGAGGAGAGAAAAATAATTTCTCACATTGAAACGACCTCTTGTCGCTATTAGCCAAAACAGATGTAATTAGCTGCGCGGAAATACTATGATACAGTTTACGCCTCGGTGAACGCTCCCGCCTTGCTTCGAGAGAACGTGTTATTTCGATGCACAGGTTGCGACGGCTGGTTTGTCTGTGTGTCCCTTCCTGTCATTATCGGCAGACAGGTTATATTTTATCCACCCCTAAGAGTGACTAGGACGTGTAATGGAGAGATACAACATACAATTTCAGGGCATGGCCATTTGAGGACTTGTTATACCATTCATGCCTGGATCTTCTTGAGAAGTGTCGTCTGAACCTTTGATACTTTTGAAAATAACTTTGGAAATAATCGCAAATTCTCAAAGTTTTTGAAGAAGAGTTTTTTGTTGGGTTATGATGAACATTTCCCCCTCAAATATTTTCTGAAAATTGCTTCTGTCAGAGAGATATCACCAAAATAGTCATTTTGATGAAAATGTTGCAAGCAAATGCATAGTTTGAAAAGTATTTATAGGCCAAATGTTAGTGAGAACACTACCTACAACTCTTCCTCAAATATTTTGTAGAATCATTTTCAATTCCAAAATAATTGGCAAAAGTGTCAGCCTTTCCAGACAGTTTTTAGAGGAACTCTAAAGCATTAATGTGTTAAGATACATTGAGTGAATTGTACCCTATTCCTTGTGAAACTGATTGCTGATATGTTGTTTATGTCAAAACCCCTGAAATATGTCTAAACCTGGGCACATATCTAAGAGTTAACTCAGCAAGAGCTATCTGATGAGTACCAACATGGCAGGGTTTAGATGGTTTTCAAAAATCTTTGTGTCCTTGGATGAAAATAGCCTCAGCATTGGAAGGACTAATTAGTCCTTGATCCAACCTTTTGCAACTATTGACAGCTTTGTCTTGGTTCGCAGCTAATTATGAAGCAATTTATATCATTTCTAGTTGATTTCCTCTTAATGAGTTAACACATTAATGCTCACGTGGCCAAAACCATCCTGACAATTTTGGTGAAATATTCCCGCCAAAAGCATATCTAAGAAAATAAACGAGGGAGAAATGTTCATCAGGACATTACCAACAACTCTCCTTCAAATATTTTCTAAGATCATTCTTGATTTCAAAGTTATCGTCAAAAGTATCAAAAACACAGACAACATTATTAAACAATAAATCTTCAGCATGAATGAGTTAAGATAACACAGTGTATGTTGGCAGGACAGTTCTATCAGCATATCCTTGAAAGAGTCAAAATCAACAAAATTCCTAATTAACCCATTAATGCTCACAGAGGGCAAAAGCAGCCTGACAATTTTAGTGAAGTCTTTCAGGCGAAAGCTTATTTGGGAAACGATTTCAAAGATAAACATCAATCAGAACATCACCTACAACTCTCCTTGAAATACTTTGTAAAAGTATTCTTAATTCCAGAGTCTTCATCAGAAGTTTTTTAGATCCAGATGACAATATTTTGAAGAACCCATTCATGCCTGGTAATATTCTTATTAACGGATAAACCTTTTAACATATAGAGTTTCTCTACAAGATATCGTCTGCTACTCTCATACTTTTACACATAACTTGCGTATAAAGCGAAATTTTACTAAATGTTTGAAGGAGAGTTGTTGTTTGGCTTCTGATCAACATTTCTCCTTCAAATGTTTTCAAGAAAATGCTCTTGTAGGTAAAATATTTCCAAAATTGTCAGGCCCCTTTTGGGCGTTCTGAGTGTCAATGGGTTAAGTGTCATCTGGCACTTTTGATGAAATCATTCAGTCAAAAGCATGTTTTGAAAAATATTTCCATTCGGTGATTACCAACAACTTTTCTTCAAATATTTTGTGAAATCATTTTAAATTCCCAAATTATTGTCAAAGGTATCGAAGATCGAGACGACAATTTTAAGAGTAACTCAAAAGCATTCATGTGTTACAACTGGCTGGTCAGGCAAAGGAAAGCTATCTTGACCAGACCAGCTTTGTGCCTGTCTGTGTAGTTCTTCTTAAAGGCCCAATGCTACACCCACACTTACTAGAAGGTTTAAACAGGGATTAAAGTACATGTGCTGTAGAGATTTTTGTGTACTTGACCTAGTAAGAAATGTTAACCCACAAAGCCCACAAAATGGTGTTTTAGTTAGGTTTCTAAAATTTCTGTCGTGCTTCTAGCCCTACCAGGCTTTAACTTTACCTTAACCCATTCACGTCTGGAGATCTACTTGACCAGTGTCTTCTGGACATGTCATACTTTTGAAAATAACTTTGTAATGAAGCATAACTTTGCTAAATATTTCAAGGAGAGTTGTAGTTTGAGTTCTGATGAACAATTCTCCTTCAAATATTTTCTAGATATTGCTTTTGTAAGACAGATATCACCAAAATGGTCAGTCGTTTTTCTTTTGCTGCTATAGGCATGAATTGGTTAACTATGTCACATTGAGGTCAGATGAGGTGTGCGCGAGGAAAGATAATTGTTTTTTAATTGACATTCAAAGGTTGAGTTTTTTTTTACTTACATATATCTTTTCTTATCAGGTCATGGTATTTATGTTCTAGGTCACTCTGAACAGACAGGAAATATGTTGTCCTTTCGAAGAAGTGTATGGTAAATCTCTTTAAGGACACCACCAATGCTGGTATGCGATGAATGTTTTGAAATTGGATATTGGATTAATTCTTTAAACATATTGTTAACCCATTCATGCATGGAGAATATTGTCGTCTGGAATCATCATATTTTAGAGAATAACTTTGGAATTAAGTCAAAATTCACAAAATATTTGATGGGTATTTGTGGGTTTGGTTCTAATCGACATTTCTCCCTCAAGTTCTGCCTAAAAGATGTTCTGGTAGGAAAGAATTATTATCATAAAAAAGTCCGGGCATTTCAGGCGCTACAGGTATAAAATGGTTAAGGAAGAAGTTGTAAGTGAATGGGTCCTGGAATTTTGTTTGTTACATAGTATGTTGGTCTAGTGGTTTATATAAGACGCTTGCCTGCAGCACAGACAATCCAGGTTCGATTCCCGGTGGGAAAATTTATTTCCTTGCTGCTTAAAATAAAGATTACATTTACATTTATTTTTTTACATTTTACAATGGGATTAATGTCTCTCATTGAAATATTTTATGAACCAACATCCAACCAACAACTTTCCTCTAAATATTCTGAGAATTCACGTCTAGATTCAAAGTTATTTTCAAAATTAATATAGGTTCAGAAGGCACTTGCAAAAGAGATGTCCAGTGGCATGAATGGGTTAACCCTTATGCTGCTGCTAGTGGCTAATTTTTCCAATATGTACAAAAGGATGCAAAAAAACCTGAAAATGACTGAATCCCTGTCAAATCGGTACTCATCTGAGAGTGCTCAGCGAGAGCTTTCCAATGAATACCAACATGACAGGGTTTAGATGGTTTACAAAAATCTTTGCATCTTTGTGCTTTGGACGAAAGTAGCCTCAGCATTGGAAGGGTTAAGATGGTCAAAACCCCAGGCCTGGTCAGTGAAACCAGATGAAAGCAAAAGATCACTCTACCAAAATGTCTGACATGTTAATTGGCCCGCCGGGGTAATAATATTATGGGATGGTGTGTGGATTAACAGCGACTTTCACAGCTGTCCAAGATTTCTTGGGATACGCTGCTTGGTGCCGCGCGGGATTGAATGTTGTGGGGAACCGGTCAACAGATGTGACATGAGACAGTCCACCGGTCACCACCTCACACCTGGTCAACTCTAAACACGGTTGCTTAGCAACCACTAAGGACGAGCTTGTTTATGTTTGCAGGGGGCAATTATGACCTTATGAGGGTGGGCTGTTTTTTTTCTCTTATTAGAGAGTTTATTATGTACAAATTCTCATCTTTTTTATTATTTATTTCCATTTTTATTCAGTTTCCTTTGAAGAGTATTCATTTCATATTTGTGAAGGAGATTTTTTTCTTGGGTTTTATATTGATTGCAACTTCTGTGATATTCAAATTTTGTGGGCCTATTTCATTAGGGATTTAACATTTATAACCAATCCCAGCAGAGAGAAAGAGGGAATCTTTTATGAAATTTTCACTTGGTGATATTTGCTTATTTGTAAATACATGTATTAAAGTAATGGCAACAGAGTACAGCATCTAACTTTCTATGCACGATACACAGTGTTAAATAACAGTCCTGTTATCCTTCATAAAGTTGCTTCACTAAAGTTGACAGTAAGCAGGCTGTCACGAATAATCGTACATCCTGTTGCATGCTGGGAGCAGTAGCCTACACTTCCAGACGACAGTGAGCAGTCAACAGCGATCGCCCGCTCACAGGGTGTTAAGAACCAGACCCCAAAACCCTGCACCCTGAACCCAAACATCATACCCATTCAACAACGATCGCTTGCTTACAGGGGTGTTTTAGGCACCAGAGCCCAAAGGCTCCACCCTGAACCACAACTTCATACCCATTCAACAACGATCGCTTGCTTATAGGGGTGTTAGGCACAAGACCCCAAAACCCACCACCCTGAACCACAACTTTGTGCCCACTCCACAGTGATTGCCCACACACAGGGTGTTTAAGGAACCAGACCCCAAATACACCACCCTGAACCCAATTGGCTTCTCACAGGGCTTGGGGTGTTAGCAATCATACCCCAAGCCCAGTACCCAGAACCTCAACCCCATACCATTTGAACAGTGATCAGCTGCATAGATTGTGTTATAAACAAAAGCCCTAACTCAGCACCCTAAACCACAACCCTTTGCCCATCATTGTTGAATGGGTATGCTCACTGTTATGTTTGGAATCATACCACAAACCCAGCACCCAGAACCACAATGCTGTACCCATTTGACAGCTGCGGACTACTCACAGTGGTATATATATATATATATATATATATATATATATATATATATATATATATTGATATTGATATTGATATTGATATTGATATTGATATTGATATATTGATATATATATATTGATATATTGATATATATATATATATATATATATATATATATATATATATATATATATATATATATATATATATATATATATATATATATATATTGATATATATATTGATATATATATATATAAATATATATATATATATATATATATATATATATATATATATATATATATATATATATATATATATATATATATATATATATATTGATATATATATATATATATATGTAAAAAACAGACATGAATGAGTTAGTAAAACCCAAGAATAGTTCTTGATGTAGTGGTTCAGACCTCTGTGTGTAGAAACCTATGAATTCTCCCGTTTTTCGCCCTATCGTATGTCAGGCTTTGGCCGAGGGAAGTGGTACTGCTTCTCAACGGGAGGGAATAGTTTTGCGCCATTATGTAAATATTGGGATTGTTGCACGTTGGAGCATGAATTGACATATGGCACTGATTGTGCGGTAAATCACTGATCATTCCTGCTCATTCTGCATCATGTGCTGCTCGGAGAAGTCGAGGAAATTGCTGATTTCAGCCACAATTTGTCAGGGCTGTGCCGATAGCTGAGTGGTCTAGGACATTGTATGCCCTTAACCCATTAGCACTCACAGCAGCCAAAACCAGCCTGACAATTTTGATGATATATTTTAGGCTAAAGCACAATTAGAAAAATATCTGAAGGAGAAATGTTGATCGGATCATTACCAACAACTCTCCTTCAAATATTTTGTAAAATCATTCTCTATTCAAATGTTATGGTCAAAAATATCATCAATCCAGACAACGAATGTTGAGGACCTCTTAAGTGTCAAAGGGTTAATCTGCGTTCTCTCACCACTTCCACGGCTCCTGGGATTGGGTCTGACTTAGGACATTGCTAGTTCTCTGCCAGACACTTGAGGAATACTACTAAGGAAGAATTCACAAAAATATATGAAGGATACATGTTAATTGGATTGTCATTAATGCTGTAAGAGTTCCTCCAAATATTGCCGTTTTGATCTATAATACTAATTGATAATAACTTAACCCTTATGCTGCTGGTGGCTAATTTTGCCAATACAAAATAATGCAAAAAACCTGAAAAATCACTGAAACCCTGGCAAATGGGTACTCATCTGAGAGTACTCCGCGAGAGCTTTCCAATGCATACCAACATGACTGGGTTTGGATGGTTATCAAAAATCTTTGTATTTTTGTTCTTTGGATGAAAGTAGCCTCAGCATTGGAAGGGTTAAGAATTGAGTGTGATTGTACACAATAGAGAGTTGTGATGAAAAATGTCAGGCTGCTTTTGGTTGCTGTGAGCATTAATGGATTAACCATTATTTTGCACCAGGGTCTTAGCCAGGAATAAGAAACTGGGTGCCTAAAATTGGCCATTGTAACATTTTTGAGCGTCCAAATTTTTAAGGGGGACCACAATAACCTCAGATTTCAACCATAAACATGTATATATTTATCAAAGTAAGGCATGATATACTTATGTAAGGTCATGGGAATTATATGATGATGAAAACATTCAATGATATGCTTGAGATTGACATTTTAAGAAATTCCTCTCAAAAGAATTTGGGTGTCCTGATGGGTGCTTTTTAAGGGTACACCCAGACTGCTAGCTAAGACCATGTTTTGCACACATTATATTTCAGATTGATACCTTCAACATATTTTGGCAGTTTTCTATGGGCATGAATGGGTTAACAGAAAATAAGCAGATGGTCTGAAATTAACAAGGATATTATAGACACAAGCAACATTCCAGAAATACTTCAAGGAGAATTGTTTCCAAGCATAAGACAAACAAATTCCCTTGAAATGTTTTTGATAATTTCTTACTTATTGAACTATTCACATTTGAAGCATGCCACCAATTCGCCCTCCGATGCGATCAGTTTCAAAGTCGCTGTCGTTTTCATGTGTGTCAGGAGATCGGGAAAAAAACGGGATCTTCTTTCGTCCCTTTTGTACATTGAGTGTGAGGATTATTCATGAAGAGCTCTTCGGAGCTCTTCACTAGAAGGAGGTGGCTCCAGAAGTCTACATCAATATGTCGGATTAGGATTTAGTGGGAATAAAAACGCTTTGACGATCGTACTTCAGTTCTCATTAGGATAAAGATCCGTTACATTTGGGTTGTGACTTCCATTGTAAAAAGGTTCACGAGAAGTGACATCCTGTCAGTGTATACTTCTCAGCTTAACCAATTCATGCCTGGAGATCTTGATGAAGTGTCGTCTGGACCTTTGATACCTTTGCTAATTACTTTTAAGTTAGGCATGAATTTACAAAATATTTGAATGAGAGTTGTAGATAGAGTCCTGAAGAACATCTCTACTTCAAATATTTTCTTAAAATTGCTTTTATTAGAGAGATGATGCCAAAAACGTCCGGCAGTTTTTGGCTGCTACAGGCATGTCAACGGGTTAACTCATTAAAGGAGTAGTCTGCCATTGAACCTTCAGTCATCAGTGATCTTTCTTCATATGTCAGTATTGCCCAAAATATCTGAACTAACTTGGTAATATCATTTTTACAAGAGCCATTTTTGAGAAAATTATCTGGTGATATTTTTATCAGGCCAAAACCCACAACTCTCTTTCAGGCATCTTATGGTTAATGCTGAATTCCTTTTAAGCTTTAATGGATTAAATCTGAATTGTTTATGAAGACTTGCGAATAGAGGAGTGTTGACAGGGGTCATATTCATAATGACCTCACACTCCATGACCTTGACCTTGATGACAGACGAACAGACAATCACAAGGTCATATCATTTCATAATCAATGCCTGGTGATGCACCTATCAACACAACCATCCCAGCATGCAGCAGGGCTGGAAAGGAACCTTTAATTTAACCCATTGATGCCTGGAGATCTCTTTGACAGATGTCGTTTGGACAGATGTCGTTTGGACAGATGTTGTTTGGACTTTTGATTCTTTGGAATATAACTTTGGAATCGATCATAGATTCGCAAAATATTTGTAGGAGGATTGTGGGATGGGCTCTGGTGAACATACCACCGTCAAATATTTTACGATAAATGCTCTAAGCACAAAGATATAACCAAATTTGTTAGGACATTTTTGGCTGCTGTGAGCATTAGTGGGTTTATTAGCTTAAAAAAATGATCGCATTTCTTTTCCTTGTATATAAGTACACTTGTGGAATTTTGCGATAATTGCCTGAAATACTTATTGAATTTTTCTGTCTGTGTATAGAAGTGTGCGAAATTTAGCGAAAATTTTCTGAAAATATGACAGCTTGCAAAGTTTGCCGGGGTTCAGTGGTTTATTTCTGAATCGTAATTATAGTGAAATCTGACGTTCTGGAATGTGATTAATCTCCCATGAAGTGGCAGGACATTTGGGGTGAAATGAACAACACTGGTATGAAATTATCCTTTAACCCATTCATGCCTGTTAGGAGAGCCTTAAATAGCCTTAATCCTTACGCTGCTAGTGGCTAATTTGGCCAATACGAAATGATGCAAAGAATCTGAAAGATGACTGAAACCCTGGCACGTGGTTTCTCATCTGAGTGTACTCAATGTGAACTATCCAATGGATACCAACATGAAAGGGTTTAATTTGCCTTGTTTTATTTTGATACAAGAGAGACATTATTGACAGGAAGTTCAGAAGAACATAATACTCGAACATCTTGATAATAACACACATTTACCATCACCTCCAGTAGTAATAATATGACATACAATATCATAAATCGCTGAAACTAAAAACACACCTCAGAGAGGAAGTCATTAGTGAAAATCACTTCAATGAATGAAAAAATATAAGGGTCTATAGCTATTATGTACTTTCATGAAAACAAAATGTGGAATTATCAGGTAAACTATTCTATGCAGAAGATTCTGGTATTCTTATGCAAATACTGAAATAGAGTTATACCTGGTCCTATTATCCCACTAACCCTTTAACCCTTCCAATGCTAAGTCTACTTTCGTCCAAAGCACAAGGACGCAAAGATTTTTGAAAACCATCTAAACCCTGTCATGTTGGTACTCATTAGACAGCTCTCACGGAGTGCTTTCAGATGAGTACCCATTTGCCAGTGTTTCAGTCATTTTTCAGCTTTTTTTGTATCATTTTGTATTGGCCAAATAAGCCACCAGCAGCATAAGGGTTAATGCTGCTGGTGGCTTATTTGGCCTTTTCAAAATGATGCACAAAACCTAAAAAGTGACTGAAATACTGGCACGTGGGAACTCAAATGAGAGTACACAGCGAGAGCTATCCAATGAATACCAACACTATAGGGTTTGGATGGTTTTCAAAAATCTTTACGTCCTTGTGCTTTAGACGGAAGTAGCTTCAGTGACAGAAGTAGTTTTAGTAATTACTTTCAGGTTTTTTGCATCGTTTTGCATTTACTAAGTTAGCCAGCAGCAGCATAAGGGTTAAAATCATGGTTCAAAATTGTCACTATGTGACATCCATAAGAATCATTTATCAACTACCAAAGTATGCCAGTTTTGTCCGCTGAAAGATTCTCCCTTATCTACCGAGGAAACAAATACCGAAATGTGCATCCTCCAACCGCCCCCTCTTTTAACACCCCTTTTCTGACTTAGCGTGCCCCCTGCCCCCTCCGTCTAACCCACCGATTATCTGATCTCCCGGACATGATATTACCATCTTCCCTGTCAAGATGGCTACCGATATACCCCAGGAGTAAAGATGGACGAAGATATTATCACGGGTCTTTTGATCTACGATCTGGAAGAGTTTCGAGATACCCTGACTGGTGACACATTTACGTTGTTGTGAAAATGCGACTCTCAGTCGGGGGAAAAAGATAAAGACAATAAAGTGTCGGAAAGCTCAAAAGTCAAAAGCGAATAGAGACAGCAAATCACCTTAACGTGTCGCCATTCACAACTGCTTTCTCTCCTTCTTGACAGGAGATTTACCAAAAAGTAATTCTCTATTATTTCCCCATACATGCTCAGAATAAACTGCTTGTAATAAGTTGACTAAGTGATATATTTACTGGAAGTATGCTCGCTACTAATATTTGAAGGAACTGAATATCATACAAAACAAACTTTTGGGTAAGTACAGGGAGCAAAATATTGATATTTATTGGGAAAAAGTAGCGGATCATGTGTAGTCTCTTATATTGTTACTGGATAACAATATAACATCCATTTAACTCTAAACGGAACGGCTCTGTATGAAGGTGGCTAATTTTGGCCATTATAAAATTATGCAAAAAAACTGAAAAATGACTGAAACCCTGGCATGATATGGTACTCATCTGAAGAGATCTATCCAATGAATACCAACATGACAGGGATTTGATGGTTTACAAAAATCTTTGCATTCTTGTGTGTTGGACAAAAGTAAAGCCTCAGCATTGGAGGGTTTAAATTTTTTCTAGTTTTGTTTTCCCTCTACAATTTCATCAAAATAGTCATGCTTCTTTTGGCTGCTACAGGTATGAGTGGGTTAATTTATCCCTGCTCAGGGAGACCCTTGAAAGTGTTGTCTGCATGGTCTTAGCCAGTAGGGCGTCTGGGTGTCTCTTTGGACACCCAAACCCTTAAAAACCAACCCTCAGGACACCCAAATATTTTTGTGATGAATTTCTTAAAATGTCAATCAAAAGCATATAATTGACATTTTTTCATCTCCATTAGATTCCCATGACATTGTATAAGGATATCATGCCTTATTTCGATACATTTATAGCTGTTTATGGTTGAAATCTGAGTATATTGTGGTCCCCCTTAACAATTTGGATGCCCCAAAATTTAACAATTGCCAATTTTAGGCACCCAGTTTCTAAATCCTGGCTAAGACCCTGGTTGTCTGTCTACCTCAATACTCTTAAGTAAATAGCCAAGCATCATGCATAACACACCAACATAGCGATTCAACAATATGCTTTTTTCTAAGAGTACCTTTTCAAAAATTACTTCTGAACTTGTCAGAACACCAGCTCTCCGGCATTTATTCAAACTTCCGCCAGTTTTTTTCACAATTATTTCTTGTTTCCACAGCAGTGGCCTATATAATCAAACTCGGCTCTCTGACTTCCCTGAAATTAAAAAAGGATATAGAGGCAAGCTTGTTCCTTTTATAAAGAATGCCGGCTCTTGATTTTATAAAAGATATGATTTTGTTGGCTTGACTTTGAAGTATACCAGGCAGCAGGCCTTTGATGCGTTACCATAGAATAGATTTAGTGCACCTTTAACCCATTCACACTCAGAGTGCCTCGAGAAAGTATCGTCTGCTATTCTCTTACTTTTGAAAATAACTTCGGAATAAAGCAAAATTTCACATAATATTTGAAGAAGATTTTTTGTTTAGCTTCTGGAAAATATTTCTCCTTCAAATATTTTTCAAAAAATTCTTTTGTTAGAAAAATATTCTCAAAATTGTCAGACCTGATTTGACTGCTTTGAGTGTCAATGGGTTAGCCTGAAGGTAACTCATTCATTTAGAGAGTCCTCGTACACAAGTGTCGTCTGGATCTATAGCACTTCTGTAAATTACTTTGAAATAAAAAATAAATTTATATAAAGATATGAAGGGGAATTGTTTGTTATGTTCTTTTGATTGATCTTTCCATCATTATTTGTTATTTATTTATGTACTTTAAATATTTATTTATGGTACTTTTTTTTCTGTTTTGCAGGTATGTATATTCTGAGTGGTGAATTGAAAGTATTCCGTGGACAAGCCAGGTTGGTGAGTGAATGGGATTACTGTTTCCAAACCTATGGAACATTGAGATGATGATGATGATGGTGATGATGGTGATGATGATGATGATGATGGTGATGATGATGATGATGGTGATGATGGTGGTGATGATGATGATGATGATGATGATGATGATGATGATGATGATGATGATGATGATGATGATGGTGGTAAGGATGATGATGGTGATGATGATGATGATGGTGGTGATGATGATGATGGTGGTGGTGATGATGATGGTGGTGATGATGATGATGTTGGTTGTGATGGTGATGATGATAATGATAATGATGATGATGATGATGATGATGATAATGATGATAATGATGATGATAATGATGATGATGATGATGATGATGATGATGATGATGATGATGATGATGATGATCACAATTGTTTTCTGGATGGTGATGTAGATGATGATTTTGGTGATGAAAGTGATGATGAGAGTGATGATGATGATACTGATGGTGATGATGAAAATTATGATGATGCTAATTTTGATGATGACTGTGATGACGCTGATGATAATGGTAATCTTGATGAGGATTGTGATGATGATAACAATAACGAAGTTTGCTAGAAGGCACTTCTTACTTTCATTAAAACCTTTTGATCTAATAATGCAGAAAAAAACAGTATATCAGCCACTCAGATGAAAATCTGTTAATGCTCATAGTGGCCAAAAGCAGCCTGACAATTTTGATGAAATCTTGCAGACAAAAGCTAAGTAGGTAAACTATTTAAAGGAGAAATGTCCAGCAGAATACTACAATCAACTCTCCTTCAAATATTTTGTAAACAAATTCTTCATTTCTAAGTAATTGTCAAAAGTAACAAAGATCCAGACGACAATTTGAAGTGTAACTCTTAATCATTGGTCCAGTGTGGAGAAACATGGACAGGACATGTTTACTTATGACTCATGCATTTCCATAAAAACTCCCTCGCTGAGTCATAAATCTGTTTTCTTGCGAAGCTTTTGTTAGCTTTTGTTACGTGTGACGGTGTTTTGACATCGGCCCAGGTACGTACACAAACACAGAGGAAAGTCTTGTTGATCTTTCTCTCTGACCGCTTGACCTATGGTCACTTTTCATTCTTATACCTTGACCACAGTGAAGTGGCTTACTTAAACCCTTTTATGCCTTGAGTTTCATGTCACTTCAAGTGTCACATACATATATATATATATATATAATATATATATATATATATATATTTATATATATATGTATATATATATATATATATGTATATATATATATATTTATATATATATATATATATATATATATATATATATATATATATATATATATATATGTATATATATATATATATATATATATATGTATATGTATATATATATATATATATATATATATATATATATATATATATATATATATATATAAATATATATATATATATATATATTGCCTATATGTAGGCAATAAAACCTAAAAAAAGTTGTTTGTTTCCTGTAACCCTACCCTTACAAGTTTTTTATTCAAAAAAATCCCTACCCTAAAGTTTTTTCTGCCCTCCCAACTCCCAATCAACGTAAAACATATAACATAAAAATAGACATAAAAAACACATTTTTGACCAAAAAAAAAAATGTAAAAAATATTTTTTTACCGACCTACGTACCTACCCTATTTTTTTCGGACCGTTACAGGAAAAAAACAATATATTTTTTGAGGCCTAAGTTCCCCTTAAAAAGTCTTGGCTGGATTTTTACGTAGCAAGTCACTGTAACCCATTTATGCTCGGAAATGTCTTTGGCATGGGTGGTCTCGACCTTTGATAATTGTGAGAATACCGTAGGAATTAAGCATAAATTTGAAATATATTTGAAGAAGCATTTTAATCTAGTTTCTTATCAACACTTTCCCTTCAAATGATTTCTTAAAATTACTTTTGTAAGAAAGATATCACCAAAATAGTTTTGCGGTTTTGGGCTCTACAGACAGGAAAGTGTTAAAACTGGTATCAACATGACCACGTTGATATCGTAACCCATGAATGCGTAAGATTTGCTCCAGAAAATGCTGTCTGGATCTATGATACTTTTGGTGATAAATTTAAAATTGAGAAAGACTTAAAAAAATATTTGAAGGAGAGTTTTAGGTGATGTTCTGGTCAGTATATTTGTATTAAATATTTTCTGCTTTTGGCAGAGTGTGAGCATTAATGGGTTAACCCATTCACACTCAGACGTACTCTGGAAAGTATCGTCTGCTGCTCTTATACTTTTGAAAATAACTTGGGAATAAAGCGAAAATTCAATAAATATTTGAAGGAGAGTTGTTGTTTAGCTTCTTATCAACATTTTTCCTTCAAATGTTTTTTCAGAAAATGCTTTTGTAAGTTAAATATTTTCAAAAACGTCAGGCCTATTTTGGCCGCTCTAAGTGTTAATGGGTTAAGGTATACCTTGCTTTAATACCATTATGAATCACTTATGTGGTCACCATTATCTCATATTGCCCTCATTGTTACACGTAGTGCCCTCCCTGAGTCATTCGTATTTCCTCACCCTTCCCTTTCCCCTTGTCTAGCCAAGCGTAGCAGCCAACCAATCAGATGCCTGGAATTCTCGGTCACTGCTCTTCCGCACCTCCATGTTCATCCGGCCCTGATTCTGCACATCCCATAATCTCTAAGGCAAAATCAAAGTATGGAAAATATTTGAAGGAGAAGTGTCTATCAGAATACAACAACCAACTCTCCTTCAAAAATTTTGGAAACTAATTCTTCATTTCGAAGCTATTGTCAAAAGTATCAAAGATCCAAACAACAATTTGAAGAGGAAGTCTTAATCTTAGTCATTGCTCTTCCGCTCCTCATTGTTCATCCTGCCCTGATCCTGAGCTTCCCTTTTAGATTGTCTTTTAGATTCCCTTTTGAAATTGTCGTCTGGATCTTTGACACTTATGATAATAACTTGAGATTTAGGTTTGATTTTACAAAGTAGATGAAGGTGGGTTGTTGGTAGTGTACTGATCAACATTTTTCCTTCAAATATTTTCCCAAATTTGCTTTCACCTGAAAAGTTTCAGCAAAATTAAAATATTGTCAGGTTACTTTTTGCTGGGTTGAGCATTAAGCATTAATGAATTAAATGCCTTATCGACTGCTTACTCATTCTTTTTTTTGTGGGGGGGGGGGGGGGGGGGATACATTTTAGAAATTCAATCCGTTAGTTCACAGTAGAACCTGTAAATTTGCATACCTCTCTGAGTTGAACATCTCTATAAATTGATTACTTCCTGAATCACTTTTGAAATGTAAAAATTTAGAAAAAGAATCTCTAACTTGACCACATGTGAAATTAAACAAATTGTCATGGACCGTAAATCTGCATATTTTAGGCTACCAAATGATTCAAATAAAAGATCCAGTTTGTTTTATCTTAGAAGACCATACACATGGAATGGAAACCAGCCGGTCAACCTGAACATGCTAGCCTCAACTAATAGTCGCTAATAGGTGCTGTGGGCACCCCCAGCAGGTGGTGGAGATAAGGTTTCTCTGTAATGTAATCAATGCAAGAGCCGTGATTGGTCCTTGTTCCCACGTGACCTCGCCCTGCTGCCTTATCTAGTAGTCCTGGCATGAGGCCAGCATGTAACTATAGGGCATATAGTAATTGGTCTCTCGTTTCATATCCATTCTTTTCTTAATCCAAGGTTTTATGTTCAAAGAAAGTGATACTTGTTTTGATGAAAATCATGAATTCTTGTTGATGTTGTTTCATCAAATCACTGATGATCATTCCATTCTCTGTCTTTATATATACATATATATATATATATATATATATATATATATATATATATATATATATATATATATATATATATATATATATATATATATATAGCCCTCGGCCCACCATGATTACCATTACCATCCCAATATCTACCAGGATCTACCCCAATATCCCGTATAATCGCTTTGCCATTTACGCCATATTTGGAGTCGCTGATCCCAGTAACGAGACGGCAGTGCTCTTCCTCCAGATGTTGATGAATGCAAGCATTACGCGCAGTCACTCCGCGATCCTCGGCTGGCGACCGGTCTGTCTGTGCGTCTGTCTGTGCGGCATGCCCGGGATCGACATAATTGTTCTCAATGGGTGAGCACGCATACACTCACACAGAGCTCCCCTCAAACTACTGTCCCTCCACGACCACAACGCATCCACAGCACGCCCGACCTTTGCTACGGGGGCAATTTGTTTGGTACCCGCTTTTAACCCTTCCGTGCCTAATGCCTACAGCACCCAGACATGTCTTGACTGTTTTAGTGATATCACATTGATTCATATATTGAACAGCTGCCTCTTGTATACCTAGTAGTCCTGACTTTTTCTATGATTGCAATTTGTTTGGTACCTCGTTTTAACCCTTTCGTGCCCAATAGCACCCCAAAATCTCCTGACTATTTTGGTGATATCTTATGGATTCTAGAGCTGCACTCACGGAGGGAGATCAACTCATGAGCTCACCACCCGTTTGACTCGTGAGCTCATGAGCTCACGGACGTTCCAATTTTCCAAAGAAATACTTATTTTCCAGCCCAGCTATCAAGAAATAAATATGTATTGGCGGATATTTATTAACATTGCCATGTTTATTTAATTCTAAAATGTGCCTACGAGGTACAAAGGTCAGTATAACACTCAACACCTCTTGAATGTATACATTGGAGATTGTAAAGAAGACATGACAGCAATAAGCTGTCATGTATGTTGATAATGTGTGTAAGGTGCTCTGTGTTATGTTTGTGTTCCCAACATAGACGAGCTCACGATTTGAACATTTCAGCTCGAGCTCGGCGAGTTTACCCCAGGGCTCGAGCCACTCGAGTTTGTGAGTGGTGAGTGCAGCTCTAATGGATTCTAGTGGAAATTTCTTCTTGCAAAATGATAGTCCCAACCTCTATATTGGGTGCAATTTGTTTGGTACCCGGTTCTGACCCTTTCATGCCTAATATCACCCAGAAATGTCCTGATTTTTTTGGTAATATCTCATTGGTTCAGATTGAAATCATCTCAAATAGTTGTCTCTTGCATTCGTAGCAGTCCCAACCTCTTTTTTGGGGGCAATTTGTTTAGTACCCTGTTTTAACCCTTTTTTGCCTATTGCCTATTGCACCCAATAATATCTTGACTATTTTGTTGATATCTCATTGATTTAGACTGAAATCTCCTGATATAGCTGTCTAGTATTATTTCAAAAACTCATACAGAAATCTTTGGGATTTTAATATTATCCTCCATAGTGGTTCCAACCTTTGCTATTGGTAAAGTTAAAAACCATTCAACGCACACAATTCAGTAAAAGCCCCATTTATCTGATTTAGATTTTTCACGCCAGACCGGATGGAATTTTTATGTGAAAGCATACAAGCATTTGTTGAATGCAGTGAATGGGCATGAATTCCCTGACAATTATTCCATCACATTCTCATTTGGGTGATTCTCGTTGCTTTACAACCCTGTCCATCACTAAGCACCCCTCCTCTACCCCTTCAGACAAATAAAACCCCTCTAAGAACCCTTGAAAGGGTCGTAGTAGGGGCTGCCCCCACCTCTGGAAGTACTCAATTAGGGGTAATGGGCTCTTAGGGCCTATGTGAGGGAGGGGTCGTAATGGATCGCCCTCTTGAGACAGCATAGGTGATGAATGATACAATTCAAGCTATTCATGCCTGGAGATCGCCTTGACTAGTGTCGTCTGGATCTATGATACTATTGAAGATAGCTCAGTAATAAAGGCGGTATTCAAAAAATATTTGAAGGAAAGTTGTTCCTTGAGTACTGATAAATATATCTCATTGAAGAAATTTCGGGAAAACGAGCTGTGTTAAAATTAATACCACCTAAATAGTTAGACTGTTTTGGGTATCACAGGCATGGATGGGAAAGTACAGGAGAACCTCTCTAAAGTGACCACCTATGGGTTCAGTCACAATCGGTCCACCTTTGAGAGGTGGTCAACTTAGAGGGGTTCCCTTTACTATGAAACTAAAAGGAAAAAGTTTGTTTGGGACTGGCAATAGGTGGTCCCTTTAGAGAGCTTCTCTTTACTATAAAAGTAATAGGAAAATTTTAGTTTGAGACTGGTGAAACGTGGTCACTTTAGAGAGATGGTCACTTAGAAGGGTTTCCTTTACTATAAAATTTTACAGCCTGACTATTTTAGTGGTATCTTTCAAACAAATGCAGTGACTGCACAATATTTTATGGAGAGTTGTTTATCAAAACTCTATCTACAAATCTCCTTCAAATGGTTTGTAAATGAATGCTTCATTCAAGAGATATTGACTAAAATAGAACAGGTCCAGACAACACTGAGGTCGAGTAGATCTCCAGTACTGTATGGGTTAACGCCAGAAGTGTCTCTTGTCTCACGGTTTCCTTATCTTCCTCATTTCCCTAATAAGGTCATTTAGCTTTGCGGCCATGTTATAAAACCTGACTATTTAAGTGGTATCTTTCAAACAAAAGCCGCGATTAGAAAATATTTCAAGGAGAGTTGTTCATCAAAACTCTATCTACAACTCTCCTTCAAATAGTTTTCAAATTAATGCCTCATTCAGAAGTTATTTTCAAAATATATATCTGGTCCAGACGACACTCGTCAAGTAGTCCGGAAAGGGTTAACGCCAAAAGTATCTCTTGTCTCATGGTTTCCTAATCTTCCTCATTTCCCTAATAAGGTCATCTAGCAATGAAACAAACAAAGGCAATGATTAGAAAATGTTTTTTTTTGTGAGTTGTTTATTAAAATTCTATCTACCACTCTCCTTTAAACAGTTTACAAATTAATGCTCCGTTCAAGAGTTATTGCCTGAAATATGACAGGTCCAGACGACACTCATCGTGAAAGGGTTAATGCCAGAAGTGTCTCTTGTCTCACGGTTTCCTAATCTACCTCATTTCCCTAATAAGGTCATTTAGCTTAGCGGCCATGTTATCTACCCCGCTGCATTATGCAACACCCTAAAAGGGGTTTTAAAGGGTAATGGGAAGGGGGCGAGAAACAATTCATCACTCGAATTGATGTGCGTACCCCATCTATACATCTTTCTACCCCTTATCTACCCTTAGTGATGTCAAGCCTTACACAATAGGGCACCCATGCCTAAGGGTTCGGTTAAGGGTTCAGGGGGTGGCATTTGCCAGATTGGTGATTAGAAAGCGGGTATTCACCGTTGACAGGGGTAACTATTCGGTTGATGAAGCATTTTACGCCCCCATGTAAAGCACTTAGATGAACTCTCGAGGAGTTGTCGATATCTTGTAGTTTGCAGCAAGTCTTAATTCAGTGATGCTAGCAATTTCTGACGACTATTTCACCCGCTGGGCAACCTGTACGCAAGTTTTGGTGGCCCAGAATAGAGGATATTCAAACTCATTCATTCTAAGGAGTTCCTCAGGAGATTGTCATCTGGATATTTGATACTTTTGATGATAATTTTGGAATTAAGAATGATTTTACAATATATTTGAAGGGGATTTGTTGGTTATGTTTCGAAGGATATATTTTTTTCAAATGTTTTACTAATTTTGCTTTTGCCTAAAAGCTCTCATCAAAATTTTCAGGCAAATTTTCGCTGCTGTGAGCAGTAATGAGTGAATCAGTGTAGGAATAACCTGTACTTGTGTCCACTGATTTCATGCATTGCGCAGCATTTTCTACATCTATTACATACATTGTCTAAATAATAAGTCTTTCCTATAATTCGCTTTTTAACTGCCTTATCTTTATTGTATTTCTATTTCTATTCTATTCTAAAATATGTCTGGTCACCTGGGCCTCTTGGGAAACATCTTACTTCCATATGATAATATGTACAGTATAGAACTCTAATATAAAACTCGAAAGTTGTTGTTCTTGTTGAGTTAACCCATTGGCACTCAGAGAGGCCAAAACAGGCCTGACGATTTTGTTGATATTTTCCTCACAAAAGCGTTTTTATCAAAAATATTTGAAGGAGAAATGTTTATCAGAATATTACCAACAACTCTCCTTCAAATATTTTGTGAGAATTTGCTTCATTTTCAAGGTTTTTTCAAAAGTATGAAAATAGCAGACGATACTTTCCTGGGGAACTCTGAGTGTGAATGGGTTAAACAATCCCTCTTCAAGTCTTTCTCAAATATTCCTATGTTTGAGGAGTTATGTTCAAAGTTGTCAGAACATGGCCGCACTTCAGATGCAAATGAAACAGGCCAATTGTAAAAACCCTTCTCTCTGGGGGTGCCCAACACAAAGTTGTTGTAGACGTCTCGGTGATCGCGGGGATCTACCCTATCAAGTTGCCCCGATGATTTCTCAAGACGGACACCTGCGTTGCTACCTGATCCCTTGTCTGTCTGTTCCTCTGCCCGCCACTTGCGCTCTGACATATATGCAAATATCTCATGAGTAAGGGCTTCTCGTGTGAATTGTTTGAGTAAAAGTTGGGAGATAAAAGTCAAGATGACAACAAACAAAGTTTCTGGAAATGCATAAAGCATTTTCATTTGGGGATGAATATGTTCACCAATCTTGGACTATTTAGGCATTTGGTTTCAATCAGTTGAAAGAGGGGTATGTTTGAATACATATATATGTATATATATACTGTGTATATATATATATATATATATATATATATATATATATATATATATATATATATATATATATATATATATATATATATATATATATATGTATATATATATATATATATATATATATATATATATATATATATATATATATATATATATATATATATATATATATATATATATATGTGTGTGTGTGTGTGTGTAAGAACAAGAAGTAATGTTAATTAGAAATCAACAATTCCTCTTCAAATATTTTAGGAAATCATTTTTTATTTAGAAGTTATTATCAAAAGTATAGATCCAGACAAAAATTTATAGGAATTCTTAAGCATGTGTTTTAGAAACATGTAACAGACCGGCATCGCTAGAAAAGCCTCAGAAATGGCCAGAATACTCCGAGAAATCTCAGCTCCTTTCGGTTTAGGTCACATGACAGGATTTTAACGATCTAAGGTCAGCGTAACGGAGAGTAATTGAAAACAACTGTTTTGATTGGTCAGGAGTTCAAGTATCTTCTAATAATCCTTAGGATAAATATCGGTCCGGAAGAATGTCGGAAACTTGCACGACCATCTGGTAGTGGCGACCTCTGGGTCAAGGCCATGAATGACTGACTTTGCCTTGATGTCGGAATCGATTCCAGATTATGCGAGCCCGAGAAAATTTGGTGTGTACTTACGACATATTGAAAGACTCTATGATGAATGCACTTCTTAAGACTATCTGTTCTAATCTAAGGTGTCTGACCATTTTGCGGTAGATATCTCTCTGGCATAAGTAAATTGTGGAAAATATTTGAAGATGTTATGTTCATCAGATACCAACCAACAATTCCCCTACACATATTTTATTGCTTTAACCCTTATGCTGCTGGTGGCTAATTCAGCCAATACAAAATGGTGCAAAAAAACCTGGAAAATGACCGAAACCCTGGCACATTGGTACTCATCTGATAGTACCCAGCGAGAGCTTTCCAATGAATACCAACATGACAGGGTTTAGATAGTTTTCAAAAATCTTTGCGTTCTTGAGTTTTTGACGAAAGTAACCTTAGCAATGAAAGGTTAAACTTTATTATCAAGTTATTTAAAATTATCATAAGTCCAAATGATACCTAGCTAGGAGAATTTTGGACATAAATGTGTTAAAGAACTATCATAGGTCCAGACAATACCTATAACTATGGGAATTTTGGTCATGAATGGGTTAACCCATTAATGCCTTAAGAGTTCTTTCAGCAATTGTCGTCTGGATCTATGCTACTTTTGACAATAACTTTGGAATTGACAATGATTCAACAAAATATTTGAAGGGGAGTTGTTGGTAGCGTTCTGATCAACATTTCCCTTCAAATATTTCACCAATAATGCTTTTGGCTGAAAGATTTCATCGAAATTGTCTGGCTGGTTTTGGCCGCTGTGAGCATTAATGTGTTAAGTTGAAAAACACTCAGTGGTTTCTATTTGCTGTGGTCAAAAACTGATCATTTTACCTTCCAGAGTAAATTGATCTTATCTAGCCTGAAACTGAATTATTTCTCCCCCATTCCGCTCTTTCCCGAGTGTTTTAACTTAATTATCGCTCGTTAATTTGACTTCCGGACTTCTGCTTTGGCCACGGGTATCAATAACGAAATAATGGAATGAACAGGAGATGGGTGGTAGAAATAGAAGGTTTGCTACTTAACCCTTTCATGCCAGTAGTGTCCAAAACAGACTGACTATTTTTGTGATATCTCTCAAATAAAAACAATTTTAAGAAAATGTTTGTAGACAAAATGTTGATCCGAAACTAATATAACTAACAATTCTACTTCAAATTTATTTTTGGGTCTAAGTGGTGGAGTTAAGTTATGAAATAAACCCTCCTTAAGATGAAATAAAATGTGGGTAGTGAGGGAATTTAATATCTGAGAGAGCTAGAAGTGGTAGGAAATGGAAATTGGGATGGGGGTAAAAGAAAGGGTAGTCTAGAGGGTAGACATTAAAGTGCCCCTCAAAGATTATAACCAGATGTTGATCATAAGGGGTCAATAATTCAATAACGAGAGAGATGGCATCTCGGACACATTGCACACTGCCCCTCTGATCGCTGACCTTGAATGACCTTGAGGCTGTTTGAGAAGTGGGAAGGTCGCGCGTTCTCTGCAACCTCGCTCCCGTTGACCTTTGACCTTCCCCCAGCGGTAAAGTTGACTCTTCTCAAAGGGAGGTAATAATGAACGCTGCTAAAGTTGACTCTCCTCAAAGGGGAGGTAATAATGAGTGGGATGAGGGAACTAATAAAATATTGGCAGGCCATGGTGGAATGCGCCTATTCTGAGTGACTGTTTGTTCAGCAGGGTTGAGAAGATAGCTTGGTTGCTAAGTCCAAGAAAAAAATATCTTGTTTCTTAGACTTGTGTGGTATTTTTTCTGGCACCCCCCTTTCCTCCCCCCCCCCCCCCCCCTTTCCACTTCCCTCCCCCCCTACCCCCTTTGGTTAAAGATAAAGAATCCTTACACACTACTAAATATCTCTCTCTCTCTCTCTCTCTCTCTCTCTCTCTCTCCTCTCTCTCTCTCTCTCTCTCTCTCTCTCTCTCTCTCTCTCTCTCTCTCTCTCTCTCTCTCTCCCTTTCACACACTATATATATATATATATATATATATATATATATATATATATATATATATATATATATATATGTATGTATATGAGTATGATATATATGTTGATTGTAGTTATTTCTCCTTTCTTGATTATTCTATCAAGTCCATAGTTGATAACAATCTGAAAATCTCTTGGATATCAAAGAAATAAATTTGATTAAAAAAATGAATCCTTTTAGTTACATTTAAGCCCTTTACCCTGTCTGTCAACCCACATACCCTCTTATCGCCCTAACTCCTAATCATACCTAAACAGGGTGCTCTCTCTGGGTACACAAAGATGAAACCCAATATGGGTATCATCAACTGATGGGGTGCTGATAAGGGGTGTTTTAATCGCCCTACCTGTGTGAAATGCACCCTGTCCTTTAGGGTAATATACCTGCCAGAGACTAATGGTCTCCACATGTAAAGTGTTTATTTGACTAACCTGTTCATACTTTAACCCATGCAATGCTGAGGGTACTTTCGTACAAAGCGCAAGGACACAAATATTTTTGAAAACCACCTTAACCCTGTCATGGTGGTATTCATTGGAAAGCTCTCACTGAGCACTCTCAGATGGGTACCCACTTGCCCAGGTTTCAATGGGTTTTTGCATCATTTTGTATTGGCCAAAGTAGTAATCAGCAGCATAAGGGTTAACCCATTCATGCCTGGAGATAGATCTACTTGACCAGTGTCGGCTGGACAATTCATACTTATGAAAATAACTTTGAAATGAAGCATAAATTTGCACAATATTTGAAGGAGGATTTTAGATAGAGTTTTAGAGAAAATATCATCCAAATGGTCAGACTCAGGTTTTTGGTTGCTGTAGGAATAAATGGGTTAACCCCTTGGCACTCAGAGCGCCCAAAACAGGCCTGACATTTTGTTGATATTTTCCTCACAAAAGCGTTTTTATCAAAAATATTTGAAGGAAAAATGTTTATCAGAATATTACCAACTACTCTCCTTCAAATATTTTGTGAGAATTTGCTTTATTTTCAAGTTATTTTCAAAAGTATGAAAATAGCAGACGATACTTTCCTGGGGAACTCTGAGTATTTGCTTATAGTGCCTTGGTTAAGGCAGTCAGACACAACTGCAAATATCACGAAGACCATTGAAATTTAACCCATTCTTTCCACATGATTATTTCAAGTGTGCCTTTCTAACAATATTATCTTTCTGAACGTATATGAAAAAGAAATATAATCTTGGAAATAATAAGAGAATAAAGCAGAATTCAAAACATATTTACAGGAGAGTTAAAGGTTGAGTTCTGACGGACATTTCTCCTTCAAAATATTTTGAAGAGATCTCTATGTTGGAGAGTTATCACCAAAATAATAAGGCCTTTTTTATTGCTATAGGCATACATAGGTGTATTATTCTCATATGTAGAAAAACGCCTTTTGATTTTGCTAAAATAATACCCCTCCCTCCTGTAAAATCCTGTATCTGTCCCTGAAATACTGTATATATTTAGGAGTAAATTCTATACATGGCAATCTTCCGGATGCCATTTGTAGAAACGATCTCATGAAACACACAAATGCCGCAATTTCCCTTTCCCGTTCGCCACAAACTATCAGAGATATTGCCTCACTGGCTGTGGTAGCTCAATAATACGCAATCGCTGGGAGTGCGAAGGTCCCTATAGTCGTAGGAATGCCGGTCTCAGCTGGTTGATAGCCGTAGGTTCGAGAACAACGAAGAAGTTTACCGCAATGGATCATCGAAGCGGGAATTGATTAATTTCATAATATTGTTTCTCCGATCCCTCGATTGCCCTTTTTTCGTTATGAAGTAAGCAATATTCACATGTTGGACTTGCAAGATAGTAGTTTTAGTCGAGGGGTGTTTTTGTGCGGTGTTTGCAATAATGTTCTTATTGGTTTTTGCGCAAGGGAGTAATCTAGAATCAATAGTCCGTGAACCGGGCTGATGGGATATGAAAACCGGGATCAGTGCAGACACACAGACACAGTTACTTCCTAATCTTATTCAGTTCCAACCCAAAATTGCCGAACTATTTCTAAGATATATTTTTTTGACCAACATATCTTTTGGAAAGTATTTTGACTTGATACTGTGCCAGAGAACCAAAGTGTTGTGTTCTTTTAACCCATTTATGCCTGGAGATCTAATTGACCGGTGTCGTCTGGACCTGTCATACTTTTGAAAATATTTTTGGAATGAAACATAAATTCACAAAATATTTGATGGAGATTTGTAAATAGAGTTCTATTTAACAATTCTCCTTCAAATATTTTCTTAATATTGCTTTTGTTAGAGAGATACCATCAAAAGAGTCAGGTGGTTTTAGATAACTATTTGTCTTTCTTCATCTCATAGCTGTGTGAAAATGCTAACAAGACATGGGAGGGTATTTGTCTTATCAGAGGGTGGTCTGCACCCTACTAAACGGCACCCCATGCCCAATTGGGTTTGTGGGGGGTGTTTGTGCCTCATTTGACTCAGACACACACACAGACAACCCTTGGTTGTACCCAGATTAGGCGCCCCTTCAGGGCACCAGGGTGCTGGAAAGATAGGACACTGATGCTTCCTTGCACCCTAGGGGTGCAGTAGGGGTGCAGTAGAAGGGGATTCCTGGTACTGGGGTACGGGTTCCCGGGTACAGATGTCCGGTATCAGGGTGATACCTTGTGATGTCTTTTCTGATCAGTGCATTACAGTTATGCTATAGATCTTGAACATTCCATGCCTATAGATAAACTTGACAAGTGTCGTCTGGATTATCCATACTTTTGAAAATAAATTTGTAATAAAGCACTAATTTGCAAACTATTTGAAGGAGAGTTTAAGATAGAGTTCTGAAGAACAACTCTCCTTCAGGTATTTTCTAAATATTGGATTTGTTGGAGAGATATCACCAAACTAATCAGGCGGTTTTAGGTTCTACTCGCATGAATGAATGGGAGAAGAGTTCCTCTAGAAATTGTCATCTGGATTTTTACAGTTATTCAATATTGCTCTACCAGTACTCTGGTCACAAATTACTCCCCCTCTTCCTCTTTCTTCCCCTTCTCCTACTCTTCCTCCTCTTCTTTTTTCTCCTCTTCCTTTTCTCCTCTTCTTGTTCCTCTTCCCCCTTCTTCTTCCTCCTCTTTTTTCTCCTCTTCCTTTTCTCCTCTTCTTGTTCCTCTTCCCCCCCTTCTTCTTCTTCCTCTTTTTTCTCCTCTTCCTTTTCTCCTCTTCTTGTTCCTCTTCCCCCCCTTCTTCTTCCTCCTCTTTTTTCTCCTCTTCCTTTTCTCCTCTTCTTGTTCCTCTTCCCCCCCTTCTTCTTCCTCCTCTTTTTTCTCCTCTTCCTTTTCTCCTCTTCTTGTTCCTCTTCCCCCCCCTTCTTCTTCCTCTTTTTTCTCCTCTTCCTTTTCTCCTCTTCTTGTTCCTCTCCCCCCCCCCTTCTTCTTCCTCTTTTTTCTCCTCTTCCTTTTCTCCTCTTCTTGTTCCTCTCCCCCCCCTTCTTCTTCCTCCTCTTCCACCCTCTTTCTCCTCTGTGATAAATAGGCCTGAGGGTAGAAGCCCCGTGCTGCCCCCTACCTAGAGGTCGTTCAGAGTCCCTCAAGGTCGTTGCTTTGCCATGGAGGTATTGCTTTGATGTGGTCAGAGAAGTTGGCTCCGTCCCATATTAACCTCTTTATCCTTGGAGTCCAAAAATGGCCTGACTATTGTAGATATAAATTCTCAAAAAGAAATTCATTAAGGAAATCCTTGACGGAGAAACTTTTGATTCTAACCCAATCAGAGACGTGTCTGTGATCATGACAAAATTTGAAAAAAAAATTGCATCTCTTATCTCATGTTTTGTATCATGATTCAAAGTATAAAAGTATAAAAGTATAAAACCTGGTTGAAAATATTTAACCCATTGACACTCAGAGTTTTTCAAGAAGGTATTGTCTGCTTCTTTTATACTTTTGAAGATAACTTATGAATAAAACAAAAGTTCCCAAAATATTTGAAGGAGAGTTGTTGTTTGGCATATGGTCAACATTCCTCCTTCAAATATTTTCAAGATAATGCTTTTGTAAGTAAAATACTTTCAGATTTGTCAGGCCCCTTTTGGCCGATCTGAGTGTAAATGGGTTAAAGAAAAATATTTGAAGAGGAAGTGCTAATCAGATCATTACCTACAACTCTCCTTCAAATGTTTTGTAAAATCATCCTTAATTCCCGCGTTATTGGAAAATGTATCATAGATCCAGACAGATATTTCTAGAAGAACTCTAAAGCATTAATGGGTCTCGCAACCCCTAGTGCACTTAATCCTTATGCTGTTGGTGGCTAATTTCGCAAAAACAAAATAATGCAAAAAACCTAAAAAATTACTGAAATCTTGGCAAATTGATACTCATTTGAGAGTACTCAGCGAGAACTATCCAATGAATACCAACATAGCAGGGTTTGGTTGGTTTTCAAAAAGTGTTGCGTCCTTGAGCTATCCAATGAATACCAACATGGCAGGGTTTGGTTGGTTTTCAAAAAGTGTTGCGCCCTTGAGCTTTGGACGAAAGTTAAGCCTTAGCATTTGAAGGGTTAAGGCCATAATTCATTCATTTTTAGTTTGCGTGACCCCCTGAATTCCTTATAACCTAGCTGTCAACCAGTTATATTATCATTGGTCTAGCTATGTACACACATTTCTTACAGGCAGGTCTTATCTTATGATTTAGTGCCCTAGGGTTTGTGGTAAATAAATAGAAAGCACTCCATAAAAAGATTTACTGGGGAAACATATTATTGCTTTCTTATGATTCGATCATGAGTGGAAAATATCCAAGGTGTGGGACTTTGGTACAATAGAGTATAGGGTAAATTCAATAGAACACTAGGTATAAAAAGGAAAAATTGAGAGAAAGCACTCTATAAAAAAGATTTACTGGGGAAACATACTATTGCTTACTTATGTTTCCATCATGATTGGAAAATATCCAATGTGCGGGGACATAGAAACAACAGGGTATGAGGTAAATTCCCATAGAAGACTAGGTAATAAGGTAAATTCAGAGGAAGTACTTCTTGAAAAATTTACTGAGGAAAACGTATTAGTGCTTACTTATGATTTTATCATGAATGAAAAATCTCCAACATATGGGAGCCTGTCTTAGTATTTGTTTAATGCTGTTGGTATAGGAAGTAATAGTGGTTTTATTGAAAACTTGATGAATTGGTTGCCATTAGTGGTGATAAATGATTAGGGCTGTTCCATTTTTCATATGGGGGAGGGGGGGGGATTCCATTTTGCGTTTCGAGCTCGTAAATTTGGATGATGATTGGTTGTCCTGTCATCGTCAGTTCCTATTCCCTGATTGGCTTCATCTGGTGTGTAAATTGTCTCATCATTTGGTGCTCGGCGCACCGCTGACATGCTATGCTTTGAAGATGACCTTTACGACCCCTGGGCTTGAGTCACATGACCCGAAGCTTGCCAAACATCGCTCCCGATACCTCCTGGTAAAGTTACTTCCCAATCACTGTCAGGGCTTGATGTAAAATCCGGAATCGCTCCTGTCTGGAATCAGTCTTCTTCTGGCACATTCGGCAGAATCCATGAAGACTACAAAGGTCAAGGTCAAATATCTCGTTTAGTGGTCATACGAAACTGACAGCAACAGCCCCGAGTATTATGGGATGGAAATAGAGATATCACTTCATATGGCTAGTACGAAGCTTTGAAGAGAATTTCTTCAATTAAGATGTAAGCTGGGTTAAGGGCTATGTCTTTAGTCTTTATTTATCAAGAGTTGTCAGGTGACATGGGAACCTTTCTAGATATTTAACCCATTAATTATTTAAGGCTCATCTTGAAATTGTCATCTGGATCTAAAATACCTTTGACAACAAATTTGGAATTAAGAATAAGCTATTCAGAATTCGGGCATGAGGGTCTCTCAAGCCTGGGAGCATTAAGTATTTGAGTGTCTCTTTAGCTTGGGAGCATAAAGTATTTGAGTGTCCCCTTACTGAATGAAGCTAGGAATGCCAAGGACTTCCTAGAATTGTCCTGGGAAAATCCCAGGATTACCTAGGACATCTGGACTACATAAGTAAGGGTAGCCTAGCTGCAAGGCTCTATTCTGATTTTACTTTATTATACATAAATGCCTGCACCTATACTAGATAGAGACTTGTGGCCTACTGTTGGCCATTTAGTTCACACAATTGCCACAAGAGGGAGATTAGTGTGAATATATTTCCAACTGACCTACTAGTATACCGCAGTGCCATCTATTCACAAGGGAGGACATTTAAATATGGCCTGGGAGGCAGGCTAAAGTAAGGGGCACTCTCTACGTGCATGCTGGAGGCCTGAAGTAGTTGAGTGTCTCTCCGGACACCTGCTCAAGTCCCGGACAAGTGTCCTACACAATAACTGGCACCTCCTCAAGTGCTCATTCAGATAGCGATGTCTGCAGCCCATCCTCTAGGGTCAAGGCCACTCGGGTTCAAGGGCAAAGGTCAACAATGAAAAAACTAAACCAGGAATCCTGATTGAACTTTTTAGAAAAATCTAAATGTGTGTCAAATATTCTCTCTATGTTCATTTCAGTGTGGCCAAAACCCTCTGACTATTTTGGTAATATCTCTCTAACAAAAACCTCTTTTTTTTCAGAAACTATTGAGAAGTATTGATCAGAAAATTGCCAACAACTCTCCTTCAAATATTTTTCCTATTAATGATTAATTGATATGTTATTTTCAAAAGTATCATAAGTCCAGACCAGGGTCTTAGCCAGGATTTAGAAACTGGGTGCCCAAAATTGGCAATTGTAAAATTTTGGGGCGTCCAAATTTTTAAGGGGGACCACAACATACTCCAATTTCAATCGTAAACATATATAAATTTATCAAAATAAGGCATGATATCCTTATACAAGGTCATGGAAATCATATGGAGATGAAAAAATTCAAGTATATACTTGAAATTGACATTTTGAGAAATTCCTCACAAAAAGATTTGGGTGTCCTAAGGGTCGCTTTTTAAGGGTTTGGGCGTCCAAAAAGACACCCAGACGCCCTGCTGGCTAAGACCATGGTCCAGACGACACATTTTTAAACAATTATTTCTGTCTTCTCTATTGTGTTTTTCTGTATTCTGTACTGTATATATCTGGGTGTTGTTTTGTGTATTGTATTTTTTTTGTAATGCATATTGTTTATTTACATGTAGTGTTATAACAATTGTTCTTCTCTTTCCAGGTATGTACTGAGTTATTTATTGAGATAGTTTGAAACTTCTACACTGGTGAGTAGAATCAAATTATTGTTTGATTACATGGCCATATTATTTGTTACTAGTGCAATGAACATATGGATTGAAATACAGTTTAGTGAAGCGCAGGGTTTATAGAAATCATAACACCCAATATTTGATTAGGGAAAATATTACTGTATTTTCCTATTCAAGTCATTTTTCAAAATATATTAATATATATAATTATATATATAATTATATATATAATTATTCAAAATACCCATTGACTTTTGGAGATATCTTTCTTTTCCCAATTCCTCCCCCTCCCCCATCCCACTCCCAGGTATATTCATTGTTTTCTTTTTCCAAATGAATCAGATAATACTCCCTGCATAATATCTAGTAACCAAAATACTGTAAAAAGGCTTACCTTCTCTTATAAATCCCTACCCTTATGATGTATCTATGATCAGAAGCTAAGGGCCTTCTGGATGAGCCTCGGACTAGACTCAAATTTGGAGATCGCGCTTTCTCCATTAGTGCACCGAGATTATGGAATGCGCTTCCACAACACCTGAAGGATTCTACATCGTGTCAGGCCTTCAAGAAGTGTCTCAAAACACACCTTTTCAGGCTCGCCCTTTGAGGCGTTGTTGACTATGACTCAAACTATGACAATGTGCAGCGCTTTTGAACATTTTATGAATGGAAAAGGCGCTATATAAATTCCAATTATTATTATTATTATTATGTATGATTCCCCACCTCATCCAAAACATATTAATATAGTCAATATTCAATTGGAATACTATTAAAACAATGATTTCTCTACTCATAAGTTACTGAAATAACGTTTGCAAAGATATCGCACCCCTCTCCGATCGCTACACTTCCCCCTACTCTGAGTATATTCCTTGTAGTATCATGTGGGATACCATTCAAACAGTAGTCCCAGTATTACCTAGTAACCGAAATGGCGATTGAAAAGATATCACACACTCCTCAATCCCTATACTGCTGACTCCAAACATATTCCTCGTAGTACGTGTGTATCGTGTGGGATACCATTCAAACAGTAGTGCCAGCATTACCTAGTAACCGAAATAGCGATTGTTGAGATTTCCACGATTTCTGACAGAGTGGCTGAGTGAAGTGTTTGACCTTCACCCTCGGTGGTATGGCATTCGTCGTTCATTGCGGTCGCTCGTTGGTTTCGTTGTAGTGTTTTTGTACGAGATTAACAGTCTCGCAGCCGACGCCAAGTACTTTTTCATTAGTCAGTTGGAATTATTATCATTTCACTTTTTCTGTTATTGTTTTTAACCCCTTAATGCTCAAAGCTTCCAAAATAGTCTGATAATTTTGATAGAATCTTTATTTTGGAGAAATATTTGCAGGAAAAATGTTATTCTGAACATTATCAACAATACTCCTTCAAATATTTCTCAAGATCATTCTTAATTCCAAAGTTATGATTAAAAGTATCATTGATCCAGACAACCATTTCAAGAGTAACTCCTAAGCATGAATGGGTTATATTTAACCCATTCATGCCTTTAGCTGTCAAAAATGCATATACTGTTTTGGTTATATCTTTGTAACTGGAGCATTTTCCATAAAAGATTTCAATGAGTAATGTTCATTAGAACCCAACACACAATTCTCCTTCAAATATTTTGTGCACATATGATTGATTTCAAAGTGATATTCAAAAGTATCAAAAGTCCAAATGACATCTGTCAAAGAGATCTCCAGTCATATATGGGTTAATGGAACTTGTCAAAATTTATCTAATGATCACTACCTCTTACAAATGGTTTGAACGTTGTGGTATTATTAGTAAAGAAATAGTAGAGTAGGTCAGAGCACAGTATGTTTCTTTGTTTTTTGGGGGTAGGAATGGGTTATCATTAAATCTCTTGTAGAGATCAAGGGTTACACTGACTTTCGCTATAGTTGTCATTCATGCCAGAATTTAGCACCAAAACACTTGGACTATTATGATATCCGTTCGATTATAGCAAATTTGTAAAAAATTAAGATTACAGGAAGTACAATTTGATTGTGAATCAAACCCCTAACAGAAATGTTTTGTATTCATGCTCTCTCTCTGTCTCTCTGTCTCTGTCTCTCTGTCTCTCTCTCTCCTCTCTCTCTCTCTCTCTCTCTCTCTCTCTCTCTCTCTCTCTCTCTCCTCTCTCTCTCTCTCTCTCTCTCTCTCTCTCTCCTCTCTCTCTCTCTCTCTCTCCTCTCTCTCTCTCTCTCTCCTTCCCACTTCCCTCCCCTCTCCTTTCCTCCCCCCTCATATATATATATATATATATAATATTATATATATATATATATATATATATATTATATATATATATATATGTATATGTATATGTATATTATATATATATATATATATATATATATATATATACTATATATATATATATATATATATATATATATATATATATAAATATATATATATATATATATATAAATATATATATATATACACACACATATATATTACACTTATATGCACTTAAAGTAGGGTATTCTGCAATGACTCACAAATAACAGGGTATAAAGAGAGTAATGGCTGTTAGTTAGGTTTGTTAGTGTGTGAAGTCAAGAAGGAAGTGGGCTAATCATAAACAATCATCTCGCCTCTTTTCTCGAGGCATGATGGGTAACTTACAATAAACAGGACTTAAGAAGGGGGCCTTAGAGCTGTTTGACACCCATCCAACTTTGACCTGTAGAAGTACAGGGGGCGACCATCTGAACCCATTCATGCCTGGAGATCTTCTTGACAAAAGTTGTCTGGACCTGTGATAATTTTGCAAATATCTTTTGTTATAGGCATAGATTCACAAAATATTTGAAGAAGAGTTTGTTGTTTTGGTTCTTATCTACATTTTTCCCTTCAAATATTTTATGAATAGCGTTCTTGTCCAAAAGATATCACCGAATAGGTGTTTTAGGGGTGCTCCAGGCATAGGTGGGTTAAACAGGAAGCTGCCAGAAAATGATTATGTCCAAATAAACACTGGGTCTTCTTCCTAGGGTATTATCGCATTACGGGTGATCACAAAATAATCACGTCTTTAACCTCGAACATAAACACGGTACTTGACACCCTCTCAGGGGGTGATAAGAGATTATCTGCAGCCGACCCTACTTCCTAGTTTTCCCTCCAGGGGGCAGGATGATGCTCCTTTGCTAATCTGCGGTTTAACATTGAGGGTCGTTTTACGAGTTCACACTCAGATATCATCGCTAAGGTTGTCCTTGTTTATAAGATTCTGATCGTTTCGGTCATCAGGTTACATGGAATGTTTTTTGGGGGGTTCAATTGGGATTCACTTTTAAACTGTGCACCAATTTAAACATAAATTTAATATCATTTAATTTAGTTAAATCAAATTTATATTTGATATGCTTCATTTGATTTGAATCAGTTTAATTTGATTGAATTTAAAGTTAAGATTAAAGATCTCCCCTACCCCGATTTTAATTCATTAACCCACTCATGCCTGTAGAAGCCAAAACTGCCTGACAATATTGAGTGATATCGCTCTAACAAAAGCAATATTTAGAAAATATTTGAAGGAGAAGTGTTCATCAGAACTCTTCCTACAACTCTCCTTCAAACATTTTGTGAGATTCTGCTTCATTTCTTAGTTATTTTCAAAAGGTTGACGGGGCCAGACGACATTGGTTAAGTAGATCTCCAGGCATGAATGGGTTAATTAAACCTTGTGTACTAGTTATCTGTTTTGTCAGCCACGTGGGATGTTTCATAATCAAGTCACCTTACAAAAAAGAATTCTGAAAGAATAGATGGGGTCTTTGTTCAGTTTAAGAAATTGATTTCCTCTTCTACAGGAAAAAGGGTTCAAAGCTGAACCAGTATGTGCCATACTTTTTATAATACTAGGGAGTAATTAATGTTGTGTATTTTGTTAATAGATTTAAGCAAACTTTTAAAAAAATCCTGAACCAGTTATTTGAAGTTTGAGGTTATATCAGAGAATATGTTGGTGAATAGAAGATTAGAAATAAACAGATAATTTTTTCGAAGTTCCCTTTAGAAAGATATCATTATGGTGCTGCAAGTCATTAAGAAGTACCCTCGAAAT
>OZ012697.1:2460912-2498530 GCA_963942565.1 Maea johnstoni
ACCGCTGCTTCAAAAGTCAGATTCATTGCCGAAACAATGAACCCTTCTCTTAACCCTTCTCCTAACCCTTCTCATAACCTTTCTCTTAACCCTTCTCTTAGTCCTTCAAATACAGAGGCTACTTTTTTTCCAAAGGATGCAAAGATGTTTGAAAACCATATAAACCCTGTCATGTTGGTATTCATTGAATAGCTCTTGCTCTGTACTCTCATATGAGTACCCTTTTGCTAGGGTTTTGATACTTTTTATTAGACTTATCATTTTGTATTGGCCAAATTAGCCACTCTACCAACAACTCTCCTTCAAATATTTTTTAATATACTCAGAATCTGCGAAATACTTAACATGGAGGTGTTTCTCCATATGGGTTTACATTTTGCATTTCTAATTTTTGTTATTTATTTTGCTATTTTAATTTTATTATATCCGAGGTTGTCAGAGCATTCTTGCTCCAGACATGAATAAGTTCAGCCATTCACATCTAGAGTAAATGCATGCCCTGACAAAGTTGATCAAAAATCATCAAATGCAGCTACATTTGAAAAATATTTCAAGGAGAATTGTAAAACACAACACGAATAACAATTTTCAGTCAAATATTACTCAAAATAGTACTATTTTATTGAGATATTTCCATATGCATCAGACGATGTGAACACTGTATGAACAAGAATAGGTTAATTCAGGGAATCATCAGCTGATGATCGCCCTCTCTCACCGAGGTGATCGCCGTACTCTATGGGAAAATGTTGTGATTAAGTAACGCTTTTCGCCTAAAGACTCCCGCCACTTGACTCTACATAACACAAAGGCGAGGCCGGACCTTGAGCCGCTATTATAACGCTCGTCAAAAGCTACTGTTTGTCTGTTTGTCCACAAGGTAGGAGCCTGAAGAATGGCGGGGACCACCTAAGTACCTTTCCCACCTCCAGCCATTGAAGAGCTCTTGGGATTACCCAAGATATCATAATGAAACCCAAAAGGGTCAGCGCACCTTGAGGGTGCTTTCCATACCCGCTTTTCTACTTGGTACAACCTACTTGGGTGGTTGTCAAATCATGAGACGCGTCTATGTTAATCCATCAAACGAACGTGTAGTTATTCAGAGACGTTTAACACATAGACATGCCTGAAGATCTCCTTGACACATTTCGTCTGGACCTAGGATACATTGGAAAATAATTTCCGAAGTAAACTTTAATTCATGAAATATTTGAAGAAGAGTTGATGGTATGGATATGATCAACATTTATTCATTGAAAAAGTACTGAAAATTGCTCTGATCACAGACATAAAGGAAAAAGTCAGGTTGTTTTGGGCGCCACATGTGTATAGGTTAACCCATTCATACCTGCAGACTATTTTTGTTATTTCTCTAAAATAAAAGCCATTCTCAGAAGATATTTGAGAGAGAAATGTTGATAAAAATCCAACGCAAAACTCTACCTCAAATATTTTTATGAATTTCGGTTAATTCCGAAGTTATTTCAAAAAGTATTAAAGGTCCAGACGACACTTGGCAAGGCGATCTCCAGGCATGAATGAGTTTACTATCGAGCCTCCATTTGACCGATTGCTGACCGAGTCGCAATGTTTGATAGACCTACGTTTGAATGATATTTTGAGAAAAAAACCATTAATCATTCTGGACAGACAGCTGACATCATTGGTCCTATATGATACATTGCGGTAATTGGAGTTGTTTTGTGAAGTTTTCATTTTTGGAGATAATGATATGTCTAGATGTGTTATTATATTGATTCTTTGAACTCTACCCTTTGACCTTTACCCTGTAAAAGACTAATTGAAGTCATAGAGGCTATCGTGCACTTCATCTTGAGGGGTCAGACACAAACTGGGTCAGATACTTTCATACATATTGGTATGGAAGGGCTAGGGTCTGCCCTGATGGCCGTGTGGTCTAAGGTGTTGCCACTGACTGCACACTGTCTCTCACCACTGAGGGCCTGCCTTGATGGCTGTGTGGTCTAAGGTGTTGCCACTGACTGCACACTGTCTCTCACCACTGAGGGCCTGCCCTGATGGCTGTGTGGTCTAAGGTGTTGCCACTGACTGCACACTGTCTCTCACCACTGAGGGCCTGCCTTGATGGCTGTGTGGTCTAAGGCATTGCCATTGACTGCACACTGTCTCTCACCACTGAGGGCCTGCCCTGATGGCCGAGTGGGCTAAGGCATTGCCACTGACTGCACACTGTCTCTCACCACTGAGGGCCGGCCTGCCTTGATGGCCGAGTGGTCTAATGCATTGCCACTGACTGCTAGCTGTCTCTCACCACTGAAGGTCTGCACTGATGGCCTTGTGGTCTAAGGTGTTGCCACTGACTGCTTTTTGTCTCTCACCACTGAGGGCCTGCCCTGATGGCCGTGTGGTTTAAGGCGTTGCCACTGACTGCTTGCTGTCTCTCACCACTGAGGGCCTGCCCTGATGGCCGTGTGGTTTAAGGCGTTGCCACTGACTGCTAGCTGTCTCTCACCACTGAAGGTCTGCCCTGATGGCCGAGTGGTAAAGGGTGTTGCCACTGACTGCTCGCTGTCTCCCAACACTGAGGGCCTGCCCTGATGGCTGTGTGGTCCAAGGCATTGCCACTGACTGCTAGCTGTCTCTCACCACGGAAGGTCTGCCCTGATGGCTGTGTGGTCTAATGCATTGCCACTGAATGCGTCTTGTCTCTCACCACTGAGGGCCTGCCCTGATGGCCGTGTGGTCTAAGGCGTTGCCACTGACTGCTAGCTGCCTCTCACCACTGAAGGTCTGCTCTGATGGCCTTGTGGTCTAAGGCATTGCCACTGAATGCTTCATGTCTCTCACCACTGAAGGTCTGCCCTGATGGCCTTGTGGTCTAAGGCATTGCCACTGAATGCTTCTTGTCTCTCACCACTGAAGGTCTGCCCTGATGGCCGAGTGGTCTAAGGCATTGCCACTGAATGCTTCTTGTCTCTCACCACTGAAGGTCTGCCCTGATGGCCTTGTGGTCTAAGGCATTGCCACTGAATGCTTCTTGTCTCTCACCACTGCCCAGGTTGGAATCCTGGCCGGGGCATGTGAGAAAGTTGCCAGTGACCAGAGGGTAAGTGGTGGTTTTCCCTGTGTAGTGGAGACGGAAAGGATAATGATAAATGAAATTGCTTCTTCCCCAAGTAATGAATGAGAAAATTGAGCATGAAGATAATCCTGAACAGTCCTTTGAACAGGCAGTTTCCTGAAAAATTCATTGTTGGACAGGCAGAAATTCCTATGAAGAATTTTCAATTTGCTCTTATTTGAACCAATTACCATATATTATCCTAACAAACTATCTTCTAAGGCATGGTTGAAGTGTGAATTGCCCTGTATGACACAATAGGCTATTATATGTAATGGGTAAGGTATAAGGATTTGCAGTAGATTAGTTGCTAAATCTGGATGAACAGAAATTAGAACTCTTAAAAATCTGTATCATTTTACAAAACAAAAATAGTCAAAAAAAAAAAGTCGGGCCACCCATAGTTTATGATTATAATATAATTCCACCTTCCTTGGTGGTAATGATAATTTCACTCCTCGACTGTACTATTCATTTAATGACACATAAAATTCGTCTTAGCGTATTTTGATGGCCGCCACCCGTATGTGGTTGGTTTTCGGCTGTTTTACGACCCCCGCCACTCGCTTCAGTGGGGTATCTCATCAGATATGGGACGAAGAAGAATGAAGTTTATGTTCGAGACGTTCTGAAAAACTCATTTACAGGTCTACCTCTTCATATTCACTGAAAAGATTTAGTTATCAACTCCACATGAGATGTATACCGTCTTTTGTTAGAACGTGCGGGTCCACTTTAAGATTTTTTATTTATCATCACTTTTTACCCATTTATTCCTGTAGTTGCATCTATGTAGTACTATGTAGTACTTAACTATTTTGAGGAGATCTTTCTAACCAAAACACATTTTTCAACCATTTAAATTAAGGGCAATGTTTCTTTGGAAAAAAAGCAAAACACTATCCCTTCTACAGTTTTATTCTGAAGTTAGTGTTAAAGATATATCCTAATTACAGATGACAATTTGGAAGAGAAATCTTAGCATATTGGTTTACCTTCCCACAAGACAATCTTGGCATTTTTCCCAGCATTATCCCGTGATTTCCATGGTATTCCCAGCTTAATTTAAGTAAGATTTTACCAGTATCATAACACTACCAATGCTGAGGCTACTTTTATATAAAGCACAAGCAAAATTTTTGAAACCCATCAAAACTCTGTCATGTTGGTACTCATTTGATAGCCCTCACAGAGTGCTCTAAGATGAGTACCCATATTCCAGCTTTTCAGTGCTTTTTCAGGATTTTTGCATTGTTTTGTATTGGCCAAATAAATAAGCCACCAGCAGTATACGGGATAAGTTAGAGATGATTTAAAGAATTCACCTTCTGGACATTATAAGAAGAGGACCCCCTCTTTATGTGACACTAGAGCACCCACCCAGTTAGTACCACTACCACCCTAAGGGTAGGGTTAAGGGGCTTTAGAGTTCCTACAGGCATTTGGGGTACTATGGCACCCTTTGTAAAAGGGCAACAACACCCAAAATTATTGCTATTGGTTTACAAAAGGGACTGGCTTTAATTGTGACACTCTGGCACCCAAAGTGATGCTAAAGCTTTAACCCTTTCATCCATAGAGTCCCCCCTTGTAAATTATCATACAGATTAACCCTTTCATGCCTTAAACAGCCAAAGCTGCCTGGCAATTTTGGTGATATCTCTCTAAAAATAGCAATATTCAGAAAATATTTGAAGGAGAAGTGTTCATCAGGACTATTTAAAACTCTCCGTCAATTTTTTTTCGCAGATTTCTGCTTCATTCCACAGTTAATTTTAGAAGTATGACAGAACCAGACGACACTTGTCATGGAACTCTCCGGGCATGAATGGGTTAAAGGAAATGAATGGTCATCAAGTCAACGAAGAATTGCCTTAGAATTCTCCCTTTATCTGTCCGTCAGAATGTATTTTTGTTGAAATGACATTTGATTCCTTGAGGTGTGACATCCAGCGGCCTTCAACATTAACCCTTTCATACCTGGAGTGCCCAAAATTCTCCGGACTATTTTGCCGATATCTTTGTAAACAGAACATTTAAAAAAAAAAATTCTCAGAGAAATGTTTATCAGAACCCAACCTTCAACTCTCCTTCAAATAATTTGTGAATTCTTTTTTTAGTCCAAAGTTATTCACAAAGGTTTCGAAGAAGCAGACAACTTTCTTCTTGAAAATTGTTGTCTGGTTGACATGAAACTTTTGAAAATAACTTGACAAATATGCATAATTTCTGAAAATAATTGAAGGAGAGTTGTTATTTGAGTTCTGAAAAACATTTCTCTTTCAAGTATTTTTCGAAAAGTTACTTTTGTTGGAAAGATATCAGGAAAAATGTCCGGCCTTTTTGAGCGTCTGCGGGCATGAAAGGGTTAAGTGTCCAATTGGTGACCTGTCACGGTGATTTAGTGTGGGGTATAAAATAACTGGTTTAATGTAGTGTAAACTACAAGGAATTGAACTTAATGGGAGTGCTTGGCAAGGATAGCCTTTATCAAGGGGAATTCCTGCATCTGATTTAACCTTGACCATTGTCGTCTGGACCTGTCATACTTTTGACAATAACTTTGGAATTAAGCAGAAATTTACAAAACATTTGAAGGAGAGTTGTAGATAGAGTCCTGATGAACAATTCTCCTTCAAGTATTTTCTATATATTGCTTTTCTTCGAGAGATATCACAAAAATTGTCGGGCGGTTTTGGCTGCTACAGGCATGAATTGGTTAAACCCATTCATACCTGGAGATCTTCTTTACCAGTATTGTCTGGCCCTATGTAACTTTAACATGATTTTACCTCAGAATTGAGTGGTAATAATGAAGATCTAGTGAAGGACCCGCTCTCACAAATTAAACTTGAAATACCAAAGAATTCCTAAGATGAACCTATGAACAAAAACAAGAATTTGTTAGTTTGTCTTTGGTATATTCGATCAGGGAGAATCATGGCTTAGATTGTGATCAACGTTTTCCATCGATGAGATCTCCAGGACAGGTTTGAATTGGTTAACCCATTCCTACCTGTACCACCCAAAACCGTCCTGACATTTTTGGTCATATTTTAGAGGCCAGAGCATTTTATGGAAAATATTTGATAGAGACACGTTGATCAGAAATCAAGCTAAAAAACTCCTTCAAATATTTGCATAATTTATACTTATTTTCAAAGTTATCTTTAAAAGTATCATAGGTCCAGACGTAGATTGTCAAGGAAAGCTCTAGGCAAGAATGGGTTAATTGAATCTCAACTCATCCTGACTTCATGAGCGTAGAGTGGGAATTTGCTGAGATTTTCCCGTCTGTGTTTTCAAACACAGTACATTTTGATCATAAATAAGTACCCAAGGGCAACCGGAACACCCCCCTCACGTGCGGGTATACCCTGATACCCTAACACCCTATGATTAAGCTGTCCGGTGGCGGTTCGGTATATTTATGAGGTACGACACCCCGTACCACTTGTCAGGCTCCCGTACCATATTTTCGGTCACACATCAGAGTCGTGCCATTCTCAGAGCTGTAAATTTGCAGCTACTTCAATACTAATCCCTTCTCTATTTTGCAGGCGAATAATTAAATACGAATAAGCTTTTATTTATGTGATGGATTGGATTATAGCTGTCAAGTATCAATTTCAATCCGAAATAAATTTCATTAATAGAACCATTGTAAGATGGCGACAGTTGTGGTTATTAAAGGTACAAACTTGACAATTTGTGATTCATCTTTTATATCAGTCAAAGAGTGTGCGTTATAAACAACATTATTACATTTCAAGCATCATGTTGGATTTTTGATCAACACTTCGGGTGAAATAGTGGGCTATTTTGTAAGGAAAATAAGTGATTTCATAAAAACTGCCTAATTTTGCTATTTCCCATTGTATCATCCTAAAAGAGATTGTGCCCTTGCAATGCTCAGGTCACCGGTCACTTAAGTCCAAAGCGCAAGGACTCAAAGATTTTTGAAAGCCATCAAAACCCTGTCATGCTGGTATTCATTGGATAGCTCTCGCTAAGTACTATCAGATGAGTACCCATTTGACAGGGTTTTAGGCAATTTCAATTTTTTGCATCATTTTTTATTGACCAGCATAAGGGTTAGTATAGCTTTTGGCCGCTACAATCTTGAATAGCGCAGAGTTAGGTTTTGAGTTCTGCTGAAGGCATGTGAGAAAGTTGCCAGTGACTAAGGAGTAGTCAGTGGTTTCCTCCACTATTGACTACTCATAGAGTGAATGGGTTCATTAACTCTATCACATCCAAAATGTTTCAGAAATATCTGGGGGAAAAATGCACATGCTTCATCCCAATATATTATGCAAAAATCTTTTTAGAAAGATTTACAAAATATTTCAGAATAATAAGTACTTCATGCAGAAATATCATTGTGTGCAACCACCTGAATTGTGTAATAAAAGTATGTTGGTGTCTATTAGTTGAGTCCTTGAATCTTTCTGTCCCTTTTCTTTAACATCCATGGGAATAAGAGGAGGAATGAGACTAGATAGAGTTGTCTATTGAATAGTAGGTTCTATTATGATGATTATAGGGTTTCGGGTAGATTTACCCGAATTGCCCTATTCTTAAGTAGGGATTTGTGTTACCCTATAAATCAGGTATTGGAGGTACCCTAAATACCCTAAATAAGGGGTTTGTGACTACCCTTTTGTAGAACCGACCTTGGAGTCTATTTCATTTGAAAATCTCCAACTTTAATTTCATGTTATTTGACAGATTAAAAGGCAATAAAGTATGTGATGTCTGATGTATCTACAGAGTGGGTTCTCTTCAACAAAATAACGTCTGAGGTCTGATACCTATGGGTGGCCTGCCTTGATGGCCGGTTAATATAAGGCGTTGTCACTGACTGCTAGCTGTCTCTCACAACTGCCTGGGTTCAAATCCCGACAGGGGCATGTGAGAAAGTTGCCAGTGGCTTGTTGTCTGAGGTAGTGGCTTTAAAATAAAAATGTATTAAAAAAGTTCAGTACCTTCAATCATGGAAATGAGTTTTGCCATTTTATCATTTTTGGTCTTTCATCTATTTCAGTTCCATGTATTTTCAAATTTGTCATTTTAGTTATTTTTATTGATATCTTTTAATGACAGTGCATAAGAGTCCATAAAGTGGAATGATTTGTGTGACATTTGTATTCTTTATCTAGCTATCCCTGAAAGGCGTTGGTACATATCGGTATATCTCCCTCCCCCGTAGGGTGTGTCTGCCAACCCTTAAACCTGTCATACAATACCCGTAATTATACCCAACCCCATGCCCAGAACAGCATGCACCCTGTCACAGGCAGACCTCACAAATTATACCCGATACCCAATATATCACCCAAAAGATGCAAAAGTTCGCAATAAAACATCGCAGAAATGAGCCTATCGCAAGGATGAAAGTTACAAAACGTACAAACACTCATTTATCACGAGAATGAATACCACTTGTGAGCATCCTAGGAATCTTAATTTATTGCGTTGATTTGATTTTGTTTTGAAGTTCTGTTATGGGTGGGGCGCCCGCCAGTTTATCTTTTTTTTAAAGATGATTATCGGCAGTTTACGCCGCTTCGCTCATTGTGTACATGCTCAGACAAAAAGAAGTGCCTTGTTTCCCACCAACTTTGACCCCAATTTTTTTCCGATTTTGACATGCGGAAAAAGTTTCGTATTTGTCAACTTTATCTCACAAACATGTAAGATAATCTATAATGTTTTTACCTGTACCATTGACATATTTATCCCTGGAGATCTTGGCATGTGTTTTCTGGATTTATCATACTTATAATAATAACTTTTCAACTAGACAACTATCTATTAAGATATTCAAAAGGTTGATTTCTTCATCAAAAGTCCAAATCTCCAAATCTCCAACTCCAAATCTTTTATAAGAAAATGCTCTGCTTGGAGAGATATAATCCAAATAATCTGGACCTTTCTGGCACAGCAGCAATAATATGGTTAAGTGTTTAACCTATTAATGACTATTGTGCTCAAAAGCAGCTAGATAATTTTTATGAAATCTTGCAGGCAAAAGCGAATTTTGTAAAGTATTTTCAGGAGAAATGGTATTCAGAATATTACCAACAACTCTCCTTCAAGTATTTTGTAATTTCATTCTCAATTCCAAAGTTATTGTCAAAATCTCGATATATCCAGAAGACAATTCCAAGAGTAGCTCTTAGGCCAAAAAAAAAAAAAAAAACGGTTTCTCATCCCAGAGATTTTGAAAATCCGTCAGGCAGCCAGGGATTTTTTTTTTTTTTAATTTTTTTTTTAAGGTGTTCATGTATGGGTGTAGATATATTATAGAAGACCTTTGTAAGAATGGTATCTTTATTCAATCACAACAGAAACACTTTATTGAAAAGTGAAAATAGTGGGCATGAATGTAGTTTGATCATTTTTTGTTGTGGATCTCTTTTCATGCACTTACAGGAGGTCTACACCAAATCAACATTAGGGCTGTCATCGATACTGCCTGTATCGATGAATCAACAAAAAAACCTTACCGATTATCGATATCAAAGAAGGCCCAAGATATTGATTTATATGCAAATTAGGTAAATAAAGTTTAATTTTAGGACAGCATTAAGTCCCCATCACAACCTTGCGCTTCCATTCAATTTATACTAGAATTCACACATGCAATATGTGTATGTGTGGGGGTCACAAGGTCAATCCACAATTCCATGCTGCAAACGAGTGATAGTCAAACTCAGCTGGCGGAGATCCCCATTAATAGGTGCAGCACCTGCTGCTCTCCAATGAAGTCAATATGAATCAAAGTACCGAATTGTTAATTATTTTATCGATTATCGAATTGATAAAAAATTCCCACCAATGACAGGCATAATCAACATGCATCCTTTGTGTCACAGAAAATTATTTTTTATGTGGTTTTGAAGAAATTAACAATTGGCTGGAATGCATTTAGGCGTTGGTCTTTCCAAATGATCATTACTTCTCTTTGAAAAGTTTGCATTTTCTTTTCAAAACCTTGCCGTGGCTGTCCCAGCACCCAGTGCATATAGGATAATAAGCATCAGCTTGTGCCCCTTTAACAAAATCTGTGTCTCCTGCACAATTGGTACATATCAGGGGGAAAATGCCACTGGAGTAGTAGGGAATTTCAATTGGATTTAGGCAATTGATATCTTTGCAAACAAACACCTTGCTGAGTATGTGCTCCTCACTACTATCATTTGGCATATGGTCACTCATGACTGTCCCACATGAGAAATCAACAGCCTCCAGAGGATAGCGCGGTGCACTGGGAAAAAAGGAGAAAAAAAAGTGAGGACCAGGGGGGGTTTGAGGTGACCAGGCAGGGGATGAGAAACCGGATACTTTTTTTTTTTGGCCTTAAGCATTGATGAATTTGGGTGCCCAAAATTGGCAATTGTAAAATTTTGGGGCGTCCTATTTTTCAAGGGAGACCACTATATACTCTGATTACAACCATAAACATTTATTAATTTATTGAAATAAGGCATATAATCCTTATACAATGTCATGGGAACCATATTGAGGTTCAAATACTTCAATTATATGTTTGAAATTGAGATTTTAAGAAATGGCTCACAGAAATATTTGGGTGTCCTGAGGGGTGACTTTATAGGGTTTGGGTATCCAAAAGACACCCAGACGCCCTGCTGGCTAAGACTATGAATCACAAGTAACTCTAAAGCATTAATGGGTTAACCATTCCCACTGTAATGTACATAGCTCAGGTATTCAATAGAAATAGACGAAGAAATCTTTGCATTCTCTGCATTCTGTTGAACCGGAACAAAATCTCCGAAGGCTCAGTGACATGTTTATTTGTCTAGGTCCATTTACATGGAAATGGACTCCTTAAATAAACCATAACAAATTAGACCGTCATTGGGGCTACTTGTTAAAGCTAATATTGGAGTTGGAGGTGTGACTTGTGCCTGCTCCGTAAATATTTCATCGGCTTTAAGCAGCTTGTAACAACAGTTTAATCCATTCATGCTACCAATGAACCAAGAAGCACTTACACGGGTTAGGGAATATCACAAAAGTAAGGTTAGAACAGGGCTCGAAATTAGGGGGTGCCGGGAGCCGAGGGCTCCCTTGAATTCTCCAGCGGCTCCCTCAAATTTCTGCAGGGAGCCCAAAAAACTATGTGTTTCTATACACAACACCTGTAAGTGGTTTTTGAAGATGTAATTGGGCTCCCTGGAAAAAATCTTAATTTCGAGCCCTGTTAGAACCAGTTTTGAATACAGAGGGGTGTCAAGGGATCTTCACCCCACTCCCCCCCCCCCCCCCCCACATCTGCACACTTCAAAATGTTTATCATCTTACCAAGACTATTTAGTTATAGTTTTTACTTAACCCATTCATGCCTAGAGATCTTTTAGATATGTGTCGTCTGGACTTGTGTCATCATACCCTTGAAAATAACTTTGGGGTCAGGAGTAAATTTGCAAAATATCTGAACGAAAATTGTTTATAAAGTTCTGATAGACATCTCTCCTTCAGATTTTTTGTGAAAATTGCTTTTTTTATGAGAGATATCGCCAAAAGTAAGTCAGGTGGTTTTGGGTGCTACAGGCATTAATGGGTTAACCCATTCACACTTAGAACTCCACTAGAACCTAACGTCTGCTTTCATACTTCAGAAAATAACTTGAGAACAAAGCGAAAGTTCACAAAATATTTGAAGGAGAGTTGTTGGTAATATTCTGATAAACATTTCTCCTTCAACTATTTTTGATAAAAACGCTTTTGTGAGGAAAATATCAACAAAATAGTCAGGCCTGTTTTGGCCGCTCTGAGTGCCAATGGGTTAAACATCAATGAGGTAGATCCACTGCTCAGTTACAAAACAGCCCACATACAGAACGAAATGCATACACAAAAATCACGTTATTGATTTGAATGAGTAAAACAAAATAAACAAAAAACATTGTCATTTTTAGTCACATGTCACATGATTTTTAGTCACATTAGTTCTGCTAATGATGCAATTTCACTTTGATAGTTGATTTCATTATTGATACAATGTACATGGTTCAGGGCCAATGGTTAAAGGTCTACTTCTGAACATGTATAGAATTAAGATTATGATTGTGATTTGCCAAGAGTGACCTTGGCGAGTGACCTTGCCAGTGGACCGTGGAGGGGGAGAATAAATACTAGAGAGCGATAGATCACGGCAACGAGTTTTTCTACCTTCAGGGCAGAAGAGTTCTCTCATCCCTCTAGTGATGACAAGATCGTCTTTTAAGTGAGGATTTTGCATCTTATCTCGGTCGTTGTAGGTTAATTATCTTTTTCTACGATTGTTCTTTTATGGCACGCCAGGGAGCATGCATTGTTCTCTACCTTGCGGTGAAAGCCACGCCAATTTTTCGCTTGTGAGTAATCGCTGCTCCTGCCTCAGGGCGAGAAAAAGACAGATTCTCACATAAATAACACCAGATAAACACTAATGACAGATGTGTTTGCTTCGTAGAGGGAATGACCCCAAGTGACCCTAGTGGTCATCCTTTGACCTACTTTCCAAAAGAGCAAGTTGATTTCCGTTTATACAATACAGCCAGAAAAGAAAAAAAAAGTAAATATCACTGCATCTATCCCCCTAAACGAAAAAAAAGAAATTTGGCCATTGTGCAAAAATGCATTCATGTTTTTATGCAGACTTTCCCAATATTAAAGAATTGATTTCTTTCTCGTAGTTAAGAATTTCAATGATTAATGCTTTTCTCTGTTCTGGTCACCATTTTTTTGCATACTCGCTAAGTGTATTTTAGTTCCTGTGGCTGGTGATAGATGGTGCCAAAGGTGGTCACACTGGTCTATCAGAAAACTGGAAAGATCTCACTCTGGGCCACCTGGTGAGCAATTTAAGAACTAAATCAGGGTAGAAACAGTTTTTAATTGGTATAGTTTTCATGTCAAATAGATAAAGAGATGAAACAAATTTCGTTGCCTAGGACTATGCTACTGCAAACCCAGCATAGATTTCTAGGCTATCATGTGTATTCTTCTGTCATGTTTTTTTCTGGCACCAAATACTCTAGGTGGTCAATTCAATTTAGTTTATACTTATCTCACCAGGGGAATAGAGGACTCTGTTTGAGTCTGAAACAGCTTGAGATAGGAGGACCATATTGCGCCATCTATCTGTCATATCAGGTACTACACTGCATCCAGGTTTAGTCAACTCAGAAGGGAATCACAGGGGAAAAGGCTATGGTACGGGGAATGGTAACTTTTCAGATATTAGGAGCCTTAATTATAAGTCTAGGGCAAACCCAGCTCTGTTTTATGTTAGTATGTCCTTGCACACATTGACCTCGTAGGTTTCTCCGGAAATGATGGCAAAATGCCAGATTTGACCAGTGATCGTAGTTAATAATAACACAGGGCACTCTCTCCTAGTTGCCTGTTTTGAAATGGCAATCAGCTGTTTGGCCTGGTACCCCAGAGAGCCAGACTTAACCCATTAACCCTTCAAGTGCTGCTGATGACGAATTTGAGCAACACAAAATGATGCTAGAACCAGAAAAATGACTGAAACCCTGGGTACTCATCTGAGAGTACTTGGTTGTCCAATGAATACCCACATGGCAGGGTTTAGATGGTTTTCAAAAATCTTTGCATCCTTATTCTTTGGACAAAAGTAGCCTTAGAATTTCAAGGGTTAATATTTAAAAGCTCCTCTAGAAAGTGCCGTCTGGAGCTATGATACTTTTGAAAATAGCTTCAAAATTTGAATAAAATTCACAAAGTATTTGAAGGAGAGTTGTTGGTTGAGATGTGATCCACATCTCTTCTTCAAGTATAAGCTAACAATGATTTGTACAAAAAGATAGAACCAAAATAGTCAGGCTGCTTTTGGTCACCACTTGCATCATTGGATTAACCCATTAATGCTCACGGCAACCCAAAGCAGTGTCACGATTTTGGCAAAATCTGTAAGGCTGAAGCAGGGTTGGGAAATGTTAATCAGAATGATACCAACTACTCTTCTTCAATTATCTTGTGAAATCATCCTTAATTTATAAGTTATTGTCAGAAATATCAAAGATGCAGACGATAATTTCAAGAGTTATTCCTAAGCAATGGGTTAAAGAACCCTTGCACCCTGTTTTATATACTGAAGCTCTCCTTTAAATTGCATGAAAACTTTGCTTAAGTTCTCGGCCCACAACCCTACCCAAAGTATATACCCAAATATTTGGTATACAGACACCACCCTGTCATTCCTTCCACTTCCCTTTAACCAAGTTAATTGAATGTGCAACCCCATCCACCCACGTGTTTGTTAGTTGAGGATATTGTGAACACCCCGGGTATGTAATAGTTACGCAGAGGGACATACCCTACTATCATTAGGGGGCAATTACAGTGTTTGTGACAGCAATGTTTTTAGGGGTTGGGCGGTGGGTGGAAAGGGTGGGTGGGGGTGGGGGTGGGGGAGGCGGTACTGTTTACAGTGCGATACCCGAGACATGTTATGCATATCATAGGTTGCAAGTATAAACCTATAATATACCCAATATATGCACCAAAAAGCACTAGTCACTAAGCATTCAAACAGTACTTAACCCAATAATGATGATGATGATGATGATGATTATAATAATGATAATAATAATAATAATAATAATAATAATGATAATGATAATAATAATAATAGTAATAATAATGATAATAATAGTATGATAATGATAATAATAATGATAATAATGACAATAATAATAATGATAATAATGATAATAATAATAATTTTGATAATAGTAATAATAATAATCATAATAATAATAATAATGATAATAATGATAATGATAATGATAATAATAAAATTCCAAAAAATAATGGTGATAATTATAATAATAATGATGATAATGATAATAATAATAATAATGATAATTATAATGATAATGATAATGATTATAATGATAATAATGATAATAATAATAATAATAATAATAAAAATAATAATGATAATTACAATAATAATAATAATGATAATAATAATAAAAATAATAATAATAATAATAATAATAATAATAATAATAATAACAATACTACTAATGATAATGATAATCTTTACTTGAAGAGGGTAACTTAACGTCCAATGGAAAGGATCTTCCCTGAGGCCCTAGGAGTCATTGATCTGCTATGGCTCTGCGAGAATAAAATAAAAAAATGTAAATGTAAAAATGAAAAATAGTATTTGGCATATTTGTTCTGTCTATTCAATTGACTTGTGTAGAGCCCCTTTCTCCCCCACCCCACAGGAAGGGGCAAACTCAGTCACCCTTGACAATCAGTGAGACAGGGGACCAGCCCCTCGGGCAAAAAAAGTGTGTTAAGTCAATTTCACAATGTAATAATGAATGAAGGATTGACGAAACGTGTCATGTACTCGGAAGGTTTCCGTAGGGATGGAAAGATTGGGTTACACAGATGAACAAAAGCAATTTGAATCGCGTTAGGTAAGAAACGTTTGATAAATAGGTCACGCTTATACAAAATGGCCGCAACTTGACCCTAGGAGCAAACAACCATAAATTCTGATTTTGCTTGTTTTTGAATTGAATAGAGTGTGACTGTCATTGCTTAGAAATACTAGATGATTTTGCGATGATCTATACAAAGTTTTCCTAGTAGATGAATGATCGGATATAATTCATTTGTAATCGGATGCTTCGCATGTGTTGACCTTTTTGACCTCTGTTAAAAGGTAGTTTGCACCTGAATAGAATGTAATTGAAATTCTATTGGTAAACCCTGTATTAAATGCTAGGTTCCTTTTAACCTATTCATGCCTGAAGTAGCCAAAACCAACCGACTATTTAGGAAATATCTCTCTAACAAAAGAGATAGTAAGAACTTTTTTAAAGGAGAATTATTAACCAAAACTCAGCGTACAACTCTCCTTCAAATATTTTTACAAATTTATACTTCATCCCAAAATTATTTTCAAAAGTATGTTAGGTTTAGACGACACTTGTCAAGTAGATCTCCAGGTATGAATGGGTTAACCTATTCATGCATGTATTGCACCAAGATCTGTGAGCTTATTCAGACAAATATGGTAGTTTGCGTTGAATGGGTAAAAGTGACAAGAATTAAAGTATAGAACTTAAATCTCATGCAAAATTGCAAATCAGCACTAATTTCTCACTCATTTAACCCATTTATTCCTGTAATGCCCTAGTAATCTGAAGATCCATATTTTTCTTTGAAAAAACGGGGAAATGCTCAATGTGTTGAAATAACCTTAATTGTGGTTTACATATGATTGTCAATTTTTTTCCAGTTGGTTATTTACAGTTGTAAAGTGATGTTTTTAGACATTCATTGCACCTTGCAGGGCTCTAAATCAGCTGGAGCCGGGAGCCCAGGGCTCCCTTGAATTCCACCGCTGACTCCCTAGAATTTCTGCAGGGAGCCCAAAGATGTACTGGTTTCTATGCAGAACTCCTTTAAGTAGCATTTGAAGATGTCAATGAGCTCCCTGAAAAAAATCTTAACTTTGAGCCCTCATCCTTGAGATTGTTGGGGTAGAGATGGTTATTTCAGGTGTTTTGAGATTGTTGGGGTAGAGATGGTTATTTCAGTTGTTTTCTTGGCACTTGTTCCGTGTGACATTGATTTATAACGCCCTCAGCTTGAGTGATATTGTATTGAATTCCCTCCATGCATTCCCACAATCCATCATGCTCTCCCGCCCGCCAGACACTCTTCTCCTATACAATTTTCTCCCTCCACCTCCTCCTCCACCGCCACAGTGTCCTTGTAACTTCAAGGACAAATAGTTATACTTGCATCAAAGTGAAGTTATGGTCCTCTTCTTCTTTTCTTTATCTATTTCTCTTTCCTCTTCTTTTTCTCCTTCTTCAGCTCCTTATTAGACCAGAGAAATACATCCCCTTGATCCGCAACCCTATAGGCACAGCATGCTAGTACCTAAGGTATGTGCGCCTCGGGTTACGCGGTGTAGCCTGGGGAAGTATTGGTCACGTGATTGGTTTAGCGGCAATTTCAGTCTGACCCAGGGCCTGTGAAACCAGCAGGCAGCCAATCCTGAGGTACACGTGTTATCTATGACTCATAGTGGTGTGAGGCAGCGAAATTTGATGACGCACATTGCACAGTGCCCACTCCCTGTCTACTACTCCCAGATTAGACTTAGAAATGATTTGTTTGTTCCCTGTGATGTCAGAAAAAAAAATGTATCCTTGTACCTTCAAGGACAAGTAGTTCTACAGTGCCGACATTTAATTCCTGCACTAAATGCGTGGGCAGCCCGGACATAATTCACGACCGCACAACCAATTGCCATACAGTTTCTTTGGCTTGGATGCATGGATAACCTCACAACTGAATGTAACTTTGATTCACAAGCTATAAACATGGGTCATTGATGTGTTTGAATATGATTTTTGACATGATATGCATGGATGTTTACACAACCAGGCACTGGTGGACGTCCGGTCGACTGGTGCAGGAATTAAATGTCTGTACTGGGCTTGCTTTTATATCAATTTTTCACAATACCCTACCACCATTTATCACTGTTGACATGGAAAGGTCCTTTTAAACTGCAAGCAAAGAAGTTTATCAAAGTTGAGTGAGTGACGGACATGTAGAACACTTGTTCGTATCGTAACTTCCTCACCTCCTGACCTGAAGAGTGCCCTACTCCCCCTGGTGGCAGATGTTGAACTCGTTTCGCAGCCGGGATCAAGGGGAGGTGAATTTCTTGGCTTTGATGTTTCACCATCTGTGGCAAAGTGGTGATTACGCAAACTCGTGACAAACTGAGTTGAACACCTTGAACATGTTCCGATTGCAGATTTAATCATAACTGATATGCATGATTCATAACATTTATTTCCTCTAAAATTTACCAAAATGATATTTAAAATAACCCATTAATGCTCATAGCAGCCAAAAGTAGCCTTACAATTATTATCAAAGGTATTATAGATCAAGTTACAATTTCTGGAGGAACTCGCAAGCATCAATGGGTTAACCCATTATAATGCTTACAGCGGCCAAAAGCAGCCTGACAATTTTGATGATAGTTTGTAGGCAAGAGCATAGTTGGGAAAATATTGGAAGGAGAAATGTTAAACAGAACATTACCAACAACTCTCCTTCAAACTTTTTGTAAAATCATTCTTAATTCCCAAGTTATTATCAAAAGTACCAAAGATACAGACGGAAATTTCAAGAGTCGCTCGTAAGCATCAATGGGGTAAGGTAAAGACTTAAATATTTTGTTATAGAATATCGTTATAATAAACAAGTGCAATAAAATATTAAGAATACAACTTTTTTCCACATAATTTTAGGCATGCACCATTTACGTTTTGCAAGGTTGTGTATGTCTTAAGATGTTCGAGTTTGTTCCCAGTGCAGTCTTTACTTCAGTTTTTCTAAATGACCTACAAACAAAAAAAGACAATATTTTTGAGCTGGAATTTCCGGCATGAAAAAAGAAAGTTTCTTGAGGCCATGACTTAAGGTGTGAGACTGTAGCAGTTGGCCCGATAATACAAGTGTAATCAGCGATTATCGCGGCTTTGATGTCGAGAACCAGCTGGCAGCCATGACAGATTAATGGCTGCACTATCAGGCCGCGGCGCGCTCCTGCGGTCAGTACGATGTGGTCAGGGGGCAGCCTCTATGGTCAAGACGTCTAACGGGCATTACTCACTTGAAAATATTTGAAGAAGGAATGTTGACCATATGCCAAACAACAACTCTCCTTCAAATATTTTGGGAACTTTTGTTTTATTCACAATTTATCTTCAAAAGTATGAAAGAAGCAGACGATACCTTCTTGAGAAAAACTGAGTGTCAATGGGTTAAGGGTGGCTCAGACAATGTAAGAAGCAGAGCTGGTTTGTGTATGCAGATAACACATAGTAGATAGATGACTATGAAACCTTACAAAGTAATATCTCCCTATATTAGCCTTAAATAATGACAGAAAAGGTAATGGTGAATGACATTTCATATATTTTTTTTTCCTGGGTGCAATTTAGATAATTTTCACTTGACTAGGTAAGATGTAATAAAAATAAAGATCAGGAGAGAAAAAGAGCAGAATTTGAATATTCTATTGACTTGGATCTGGTATCTAGTGATGATGTGGATAATTTATGTTGTCTCCTCCCATGACTTACCGCATGCCCTCCTGTCAGGTGAACAATTAGTAAAACATGTGCCTTTATTACCGACTGTAAGTCATTACAGATTAATTACTACTCATTAGTATTGTCTCAGGTCAGCTCTGAACAATTGACCCTTCAATGTTGGTCAGGTCACCCATCTGGTCAGATTTATTTCTTAAATTAGATGAAAAAAAAGTTTCCTATAAAAAGTTTGTTGGATGATTTTGGTAATATCTTTAAAGCATGTTCAGAATTAAATACTTTGGAGTTTTTTTTAGCACAGATAAAAAGTCATCAACTATAATGCATTTCAGTTCCTCTTGAAATTGTAACTTATATGCTAAAATATATATATATATAGATACAGATATATATGTATATATATATATATATATATATATATATATATATATATATATATATATATATATATATATATATGTATGTATGTTTATATATATATATATATATATATATATGTATATATATATATATATATATATATATATATATATATATATATATATATATATATATATATATATATATATATATATATATATTTATATATATATGTATATATATATATATATATATATATATATATATATATATATATATATATATATATATATATATATATATATATATATATATATATATATATATATATATATATATGCATGCCCTATAGTCAGACCACCTGGATCCCGTAACTCATAAAGAGGTGAATAATACCCTATTAGCATAGTGTCAGGTCCTTACGAGCTGTTAATTGACTCACACTCCAAGCTTCATGACCAGATAATGACCGGAAAAGCTTTATTGCCCCATCTTCAGTGCAGTTTTCATATCTTTGTATCATGGACACTGTGTATTTGTAATATTAACTACCTAAAGAATAAATATTCAACTTATTAAGGTAGAATATCCAAAACAAAGTTCTTGCTTGTACTGAAATAGTAGGAAGTGGGTATTTTTGTTTGCTCACACTAAGTTTTATACTATTTATTAAAGAGTTCATCTTCTCGGTGTGTTCAACTGTTAGAGGTGATGATAATGATGATGATGATGATGATGAAGAAGATGATGATGATGATGGTGATGATGAAGATGATGATGATGATGGTGGTGATGATGAAGATGATGATGATGATGGTGGTGATGATGAAGATGATGATGATGATGGTGGTGATGATGAAGATGATGATGATGATGGTGGTGATGATGAAGATGATGATGATGATTATGATGATGATGAAGATGATGATGATGATGGTGGTGATGATGAAGATGATGATGATGATTATGATGATAACAATAAGGGTGGTGATGGAGCGGATGAAGAATAAGATGATGATAATGTCTATGATGATGATGATGATGATGATGATTTTGAACAATAACAATGATGAAAACCTTATATCAAGTAACAGAGTATATACGTATAGTTAGAAATTTCACGAAAAGAAGTTCACCCCAATGTATTTGCATATGCAAAAAAGGTGCAAGTGATGATTATGAAGACTTTATTTTGTATAATATGGTAAACTAAAATTGAAGATTTTGCAGAAAAATTTCGCTCCTCAAAGTTTTTGCATATGCAAATGAGGTGCAAGTGATGATTATGAAGACTATATTTTGTATAACATGGTAAACTAAAAGTGAAGATTTTGCAGAAAAATTTCACTCCTCAAAGTTTTTGCTTATGCAAATGAGGTGCAAGTGCTGATTATGAAGACTATATCTTGTATAACATGGTGAACTAAAAGTGAAGATTTTACAGAAAAATTTCGCTCCTCAAACTATTTGCATATGCAAATGAGGTGCAAGTGCTGGTTGCTTTATGCTGTGGGTGGCTCAGGTGTTACAGGTGCAAGTGTAAACATCGCTATAATCCCTTCCTCCTCTTCCTATAGAAATACCTGGCATGTTTCCCTCTCCCTAAGAGCGCATTTTGATCGCAGCCTCGGGCCAAAGTCATGATGCCTGTTAATTAACAACTTGTCACATAGGCGCGTCATGGTGGTCCAGATGGCACGGCACCAGGTGGCGCTACCGAGCTACAAACTTAACCCATTAATGCCGAGAGATCTATTTGACAAATGTCGTCTGGTCCCGTCATACTTTTGAAAATAATTCAAGAATGAAGCATTGATTTGCAAACCATTTGAATGAGACTTGTAGAAATACTCTCCTCCAGCTCAAAACTTTAGATAAAGTTTTAATGAACAACTCTCCTTCAAATACTTTCCACTTTAACCCAATAATGCCTGGGGATTTACTTGACAAGTGTCGGTGCTCCTTTCATACTTTTCAAAATGATTCAAGAATGAAGCATTAATTTGCAAATCGTTTGAAGGAGAGTTTTAGATAAAGTTTTAATGAACAACTCTCCTTCAAATACTGTCCACCTTAACCCATTAATGCCTGGGGATTTACTTGACAAGTGTTGTCTGCTCCTTCCATACTTTTCAAAATAATTTAAGAATGAAGCATTAATTTGTAAACTATTTGAAGGAGAGTTGTAGATAAAGTTTTAATGAACAACTCTCCTTCAAATACTGTCCACCTTAACCCATTAATGCCTGGGGATTTACTTGACAAGTGTTGTCTGCTCCTTCCGTACTTTTCAAAATAATTTAAGAATGAAGCATTAATTTGAAAACTATTTGAAGGAGACTTGGAGATAAAGTTATAATGAACAATTCTCCTTCAAATATTTTCCAATTGTTAGTTTAGTTAGAGAGATATCACCAAAATAGTCAGGCGGTTTTGTCTGCAACAGGCATGAATGGGTTAACACATTAATGCTTATATACAGCAGCTGAAAGCAGCCTGACCACTTTGATAAAATGTCAAAGGGGAAGGCATAGGGAGGAAATTTTTTGATGGAAAAAGGTTAATCAACCCATAACCAACAACTCTTCTTCAAATGTTTTGTGAAGTTATATTCAATTTAAAAGTTATTGTCTGAAGTATCTTAGATCCAGACAGCAATTTAACTCATTCATGTCTGGAGATTTCCTTGACTTGGGTGGTCTGGATATTTAACCCTGAAGGCCTAATTATCAGAAATAGAACCTGAATGTAATTTTACTAAATATTTGGAGAAGAGTTGTTTGTAGTAATTCTTCTTTATTTTTTTCCAAATATGCTTTTGCCTAAAAGATATCACAAAATGGTCAGATGTTTTTTTTAGCAGCTGTGAGCATAAATGGGTTAATGAGATATGATAGGGGTGCAATCTTCCTGGGGAAGTTGTTATGTTTGAATATTGTTTCAGCAGGGGAAAATAAACAGTGATGGTATATTTGTTCTGCTATTTTTTCTTGGCCTTCCTGAGTACAAATTGCTAATTATGATTTTTCTTTTGGCATTTCAACTCAATTCCTCTCTAATTAAGCCAATAATTGTTATTTTTGGTTCAATGGAAAACATTATATATCTTTGTAATCACTTAGCCTTTAAGCAATGAGTTAATACAGTGTCAGAGAATAGAAGGTGCAAGTTTAGTAATATCCAGGGACTGCTCAGATATCTGTGTCATCTTTAAAGCATTGCACTTATATATATATATGTATATATGTATATATATATATATATATATATATATATATATATATATATATATATATATATATATATATATATATATATATATATAAATATATATATGTGTGTGTGTATGTGTGTGTGTGTATATATATACACATAATATATTTTATTTAATTTATAATATATATATATATATATATATATATATATATATATATATATATATATATATATATATATATATATATATATATATATATATATATATATATATATTCTCAGATACTTCAGATGATTCACATCTAGCAGAGATTCTTATCAAATCATGTGCCTCTCATACCGTTGGTACGGTAACACCCTAAGGGTATTTGGGGTGCGATGGGTTTAATTGGTATTCATTCCTGACACGAAGCACAAGTGTTCTAACAGCATGCTTTACCATCAACCCTTAACCCATTCATCCTTACATTCTTTCTTGAAAATGTGTCAGCAGGATTTTGATAATCATTTAATTATGAAATGTGGAATCTTAGCCCTTATCCTGCTGTGAAACCTATGAACACTGCTGCACACCACAACAATTGTTGTGGTTAGCAGGATAAGGGTTAGAATATTTGAAGGAGAATCGTCGATGGGGTTCTGATTTTATGCCACTCGCACTGTTGATGACCTGGGCAACATAACTCACCTTGGCTGTGAAAATGGGTACATAGTTTAATCCCTATTAATAAAGCTAATTCATCAAAAGTGCAAGGACGCAAATATTTTTGAAAATCATCTAAACCCTGTCATGTTGGTATATATTGGATAGCTCTCGCGGAGTACTCTCAGATGAGTACCCATTTGCCAGGGTTTCAGCAATTTCCAGTGTTTTTTGCATCATTTTATTTTGGCCAAATTAGCCACCATAAGGTGGGTTTATAAGGGATTATGAGAGACTAAAGTAAAGTTCATTCATCTTCTTTCCATCCTCCCTCCCCACCTCTGCCCCCCCCCCCCCCCCTCCCCTTTCGTAATTCCCTACAGTATTACACTGTTTGATATGCACAAATAGCATGATTATGACCATAACGACCCTAGAACATAACTTTTATGCAACCCCCGCTGTTGAAGGACTGGAGACTATGTAATAACATCACTGCCAATCGGCTACAGCTTGTGGGGAACGAACAGCTTGCTCCTTATGCTCTAGATAAAAAGAGATTCTTTTAACCCTTTAATGCTGAAGAGTTACTCTTGAAATTGTTGTCTGGTTCTTTTATAATTTTGGATATAACTTGGAAATTAAGAATTATTTTTGAAAATATTTGAATGAGAGTTGTTGGTAGTGTTCCGATTTATAATTCTCTCTTCATATATTTTCCTTATTATGCTTATGCCCTAAATAAAAAAGATCCTTTTAACCCATAAATCCTGAAGAGTTACTCTTGAAATTGTCGTCTTGATCTTTTATAATTTTAACAATGACTTGGAAAATAAGAATGATTTCGGAAAATACCTGAAGGGGAATTGTTGGTAGTGGTCTGATTAACATTTCTCCTTCAAATATTTTCCTAACTATACTTTTGCCTGGAAGATTTCACCTAAATTGCTAGGCTGCTACTTAAGGCACTGCTAACACTATTGGGTTAAACCTTTTACACCTGAGTTTTCCAGATGCATTCTGACTATTTTGGTGAAATCTTTATAACTAGAGAATTCGTCAAAAATATTTCAAGGAGTATAGATCAGATAATAATATATAAACCATGAATTCCATCAAATAATTCAGTTCCACCAAAATTGAACATAAATCTTTTGAGGTCTGGGTATTGAAAATCTATTTCAGTCATGCATTTTAATTTTCATTTCATTCAGCGAAGAAAGACGGTTTTGATGATTTAACTTGCTATGGTTTACCAAAGATTTCTACTTGTACTGTAGCTATTTTTACTTGCCATGGCCATTGGGCAAGCACTTATGCACTTATGTTGGTGCCTATATGTCTGCAGCTGAAATTCCTGCGTCTATAGCATAATTGGTTCCTTGCCTCTGTGCCTCAGCTGGTTCTCTGGCGCTTTGCCTCAGCAGGAAATGAACAGAACGTCTACGAATACCACAGATACTTTCTCTAAACTATGTCTAGACGGAATGAAAGAAATACAAACATTTGCTGCAGTTTTCAATCATCTGCCATTTTAACTGCCGGACAATTTAGGTTATATCTATCTAATAAGAGCAATATTTCGAAAAATATTTGAACGAGAATTACTTATCAGAACTCTATGTACAACTCTCTTTGAAATATTTTGCAAATTTATGATTCATTCCAAAGTTATTTGCAGAAGTTTAACAGGTCCAGACGATAATGGACAAGTAGATCTCCAGGCATGAATGGGTTAACTGAGTTTCAGCTGAAATCTACATAAGAACCGGTGTACTTAAATAGCACTTCTGGAAATTGAGCATGTTAAGAAATGACCATTTTTTCTACTATTTTTGTGGTATAAATGAGAACAACATGTGAGAAAGTGACATTCAATTAAGCACAGACATTCAATTTAAAACATTCAATTTAACACAGCCTATACTATGAGGAAAGATACTGATAATAATTATCTTTATTTAAAGAGGGTAACTCAGTCCAATGGTAAGGATCTTCCCTGAGCATGGATACACATAGAGTAAGGGCCCCAGGGTTACACAATAATAGAGTACATAGCTTTTACTTATCTAGATTTGAAGGAAGGTGGAGATGGTTATTTGTGCATGGTATGGGGTGTTGAGGCCAATTTGGTTGTAAAAGACTTAATCCTTTTGCTGCTGGTGGCTAATTTTGCCAATACAAAATGGTGCAAAAAACCTTTAAAATGACTGAAACCCTGGCAAATGGGTACTCATCTGAAAGTACTCCGTGGGAGCTTTACATTGAATACCAACATGATAGGGTTAAGATGCTTTTGGAAAATCTTTGCCTACTTGTGCTTTGGATGAAAGTACTCTCAGCATTGAAAGGGTTAAGTATTAGATTTTAAAGTTTTCCATCTATCATTGAATCATTTCTTTATGAGTTTCAATTTAGAAGATTTGAGTAGAATTCCAAATTCAAATTTCCATTAACTCATCTTCGAAAATCTGTTGAAAAAGAAATCTCTTGTTTGTGTTTCATAGTTGCCTAGCAACAAGGGGATATCACTCTGGCCAGAGCTCGGAAACGTTTGTCTGCAGAATTGCGGCGCATCCACCATTATGCTTATCTCGGCTGCAGAGTACCGCTCGTTTCCCGCTCAGTGAATTGGGGGAAGTCTCGACAAATAATGTTCGCCATTATCTTCATAGTTGTTCGGACAATTTCGCATTCCCAAGAGAGGGAGAAAACGACCAATGAAATGATGGCTGGTTTCACGGAAATTGACATGATACATTAGAGACGATTTTTCTGCTTTTGTGGTCATTGATGTTGTGGTTAGGCTTCAGAGAGTAACGCAGAGAGAGGCCTCGCTATTTGTGGAATATCTTCTTAAAAAAGGCAAATTTTGGAAAATACTTATAGGAGAAATGTTAATTGCAAATCACAAGAGAATAGAACAAGTATTTGACCATTATTGGACTATCTTATCGCTTTAAGATAAGTGAAAAAAAATATCAAGAAATTGAAAAAAATAATTGAAATATAAAATAATAACGATATTAAGATAAAATAATAAAAATCAAAAAGGAAAATTTTAACAATCAAAACTAGATAGAAAATGGTCTGTATTTCAATAAGTTAGATTTGATTCCATTTTTCAATATCAAGGACTTAGGTCCTTTGAGAGCATTTTTCCCCCTGCCAGCGCCAAACTAAATGATTCAATTACTATTGATCCGTTGAGCTTTTCGCAGTTTAAGTGCAATTTACGGAAAACGAAGCGCTCGGCAAATCGTTCGTGACAAAATGGACCCAGTGCTCTGGTCATTTATTTGAATTCCCTTCCGTAAACGATTAGCGTAAGTGGTTAAATAGAGTCCTCAGACCACGGCACGCCCAAAATCTCATCCTCGATAGAAAATCTGATGTTTGGAGGGATATTGGATCTAGGTGAATAATCGCGTTAAAGTACTCGCCGAGGTTGCGACAGGTTCACGCAAGCAGAAGAGAGGCGGTATTCAGTCCGGTCACGTTAGTGCGATTGTTTTTCACTAAGGATTAGGGAGGGATAGAAACAATTGTTTTTCATTTTGACCTTGGTTCACCCCGATCATTCTAAGTAACCCTTAAAGCACTTGCTACAAATAAATCGCTTCAATGCTTCTAGCTGCCAGATGATCTCATTTAGAATTTCTGACCATGAAAAGATATTGTCCCTTTTTTTTTACAGGTTGTCATTAGAATTGATTATTTATTTTAAATATATTATTGATTAAAATTTAAGATAATTATTATCATTATCATAATTATAATTATTATTATTATTATGATTATTATTATTATTTTTTATTATTATTATTATTATTAGTAGTAGTAGTAGTAGTAGTAGTAGTAGTAGTAGTAGTAGTAGTAGTAGTAGTAGTATTATAAGTATTATTATTACCATTATCATTATTGTTATTATTATTATTACCATCATTATTATTGTTATTATTATTATCATTATTATTATCATAGTTATTATAGTTATTATTGTTATTATTATTATTATTATTATTATTATTATTGTTATTATTATAATCATTATTGCTCAATCAATTGATGAATTTTCTCTTTCTTTTCAGGTATGTACAAATATTTAATCATTTACTGAAGATACTTGGTCGGTGAGTAGAAAGATTAATTTTATATCAAAATATTGTATCTTTAGATAAATATTTAAATAAAATGTGAGCATGAAACGTTTAGAGTCCCAAACAAGTGTTTTCCTTCACCACAGACCTGACTTGCAGGGCATCATGGGATAGCTTGATTTATTCGTTGTTTGATAAATGAACCGGCCAATCGTGTCGTCCCATCTCTGTTCCCGAGCGCACTTGACAACAATCGGGTCATACAACGCGGTCTCCGGTCGATTGATCCATGTTTGGATATGGCTCCTATCATCTCCCACAAAACATTACGGCGAGAAAATCAATCTCGCGAGTATGCTTTTTGGTGAGAAACGCGAGTCTTGTTATAAATTGCTGTTTTTTCTGCAGAGTTTTATTGCCAAGTGAAGAATATTGCAAGAAATGTCAATTTCCTGAAAATATGTCTGGCAAGTTTTATTGCAAGTAGATGGAATATCAAAGGAGTATCTTTTGCCTGCAAGCATGTTCAGCTACTTTATTGCAAGAAGTAGATTTTACAGGGACCATCTTTATCCTGTGGACAACTTTATTGCAATAGCTATAGTAATGCAAGGGATATCATTGTACTGTGAGGGTGTCTTGCAATAAAATTAAATCAACAAAATGGGGAACAGTTGCATAAAATGCATTTTCTTATTGAGTCTTGCAACAATGCGTACTTTGCATAAAATGCATTTTCTTTTTAATTTTTGCAACAATGCATATTTTGCATAAAATGCATTTTCTTGCTGATTCCTGCAACAATGCATGTTTTGCATAAATTGCATTTTCTAGTTGATTTCTACAACAATGAATATTTTGCCTAAAGTGCATTTTGTTGTTGATTCCTGCAACAATGCATATTTTGCATAAAGTGCCTTTTCTTGTTAATTCCTATAACAATGAATATGTTTGCATAAAGTGCATTCTCTTTTTGTTTCCTGCAACAATGCATATTTTGCATGCATTTTTGTTGTTGATTCCTGCAGCATTATTTTAGATTAGATATAATTAGTATGCATTCTCAAAGCTCTCTGGAGATCAAGTAGGCGGCCTAATGGTTATGATGCCTGGCTCCCAAGGTTTACCTCTATGCTGGACCCTCATTCTTTACGGTTTTTAGTTTAAATTTTGAAAAATTCTAATAAAGTGCATGATTTTCAAAATGAATTTTTGAAATTTTGCTAATATGAATTGATTTTACCTAGATAATTCACATGTAAATACATGAATCTTTTAGTTATACGAAAAGTCAGATTCTCAAATTGCCACATTGAACAACTCAAATTCAGGCTTGATTTTTGCTGGCCTCACAGTCATTTTTACTTGCCACTGGTAACCGCGTAATCACTTATATCATGCCCGCTAAGAGATTGAACCAATCAAATCCTCCCTAATCCTCCTCCCCGATACCGCTACCATATATCCCAATTTTCTCATTGCGCTTAAATGGATTGGGTCGGGATTTTGGATTGATTGAGCTCCATGGTCTGCGTGGTCTTTTTGTCAAACTCACGTAATCAGGTTTCGCCATCGAGCACTGCTCTGGGTAAATGAAGAAGAAGATTGAATCTAGTACTCTAGCTGAATGAGTCTCGTTCAGGCATCATGCATCACGCACCCAGTACCGTACTTTGTCTCCTTTGCAGTCAGGGTTAGTATCGGGGGCATCATGTCACTGTGTTTAATGGACCAATCGGGAGTCGGTGAATTCTGCCGATGGATGGCACAGTAGTCTTTGACATTAACCCATTGGCACTCAGAGCGGCCAAAACAGGCCTGACTATTTTGTTGATATATTCCTCACAAAAGCGTTTTCATCAAAAATATTTGAAGGAGAAATGTTTATCAGAATATTACCAAACACTCTCCTTCAAATATTTTGTGAGAATTTGCTTTATTTCCAAGTTATTTTCAAAAGTATGAAAATAGCAGACGATACTATCCTGGGGAACTCTGAGTGTGAATGGGTTAACCGATTCACGCCTGTAGCAGCCAAAATCGCCTGGCATTCGATCAGGTGATATCTCTCTAACAAAAGCGACATTCGGAAAACATTTGAAGGAGAAGTGTTCATCAGAACTCTATATACAACTCTCCCTGAAATATTTTGTGGATTTCTACTTCATTCCATTTTGAACTTTGACCTTGACATTTGACCTTGAAAAGTTAGTCGAAAAAATTGGAGACATATTTTTTTGAAGTCCTCATCCAAAATTGGTCTAGAAACACTAAGTCTCCAACAATTAACATGAGTTTCCCACGGACCCCCTATTTTCCTACATAAGCTGCCTGACTACAAAGTTGTTTTCTTAAGTATGACAGGTCCAGACGACATTGGTCAAGAAAATCTTTATTCTCAAGTTATTGTCAAAGGTATTTTAGATACAGATAGCAATTTCTAGAGGAACTCCCAATCTTTACTACAATCCTCTAAATTATCTGTCAAGGGTATACATCATTATTTTTCTTGAGTTTCAACCCTTATGCTGCTGGTGACTAATTTGGTCAATACAAAATAATGCAAAAAAACTGGAAAATGATTGAAACCCTGTCAAATGGGTAATCATCTGAGAGTACTCGGGGAGAGCTATCCAATGAATACCAACATGACAGGGTTTAGATGTTTTTCAGAGAATCATTGCGAGGTGGATGATTATTTAAGAAAAGAAAACATTATCAAAAGAGGGGAGTGGGGGGGGGGGGGGGGTTAGGCTGCTGCCCTTCACAACTATGTATCCATCTTTTTAGTCTGTAGTCTAGCTGAAGTACCATAATGATGCTGTGTATTTGATAAAGTACATTCCCCAGTATAACTTCCCCTATTTCCCTTATAAATTCCCCCTAGACCCATCAGTCTAAACTATCACATTAAAAAGAGTTGAATGTCTGATGAAAAATAGAAATAGCCATTCATTGCCAATTGTTCTTCATGCCAGACAGACTCGCAGATGTTGGCCTTCCCTTGTCCCCATTGGCTGATACTTAATGAGTTGTCATAATTGGCCTAATGCCAACTTTTCACATGATTATTGCTGGGCTAATTGAGTGTCATAAGTAGTTTTCAGCTGGACTCGTAGATGTCAGCGAAGATTTTTACGCGGAGACATCACACGTCGGAAATAATAATGCGAGTCTAGCAGACCAACTGCTCAGTCAGGCATTTGCTCAGGGAATCTTTTATTGTCCAGGGTCTAATACAATGCAAGTCATTTGATAAAAAAGCTGAACATAACATTTTTCATTAATGATCGGAAACAATTTCAGATGTATTTTGTCTAAAAATGTCAATGAAGCGTTGATGGTTATTCATCTGAACAAATGTTAATTACTTACAAACATTGGATAGTCAAGCAGTTATATGTTTACGATTTGATCAGATGTCAAAGTTTTCTTATATTCAATTGTATACTTTTTTTTATAATTTCATGATTTTTGAAAATGGGCTAGATTTAGGTACAGATATGTACAAATACATACACAAATACAAATATGTACATAAACATATGTACAAATATGTAAATACATGTACAAATATGTAAATACATGTACAAATAAAAATAAATGAAAAAATTAATGTTACTTGGAACTCAACCAACAATTTTCTTCAAATATTTTACCAATTTACGCTTTATTCATTTATTATTCTTTTAAGTGGACAGCACTTGGTTTAATACTTTAATATTTTCAGTAATATACAATGATGAACAGGACAGGATTGGTTAATGTCTTTGGAATGTGGGATATATTTCATAAATGTAGAAATTGACACAAGAATCCACTCACAAATAACATTCCTGGAATGTTATTAGCTTATCATGGCCCTGCTTGCTGCTTCCAACACAATAGATCGTAGAACAATGCATCCATTCTTTCCGTTGTGGCAAATTTTCCATTTACCAGCGGAAAAAGGAATAATTTCTAGAGAACTCATTTTTGCCAGTGCTCGCATGTTAAATCAACAATCTGCTTCGTGCCTCGTCGGGATTATTCCGCCGTAAATTCTTGCACCGGCGGATGTCATTCCATAATTCGACCAATCAGAATAAACCAGACCACCCGATTGGGGTGTCATTGGAGAGATGCAAATATCTTGATGTAGTAAATCCATGGGGTTAGATGGTAGTTTTTCCTGGGTGCTCCGATTTCCTCCACCATTTACAACTGGCTAGTCATTACTGACAAGTCATGACCAAGCTTCATTATGGCAGAAAAAGTGACGAAAAACGAATTTCCTGGGTGCTCCGATTTCCTCCACCATTTACAACTGCCTAGTCATGACTTAGCCACATTATGGCAGAAAAAGTGACGAAAAACGAATGTCATGAGCAAATATAGTTACATTCAAACAATATAACACTAGTCAATTCCTAACAAGTGTTTTTTGCCTGTCTGTTTCGTATTTCAATAATTTTCCCTGATATCCCCCTTAGCTGTCTGGGGGAGTCTGGACGCTATGCGTTATTGTATTTATGCAAATTAGCCTCAGCTGTGCCTGGTTTTCCGGGTTCTTCTCTCGATGTATCCATCTCTCAGCTGTCTCGGGATTCAACTGCCAGTTTATCATCGTTAAGTATCACCCTCCTAATCGCAACGCTCTCTTATTGAGGGTCTCCAGAGGTCATCGTAAGGGTTGTAGTTAGCGGGCAGCTCCCCAGGGGGAGCCACGTGGGTTAATTGTTATGCTCGTTTTGATAATGAGGTTTGTCATATGCGTAAATTTCACTTTGGTATTAAATGCAAGCAGGGACCAGGGATACATAGAATGGAACAGACAAGGAAGGAAGAGGAATAAAGGCAAGATGAAATAAATGAATTCTAACTCACAGCCGGACAATTTTCATGAAATCTTGCAGATAAAAGCATAGTTTTTCAAAATATTTGATGGAGAAATGTTAATCAGAACATAACCAACAACTCTCCTTCAAATATTTTGTTAAGTTAACCTCAATTCTAAAATTATTTTAAAAAGTAGTTCAGGTCCAGACAACAATTTATGGATGAAATCTTAAGCATTAATGGGTTAACCCATTCGTGCCCAGATTGCTCCTTGATAATGTTGTCTATTTTTGAAGATATCTTAGGAATAAAGCGAAAATTGGCAAAATATTTCAAGAAGAGATGTTAAGGCTATGTCCTCATCAATACTTCACCTTCAAATGTTTTCTGAAATAGGCTTTTGTTGGAGATATATCATCCAATTAGTCAGGCGGTTTTGGACTCTACAGGCGTGAGTTGGTTAACCCATTTACACTCAGAGCGGCCAAAAGAGGCCTGACGATTTTGGAAATATTTCCCTTACAAAAGCATTTTTTTGAAAATATTTGAAAGAGAAATGTTGATCAGAAGACAAACAACAAATCTCCTTGAAATATTTTGTGAAATTTTGCTTCATTCTGAAGTTATTTACAAAAGTATAAAAGTAGCAGACGATATTTCGAGAGGAACTCTTGAGTGTGAATGGGTTAATCTGTTCTTGCTGAAATATCTCTTCAACAAGTATCATCAATGTGCTACTGGTCAAGTGATACTTTTCAAAATAACTTGCAATAAAGAATGAATAACAATATCTTGAAGGCCAGTTGTAGGTTTGGTTTCATTTAAAATTCAGCGCCATCAAATATCTCCATGTCCGCTTTTCACTGGAACCAAAGGGGTTCCTCCCTTTCACACCCTAGAAAGAAACGTCTGCTTCTATCATACTTTTGAAAATAACTTGGCTCTTTAATGAATGTTAGCAATATATTTGAAGGAGAGTTGTTGTTTGGCTTCTGATCAACATTTCTCCTTGAAATGTTTTCCAGAAAATGCTTCCGTAAATAAGATATTTCCCAAATCGTCAGGCCTGTTTTGGTCGCTCTGAATGTAAACGGGTTAAGCATGATGAATGATGGTTCATTGAAATCATTTTTAATATGAACAAAACATTTTACACTTAAATAGGGATCAAATCTGTCATCAGGGTTATAATGTCAGTCCGTTTACAAAGGTAAAGCGAGAACGAACCCACACAGAGGAAAATGCCACCCAAAACTCTCCTTTATCAGGAGGAGAGAAGTTACCTGACTCTTTTATCGGAATAAAGAGGAGCATTATCATCACAAGTGGAGTTTGGAGTAGGACTATGAATGCTGCCAACTCATTTCCTATTTACTTGTGAAAATTGTCACTCAAAATACTCAAAATAAGAAGAAATGTCTGAATAGCGTCTGATGCTACTAAAGTTTTGATGGGTGATCCCTCCATATTTTTCCTGGATTTAGGTACTCTTTTAGAAAATAACTATTGAAGTACTAATAATAAATCCATGGGGGGGGGGGGGGGGGGGGGGGTAAGGAAAATTCCTCAAACCATCTCTGTATCAGCATTTTCTGGGGAATTTACACTATATCCTAAGCCAATTATTGTTGTGAGAAATTCAAGCCAAATACGAAAGTGGTTGTGAAATGTGACACATTCCTTTCCCTGCAGAGGAAATATTGTTGACATGCTTTTTTCTGATCATGCCTATGCCTCCATGAAGTTACAGCCATGATCTTTTAACCCTTCTAGTGCTGAGGCTACTTTCGTCTAAAGCACAAGGGCACAAATATTTTTGAAAACCATCTAAACCCTGTCATGTTGGTACTCATTGGATAGCTCTCACTGAGTTCTCTCAGATGAGTACCCACATGCCAGGGTTTCAGTCATTTAAAAGGTATTTTGCATCATTTTGTATTGGCCAAATTAGCCACCAGCAGCATAAGGGTTAAACCTGTTGTGCCCAAGTGGCATTTGATTGTGTCATTTATATTGTTATTTGGGAAAGTTGTCTTATTTTGTTATTACCATGTCTTGGTCATGGAGTTTGGTACTGAAGGGGTTAACTTCTTTTCTTATTTCGGGTGAAAGTTCTGGAAGGGCTTGGGTCATTCCTCCTTAGTTGGGGAACTTGTGATTGACAGTGCTGGGAATATTCTGGAATTCTAGAGCCTTCTAGAGCTTTGAGTTGCCCCAATTGAATAAAACATCCGGAAGTTAAGGAATACCTTTTTAAGGTTTCCCTTTTAAGCTCATCTCAAAAGACATTCTAAGATGACTCAAAAGATATTGTTTGGTATGTTTTCTTGACTAGTTGAACCAGTTTCCTCCACCATTTATATCTGGCCAATCGTAATTTTGCCTTAGTATTTCAGACAAAAATGACTAAACTTGGAATTGTCAAGTCTAAAAGAAAATGATACGATAGAATCTGATATGATAGAATATTGATATTTCCTTATGCTGGTGGTGGCTTATTTTACCAATACAAAATGATGCAAAAAACCTTAAAAATGACTGAAACCCTTGCAAATTGGTACTCATCTGAGAGTACTCAGCAAGAGCTTTCCAATGAATACCAACATGATAGGGTTACGATGGTTTTCAAAAATCTTTGCGTTCTTGAACTTAGGACAAAAGTAGCCTCAGCATTGAAAGTGTTAACCATAGATATAGGAAATCTATTATTTTCCAGCATATTCATTCTGTTTAGCCGTAATGTACATTTAGTAGAAACTGCTGAATAAATGATGTTTTCTATACCAAAACTTTACACCAAAACTTTATTGACCAAACCAATCAAACTTATTCATCATGTGAATCTAAAGGAGTAGTATACTCTTTTAAAAAAAAGAAAATTGTTAACTGCATTTCGTTATTATGTGACACAACATTTGGAGTGTTAAAAACATGTGTCGCCATAATGCCTATACATGAACTATCCCTTGAAAACTCTACGGTACGCCATGCCTACTTACCGGCGAACAGAAACCTTGGACAAACATTTTGTATGAGGTCTTGTTTACCTGCGCTCCAAACCTGTCAGTTTTGTCAGCGGAAAGCGTCTCTGTAGAGGGAGAGAAGGCGGCCATCTTGACACGGTCAGATTTAACCCTTGTGTTGCTGGTGGCTAATTTGATCAATAGAAAATGGTGCAAAAAACCTGATAAGTGACTGAAACCCTGGCACATGGGTACTCAGCGTGAGCTAATTTGGCCAATACAAAATGATGCAAAAATCCTCATAAATGACTGAAACCCTTGCACATGGCTACTCATCTGAGAGTACTTTCCAATGAATACCAACATGACAGGGTTTAGCTGGTTTTCAAAAATCTTTGCTTCGTTGTTCTTTTGATGAAAGTAGACTTAGCATTCAAAGGGTTAAGGGAACTAAACCTATTCATGTCTGTAGCAGCCAAAACCACATTACTATTTTGGTGATATTTCTCCAACTAAAGAAATTTTCAGAAAATGTTTGAAGGAGTGATGTTCCTCAGAACTATATCTACAACTTTCGTTCAAATATTTTGCAAATTTATGCCGAACTCCAAAGTCATTTTCAAAGTAGTGTGTCAATCACAAAGTGTTACAGTATAACCTGCTCACACCTTAAGAGACAGAAAAAATAAAGTTTGACTCTTTTGCCGATATCATTTTAACCCATTCATACCTGGAGATCTACTTGACCAGCATTGTCTGGACCCGTCAAACTTTTGAAAATAACTTTGGAATGAAGCATAAATTCACAAGATATTTGAAGGGGAGTTATAGACAGAGTTCTGATGAACATTTCTTCTTCAAATATTTTCTGAATATTCCTTCTCTTAGAAAGATATCACCAAAATTGTCAGGCAGTTTTGGCTGCTACGGGTATGAATGGGTTAAGAAAATCACATGTTCATTGTCATCTCCCTTTTATTCATTTCCTATGAAATATTTAAAAATAAGTTCTAGAAACAGTTATCTTTCAACACTTATGAGATTTTTTCTTCTATTTTTAAGGCAAAAGCTATACCTGAAGTTGTCAGACCTGCGAGATTTTGAAATCCTATTGATCTTTTAGATCTTTAAAAATGAATTTTAGCCTTGAAACATCAGAGATTTGGTTATGAATGGGTTAAAAAGGGATTTTGAGGTCAATTGAAGGTCAGAGCAGATCAACGGGATGGGAATTGAGCTTTGTGTTGATGTCACCATTGTCAGCAATAGTATAAGATCTTTGAAAATACAGTTTAGCCTTGAAACCACTGGTGTGGTTATGAATGGGTTAAAAACGGATTTAGAGGTCAATTGAAGGTCGGAGCAGATGAATATGATAGGATTTGAGGTTTGTGTTGATGTCATCATTGTCAGCTATGAAGCTTATGCTGAATAAATAGTAAAGGAATCTGATAAATGTGAAAGATTGCTACTGCAACTGTTATGTTGAAGAATTTAACCATCTGTTGTTGTCATGGTGATTTTCCTTATATGGAACCATTCAGTGAAGGTCAAACTCAGTCTTATAAGGTCACAACAACCAAAATTGACTCCTCTTGAAAAATAATTTAAATCTTAATTGTATGATTCAAAAAGGAACTGATGGAAAGTTGCATAGAAAATCATGCTGTATGTTGTCTAGACAACCACACAGCATGTTACCATAGCAGCAGATTTCCAATAAAAGATTGATATTGGATGGCCAGTAGTGGTAGTGGTAGTCCAATGTCTCTGTGGTTAGTTGACTTATGGCTTTGGGTCTGCAAATATGATATGCAGGTTAGTTTCCTGTAACCCTACCCTAACAAGTTATAATTCAAAAAAATCCCTACCCTTAAGTTTTTTCCGACCTCCGAACTCCAAATCAACGTAAAACATGCTTAAAACACACATTTTTGACCAAAAAAATAATGAATTTTTTTCTATTGACCTACCTACCCTATTTTTTTTCGGACCGTTACAGGAAACAAACAATTTATTTTTTTAGGCCTTATGTAGCCCTTTTCAAGTTCTTTTGGTAGTTCCTTTGCTTTTCAGAATCATCAACATTTTCATGCATGGCGATCCTCTCATCAGTTGGTGTCTGGAACAAAAAATATATTTTTTGGAAAAAAACTGAAGAAAAGATCACAGATTGGCTTTAGGTTTTGATCAGTATTTACCCTTAAGATATTTTCTTTAGAGTTAACCCTTTAATGTGTGCATTGTAACCCCCCCCC
>OZ012697.1:2498730-2501230 GCA_963942565.1 Maea johnstoni
CCCCCCCCCCTCACAAATATTTACACACATTCATATATGTATATATATATATATATATATATATATATATATATATATATATATATATATATATATATATATATATATATATATATATATATACATATATACACACACTTGTATTTTGGTAATATCTCTCTAACAAATGCACTATGGAGAAGTATTTGAAGGAAAACATTCATTTCCACCGTTTATTTACTTCCAATTTATTGTCAAAGGTAATGAGTTGCCCTGAACCACGTAGGGTTAGGTGGCCAACACTTTGCAAGCCCCTACATTTTATTTATAAGCCCCAGGCTAGAGGGCTACCTTTGTTGCTGAGCTCTGGTACCTATGAATCCAAGTAAAATCTGAAATAGACAAAACAATGGAATGTCCTGACTGGTTGAGGACAAATCGTGAAATAAACGTGATCCTTTTCCATCTTTGTAAAAAACATACAAAAAACTTGGCAGGTTTTGCTTTACTAAAGAAAACACAGCCTGGATCCCATGTGATCCTCTCTCCATTAAACTCCCAAATCATATCCATGTTCCTTGTCACATCCACAGAAAGTGTGGCCCTGAATCATGGATATTACACCAAATCAGATGGAGGGACACGTTCTCCTCTCACTGATCAAATAAACAGTTTGTGTTTTTGCAGCGCATGGGAGAATGATATGTGCTTCTTTGACAGATGCTTGCCTTCGGAAGTGGGATTCTCTGAATCCCCCTGCGAAAACCGAGACAAAATTACAACTGTAAGGTCGGAGGTCGACCATTTTCCATCGGAATGTTTTGGTACCCCTGACACAGTGAGTAAGCTGGTGGTTGTCTGTTGATAGTACCCGGCTTATATTCCACGCTTCCTAAGTGTCTCGAGGATTTGATTCCCGGCTACAGAGTTCTCTATGTGGCTCACATACTATTAGTATATTTCTGCTGCTATTATTTTAGAAAACACACGCTGAAAAAGCTGATTTTCACTTACATTTCTCTATATATTGTTTTACGTTTCTCTAGATATTGGTTTATGCTTTTATTATTATGACCAACAAATTTCCAAATACCATTTTTTTAAACTATTTTTAAAACCATAAACAATTTTTAGAACCATAGGAGCAATTCACCTTGTTTTCGAGCTTGCCCTGATGGCCATGTGGTCCAAGGTGTTGCACTGACTACTAGCGATCTCTCACCACTGCCTGGGTTCGAATCCTGGTCAGGGCATGTAAGAAAGTTACCAGTGACTTTGGGTTAGGCGGGGGCTTTCGCTGGGTACTCTGGTTTTCTTTGCCAGTTACAACTGGCTAATCACAATGTTGCAGCAATATGGCAGAAAAAGTGATGAAGAATTGAAATTCCAAATTCCTCACCTTGTTTTCATTTCATGATAATGCAGGGTAAGGTACAAGAATAACAAACAGGGTCATAAATATATTGGCACTTTGAATGCATACCATTGCCTTTAAGTTCTGAGTATAATTTCTCCTTCAAATATTTTCACAGAGATGCTTCAGTGGAAATACATCAAAACATTCAAACATATTTTTGGCTGCTGTTGGAAAGAATGGTTTAACCCATCCATGCCTGTAGTAGCCTTAACTGCCTGACTATTTTGGTGATATCTCTTACAAAAGCAATGGTTGGAAAATATTTGAAGGAGAGTTGTTCATTAAAACTTAATCTACAAATATCCTTCAAATAGATTGAAAATTAATGCTTCATTCTGAAGTTTCTTTCAAAAGTATGACAGGTCCAGACGACTCTCGACAGGTAGATCTCCAATGGTTTAAGACCATTTTCATCTGTAGCATGTACATTAGTGGCACAAATGGGAATTTCTTTTTCTCAAAGCAGTATACTGGAAAATATTTCACTGAAAGTTGCATTCCCTGTTGTGTTCAAAAATCCCACCCCAGATTTTTCTCTAAATATTTCTAGTATGGATGAGGTATGTTAACTCTTTCATGCCCATGGGGCCGAAAGCTATCTTACTACCGAACTAATTTGGTGATATCTTGTAAACAAAAGCAATTTTCAGAAAATATTTGAAGGAGAAATGTTGATCATAATCCAACAAACAAATCTCCATCAAATGTTTTGTGAATTTGTGGTTGATTTTAAAGTTATTTTCAAAAGTATAAAAGGTCCAGACAACACTTTTCAAGAAGAGCTCCAGGTATGAATGTGTACACTCCAGATGCAGGTGGCTAATTTGGCCAATATAAAATAATGCAAAAATCCTCATAAATGACTGAAACCCTGGCAAATGGGTACTCATCTGAGAGTACTTAGCAGGAGCTATCCAATGAATACCAACATGACAGGGTTTAGATATGTTTTCAAAAATATTTGCATCATTTGGACGAAAGTAGCATCAGCATTGAAAGGGTTAAAAGTTACTGGGTCTTGTGTACACCCCAGATATGAATGAGTTAAAGAAATGCTATTATTCAAAGAAAAACAACAAAAAACACTATGCCTACCTACACATG
>OZ012697.1:2503730-2521198 GCA_963942565.1 Maea johnstoni
TGTATGTGTGTATGTTTCAATTTGATCTGAACAACTTGCCAAAGTCTGTTTGATATGTTTTACTCATAAGGTATATATAACTTTGTTACTTTGTCGTTTGTCACAGAACTGCAAAAATGTATCTTTTGAAAGGAGTCAACTTGTTGCAACAACATGTTAGATTGTTTAGATATAACCCAAGACAATATCCATGTTGCTAGGCCCTTATGTATTTAGTCATTATCCCAAAATATTGGAAAAAGAATAGAATGGGGGGAGGGGGGGGGGTGTTGTTCTGAATGACAATAAATGAAATAGGAATCATTTTTAGATATAGATTCACAAAATATTTGAAGAAGAATTATGGGTTGGGCTCGGATGAACATTGCTCCTTTATATATGTTACAAAAAATGCTCTAGTCAGAACCTTGAAAGAGAGAACGAAAATAGTGACGGCCTTTTTGGCTGCTGCAGGCAAATTTCATGCTATTCTCCTCAAGTTAGTTAGTTTCTAGCATTATAGATGGCAGCACCATCTGAAGCTGTTCAATCAGAGAGCGTTACACTATGAACCTCCAATGGGCCGCTGACAGACACATTTATGTCGGTTGGATTTCATGTCCTATCAAGTAAAGTACACAACGGGCATCAAGAATTCTACAATATCCCGTGGCGAATGAACCGTTGTGGGCGATAGTCTGCGCATTAATCTGATTGGCTGTCAATGTCGCCAGAAGAGAGATTTATTGAAAATTTCCATTTTCTTGCATGGCTAGGACGCGTGTAGTTATTGGATTGTTTAGTGCCCCCTGCTGTAAAAGAGGAACATATTTTGGTACTAAACACAATTTTGAGATGAAATTGACTGCAATTATTGTTCCTGTTTGATTTAACCCTTACGCTGCTGGTGGTTAATTTTGCTAAAACAAAATCATGCTTAAAAGCTGAAAAAATATCTGAAACCCAGGCACATGGGTACTCATCTGAGAGTACTCAGTGAGAGCTATCTAATGAACACCAACATGACAGGGTTTAGATGTTTTTCAAAAATCTTTGCATTCTTGTGCTTTGGACTTTCGAAAGCAGCCTTAGCATTGGAAGGGTTAACATTTCGTCTTCTAGTGTTCTTACCCTATTTGATGAGTTTCTTTCAAAGTTATTCGCCCTTGTGCAACGCTTATAAGAAGAAAAATTTGAATTCAAAATATCAGCATTATACAAATTGAAATTTCAATATAAAGAATTCTACTGTGCCTGATCTATTTAATGTTAATTTTAATAAAAGGTATTAATTAAACTTTCCATAGGGTAATACTGAAAACTGAAAACACATTTGTTCAAAGATGTATATATCAATTAACTATGTGGATATCATCATCTATCCTTTGACAATGGAATGTAATGCGCCCTTGAGCATGTTTATATGGAAAGGCTGCGATATCAAATAAAATTATTATTATTATTATTGTTATTATCATTATTATTATTATTATTATTATTATTATTATTATTATTATTATTATTATTATTATTATTATTATTATTATCATTATTATAACAGTCCAGTTGCAAATTGGTTAATATTTTGTGACAAGAACAGGATCTGAAATAATGAGAATGAGGATAATAATTTCACCCTAACGTGATTGTAAGTTTGGGAAATGATGATAAAGACCTAATCTACAAATACCCTTCAAATATTTTGTAAATTTTCACTCAATACAAAAATTATTTATAAAGTATTTTTTAGGTCCAGACAACATTGTATATAGGTCCACAGGACACTTGTCTTGGAGATTCTTGGGCTTGAATGGGTTAACCCATTCAAGCCGGGAATTCTACATGTCAAACGTCGTCTGGATCTAAGATTCTTTTGAAAATAACCTTGGAATAAATCATAAATTGGAAATTCATTTGAAGGAGATTTGTTAATTATATTCTGATCAACATTTCTCCGTCAAATATTTTTTAGATATTACTTTTGTTAGAGAGATATCACCAAAATAGTCAGGCAGCTTTGGGCACTACAGACATGAGAGGGTTGATATAACCCAGACAATCGTGAGATAAAGACGATATGTGATGGGTTTCGAATCCCTTAAAACTATGTGGCAATCAAGTGTTTAACGATCCATAAAATCAAACCGACGACCGAATCTACGTGTTATCGATCACAGGATCAAACTAAAGACGGTATTTTATTCACCAATCAATGCCTAGGACAGTACCGGCCGTAAAGCGACATAGATGCGCCGTATACGCGGATGAAATTAAGTGTTATGCGGTAACGTAGGGATCAGATTGTTATAATGGGATTAACTCTCGGGATCCAAAGGGATTATTCCTATGTAATCCTGCGGAATCATTTGTCATTTATAACGGCAACTCAATCTGTGTGGTTTCATTAAAATGGCAATTCGGTTATTATTGCGGACCACGCTTTGAGGATTTTCTTGATTACCTCGCGTTCGTTGGATCGGTTGATACACTCAGAGAGAGGCTGTCAGAGAAATACGAAAACATTACACTGACATAAACAAAATTCAAAATATTTCCAATATTTATTTTTTTGCAATATGAGTGATTTCCAAAAATATGTTCTAGTAGAAATGTTAATCCCGAACTCTCAAACAATCCTCCTTCAAATATTTTCCCAATACATCTTCTATTCCAAAGTTATTTTCAAAAATGCATAGTGCAGCCAAGCCTGTCTGATTATTTTGGCGATATCTCTCTAACAAAAGCTTTTTTCAGAAAATATTTGTAGGAGTAATATTAATCCCAAACTCATGAACAATTCTCCTTCAAATATTTTTTCAATACATACTTTATTCCAAAGTTATTTTCAAAAGTAACAGAGATCCAGACCGTACTTTTCCCGGAGATGTGCAGGCATGAGTGGTTAATTTCTGTAATGTATATGTTTGCGTCTGCTTTAGGGAACTAGCACGGTTGATGATTTTGTATTGATTATGGTTGCAGGGACGCTACAACGTTATTTAGAAGATTGCTCCGGTGGTCGTATTGTCTTTCAATCGATAGAAGATCTACTATCTCTCTAGTGGTTAATTGCGTAATTGTAGGGCACACAATAGGAGTATTGTGTTCCCCTGTTGTTATCATAACAATACTTTAATGGGACCATTGTTCTCCTAAATCTTGCTTAAGCTATATCATACCGAGACAACGAGATATTGGTTTGATTTATATCCCTCTGTGGGATTTCATATTCTGTTTATGCAAATTCTGTATGAATAAATGCTTAAATGGATTTAAACAGAAGCGGTTATCAACCTTATTTATTCTAGAAACCATTTTCACCCAGATTATGTTGTATAATGAAATGTCTGTCAAAACTTTCAACAAATTTGATAATGAAAGAAATCAAGAATTGGGTGAAAATTTGTAAAATATTTGAAGGAAAGATGTTGATTGCGTTCTGAATAAGCATTTCTAATTCTACTTAAACCTTACTTACAATTCTCTTTCAAATATTTTGTGAATTTATGATCAATTCCACAATTATTCTCAAAAGTATCATAGATCCAGACGACACATGTGAAGGAGATCTCCAGGCATGAAAGGATCAATGGGTTAACCCTACCATGCCAGGAGATCTTAACAAGTGTCGTATGGACCTGTGATACTTTGGAAAATAAACGTGGAGTTAGACATAAATTTTTTCCTACAAATATTTTCTGAAAATTGCTTTTGTTTGAGAGATATCGCCAAAACAGTCCGGCGGCTTTGGCTGCTACAGGCAGGAATGGTTAAAGCATATCCTTAGTTACCAGATAACCTTTGATCAGGAAAGGGTTAATCTATCTCTTACGCGGGATACAAATAACAAGCAAATTCTTCTCTGTTCGAATCTTTGGCGCAAAGTGCAATCGAAAGGACTTAATTATTTGATAACAATGCATCAAATTCTTTTGATTCTCTTGCGGAACAGTTCCCGAGACAGATAATTGATCGGGCGAGAAAGCTGTCCCCTTTGTAGATTGAAACATAAAATGTATCCGTGCCAAGATCGATGAGATTGATGGCCGAGGCAAAGGGAATCGTTGCCTGTGATTGGCTACTAATTTCCTGCTCTTACTGGAGGCGACATGTCCATTGTTTCAAGTGCACATCGTGAGCAGGATGATTTATTGGGTTCTCACCCGTTCTTCCTCCCTAGCAACCATTTGTCTGTCTGTGTGTCTGCAACAAATGCAGATATCTTTATCATTTAAACCTTGCCTTATTGTAGACCCATTGAGGTCTGCAGTGTAGTCTGTTCCTATGATACTTTTTTAAAAATTAGAAATAAGCATAATTTTATAAAATCTCCCTCCTTAGCAACCAGTTTGTCTGTCTGTGTGTCTTCAACAAATGCAGATGTCTTTATTATTTTAGCGCCTTCTTATTGCTAACCCATTCAGCTCTGGATTGTCGTCTGCACCTTTGATTCTTTTGGAAAAGCAATTTAGAAATAAGCATAATTTCACAAAATATTTTATTAAGGAGAGTTGTGGATAAGATTCTGCTCAACATTTGAATGTATTCTAAGGTATGACCCTGTTTACCAGAATGCAATACCAGAATAATCATGGCATTTGTGGGCACTACATATATCAATGGGTTAATTCAGACTGAGGTGCAAATGGTGAATTATCTGATTTACCCGACAGTGATGTACAGATATAGGATTTACAAGACTGAGCCATATTTTGTAGCTTAACCCTGTCATGTTTACTCCTGAAATTGTCGTCTGTTTTTTTGGTATTTTTGACAATAACTTTAAAATTGAAAATAATTATATAAAATTTTTCAAGGGGATTTGTTGATAACATTCTGTACTTATGATACTTTTGAATACAATTTTGTAAATAATCATAGATTCACAAAATATTTGAAGGAGAATTGTTGGTTGGGTTCTAATGAACATTATTACTCCAAATATTTTACGAAAAATGCTTTAGTCACTGAGATATAACCAATATAGTCAGATTGGTTTTTGGCCGTTACGGGCATGAATAGGTTTATAAGAAGTCAGGGAACTGGAAACAGAAAGACCAGCCGCCAAATCGAGTCATGCTGATTTATATTTGGAGACATCTTCCTGTTTCCGTGACAACAGGCTCCGGAGGCGGTTGACAAGGACACAACTCCTCGCACAAATTGGTATCATCTGCGATCCACTGGAGGACCTTGTGTATGGATGCTGATTGAAAATTGTTCGCAGATTTTGTGATAACGTGTCTGTCTATTGAAAGCCCCCTGGGTGCTTTGTTGGCAATAGAATGGTAACTTTAGAGTCTGTCTCACTCTGTGTGTGTTTGTGGGGGGGGGGGGGGGGGGGTATCATTTTGAAAAGGGTATAATGTATACAGCTTTAATTTGGAGTGCTAAAAATTTCACTTTACAGTCCTGCTGGAGGGTATTGCATGCAATGATGTGCTTCTTTAAATTTGTGTATTCAAACACTCAAACTAAATATTACTTCATAGATATTTATTTGAAGGATGTTATTTTGCCGCTATCATCGGGAGCATGAAAATTGTGAAAATTAAATGCCTGTAAAAAATACCAGTTATGCAGTATACTTCATAATAGGGAATCAGTAAAATTAAAAAGACGGGTTACTATGCCAGTTTGAGAAATAGTTTGTTGTTTTTTAATCTATATATTTTTCTTTCACTGTCTCTTTCATAGATATATTTCTGATTTATGTTTTCTTTGTTTTTTCAGGTGAGTTCTATTTCTGGTAGCCGGTAGATGTTCACTTAAATAGGTCGCAGATGGTGAGTAAAAACCCATGTACCAGGGTTTCAGTCATTTCCAACCTTTTGCATCATTTTTATTGACCAAATCGACAACCAGCAGCAAAATGGTTAAGAGTTCCACTACATATCGTTGTCTTGATCTATGATACTTTTGATATTAGGGTAATTTTACCAAAATTTTAAGGAGAGTTGTTCTGATTCATATTTTTGTTCAAATATTTTTCCAAATTTCCCTCAGCATGAGAGATTTTATCCACATTTTTAGGAGGCCATTATTGGCGGCTGTGAGAGTTAATGAGTTAACCCTTCCAATGCTAAGGCTACTTTCGTCCAAAGCACAAGGACACAAAGATTTTTTGAAAACCATCTAAACCCTGTCATGTTGTTATTCATTGCAAAGCTCTCAAATGATTACCCATGTGTCAGGGTTCCAGTCATTTGACAGGTTTTCTGCATCATTTTGTATCAGCCAAATTGGCCACTAGCAGGTTTAGTGTTAATGGGTTAATAACCCTTATGCTGCTGGTAGCTAATTTGTCCATTACAAAATGATGAAAAAACCTGAAGAAATATGGAAACCCTGGCAAATGGGTACTCATTTGAGAGTACTCAGTGAGACCTTTCCAATGAATACCAACATGCCAGTGTTTAGTTGCTTTTTTAAAAAAATTGCACCATTTTTCTTTAGACGAAAATACCCATAGCACTAATGGGTTAACCCTTCTAATGCTAAGGCTACCTTCATCCAAAGCACAATAATGCAAAAATCTTTGAAAACCATCTAAACCCTGTCATGTTGGTATTCATAGGAAAGCTCTCACTGAGTACTCTCAGATGAGTACCCATTTGCCAGGGTTTCAGTCATTTTTTCAGATTTTTTGCATCATTTTGAATTGGCCAAATTAGCCACCAGCAGCAAAAGGGTTAACATGTGTATAGGGATGTTCAGCTTAAGATTCTGGCCAGGTCGCTGCCACAATTTAGGCTGCGGTGTTCTCTCTGAGGTCCTCCTGATGGATAGCCCTCCTACGGAATGATTAGACAAAACCTATCACCCTCAGCGGACCAATCCTACCCTGGATGAGCCATACGTGATCCAACTCGGCCTCCTCCAAACTCGGCCTCTTCCAGCCGCTTAGTTTTTGCTCCAGGATCGCTGTTGGAATCAGAACCCAAATAAATCAAAATCTGTATCTGTTTATTGTTGTAGTTGTTGTTGTTGTTTTCCTATAAGATTTAATCTTTGATCCCATTCATATCTTTAAATACACTCCTCCCATATTTACATGTTTACTTGACCAGTTGCAACCAAACTGAAATATTTATTTATTTATTCATTTATTTATTTATTTATTTATTTATTTATTTATTTATTTATTTATTTATTTATTTATTTATTTATTTATTTATTTATTTATTTATTTATTTATTTATTTATTTATGTATTCATTTATTTTTCTATTTGTTTATCTATTTATGCGTTTATTAATTTCATTTTATTTATTTATTTATAATTTTATTTATTTATTTATAATTATTTTATTTTTTCATTTATTCATTTATTCTTTCATTTATCTATCTATCCATTCATTTATCTATTTATTTATATACTTATTTATTCATTTGTCTGTTTTTTCATTTTATTCATTTGTTTTTTTATCTATTCTTTCTTTCATTATTCATTTATCTTTAAAGTCTAATGAGTTGTTTTTTGTGGTGATGGTGGTGTTCTTCTGCAATCATATATCTTATTTGCATATGATTTTATTCCCACCTTATCTACACACTCATCTGCTACTGTTCCTGATTGGTTAAACACTCACTTTTCAAATATTTTTCATAAAGAATTCCATTATATGAGTTGTGTTCAAACTTGTTAGAACATGTGCTTACCTAAGACACAGGAGGGATAACTTTGATTTAATTACAGCATTTGGAAGAAATCCACACTGGATTTAAGGCATTTGGAGGAATATTTGACTGAAGGGTGTTGCTCCTGTTGAGTTGAACATTTTTCAGGTTTTGATCTACCATTTAGAGAATTGAGTTCTAACTTGTCAGAACATATGTTCAGCTAAGATACAGGTAGCTTTAACCATCAACACTCAGAGCAGCCAAAACAGGCCTGACAAATTTGGAAATATATTACTTTCAAAAGCATTTTCTTGAAAACATTTGAATTAGAAATGTTTATCAGAAGCCAAACTACAACTCTCCATCAAATATTTTGTGAGCTTTCGCTTTGTTCTGAAGTTATTTTCAAAAGTATGAGAGTAGCAGACGTTAGGTTCTAGTGGAGTTCTAAGTGTGAATGGGTTAACCCTTTCACACCTGGAGATCCCCTTGCCAATGATCGTCAGGACCTTTGATACTTTTGAAAATAGCTTACAAGTTAAGGAAAAATTGAAAAAATATTTCAAGGAGAATTGTTTCTTAGTTTTTAATCAACATTTCCCCTTCAATTTTTTTCAATTTTTTTCTGAAAATTGTTTTCTTTGACAGCGATTACCAAAATAGTAAGGTGGTTTTCAGAGGGTTAATTCATATTTAATGAAGTTATTTTGAAGGAAAACCCAGTGGATTTAAGGCCTTTCTCCCTCAACTTCTTCAATTATCGGATTAACCTAATATTTTCTGAAAATAGTCATTTTTCGAAAACGAATCACCAAAGTAGTAAGGTGGTTTTGAGAGGGTTAATTTATATTTAATTAAGCCATTTTTAGGGAATACCCAGTGGATTTAAGGCCTTGCTTCCTCAACTTGTTTAATTATCGGATTTACCTGGATCCAGGGTAAGCCCTATCTTCTCTAATCACCGCACATTCCCTAGCGATAACGGGTCCATAAGTTCGGGCTAATTTGATTGGCCGAGGTTAGTATTCAGGCTGTGTGTACCGCGCGGGTTTTGTTCTTTGTTTCCGAGAAGGTCAAGCTATTCTATTGGATTAGGAGAAAAGTCGGCTTCGTGTTCTGAAGGATTTTTAGAAGAACTAAGGTTTTTTCTTCGGTTTACTTTTAAGAAAAATATAGGATACTGGAGTTATACTCTTCTGCAGGTAATTTACTCATTCATGCCTGTAGCAGACAAAGCCGCTTGTCTATTTTGATGATATCTCTCTAACAAAAAAAATATTTTGATCATATTTGACGTAGAATTGTTCATCAGAACTCTATCTACGACTCCTCTTCAAAAAGTTTGCAAATTAATGCTTCATTTCAAAGTTATTTTCTAAAGTATGACAGGTCCAGACAACATTGGTCAAGAAGATCTCCAGGCATGATTGGGTTAAAAAAATATCCTTTGACAGAAATTGCAGATATCGAACAATTTTAAGGATATCCATTGAACTTGTATTGAGAAAATATATCCTTTGCTATATATATGTATATTCATAAGTATAAATTATATATATATATATATATATATATATATATATATATATATATATATATATATATATATACATTTATATATATACATTTATATATATATATATATATATATATATATATATATATATATATATATATATATATATATATATATATATATATATGTATATATATATATATATATATATATATATATATATATATATATATATATATATTTATTTATATATATATACATACATAAATACAGATACTCCTAGGTATGAACGGGTTAAATGGGATGTTTATCTTAGTGTATTTGGCTTGTAGCTATTGAGGGGGAAGAAGGCTTGAGAATGGTAACCGAATCATGTACACTTCGGAAGCGATATTTGTCAAGAGGAAAGAGAGAGAAGGAAGTAATCTCCGAAGAAGGATGCGGCCATTTAAGGCGTGGGCTTGTTATGAATACTAATTTCGTCTTTCACAAGTCTTTTTGAGCCAGTTATGCTTTGAGAAGAGAAGCAGCCGATTTAGCACAGCTCAGTTGTTGTGATGAGTATATTGGCTTTTAACCCATTCATGCCCAGAGCAGTCAAATCCGTCTGACTTTTTTGGTGATATCTCTCTCACAAAAGCAAGGATTGGAAAACATTTAAAGGAGAGTTGTTCATCAAAACCTTCTCTACAATTTTCCTTCAAATAGTTTGTAAGTTAATGCTTCATGTCTAAGTTATTTTCTAAAGTATGACAGGTCCAGACAACACTCATCCTGTATATCTTTAGCCATACCGTAAATTCTCGCAAATCTCGGACACTTTTTATTAATTACGATTTTCATTGGCTGATGGTGGCCGGAATTTTCTGAAAATAGTGATCAAAGCTGGGTTAACCCATTCCTGCTTAGATTTTTCTTCAAGTTGGTAAAATTACTCTCATTTTATTTTGTGGTACTTTTGACAATAGATAGATAATGAAGCATAAACTAAGAAAACATTTTAAGGTGAGTTGTTGATTTCTTTCTGATAAACATTTCTTCTTGAAGTTTTGTCAAAAAGAAGTCTATCTTAGAAAGATATCAGCATATTTATCAGGCCTTTTTTGCAGTTTCAGACACTAATGGGTTTTACCATTTTTGACTTGAGCCCCTAAAAAGCCTTGACTGTTTTGACATCAGTATCTCTTTGAAAAAAAATTTCCTTTGGAAACCAAGTGAAGGAGAATTTCTTAGGGTCCAAACTTGCAGCTTAAATGCTTTTTTAACAATAGTCTCATTTCTAAGTTAGATAAATGGATCATAGAACCCGTCTACCCTTTTCTATAGGGTGTCTAAGCGTGAATGGGTTGCCTTTTGTGCCTGGAGTCCCTTAATTGTCAGGTAGTTGCCAAGAAATAAGGGTGCTTGGTAAATAACTTCATTATAAAGCATGGGTACGGTGCAAAAAGCATAACACTGTTCCCTCCTTACATACCTACGATCACATGGCACATGATTGAAAGTTTGAAATTTGACGAAATTTTATCATCTGAAATATATCTATACAAATTTTCTGTTCTGATATTTTACTGAATATTTCTTTCTTTTGCTTATCATTTCTTTTTTGGTGCAATTTTAACCCTTCCAATGCTAAGGCTACTTTCATCCCAAGCACAATGACGCAAAGATTTTTGATTACCATCTGAACCCTGTCATGTTGGTATTCATTGGAAAGCTCTCGCTGAGCACTCTCATATGAGTACCCATTTGCCAGGGTTTGGGTCATTTTTCTGATTTTTTGCATCATTTTGTATTGGCCAAATCAGCCACCAGCAGCATAAGGGTTAAGAGGACACAGGATAAGCATGAAATAGAATGCCATGAAATGGTATTTTGGATATTCTGAAATGTTTTTTTGACCTTCTTCATTTGAGATGACCTTGGCATAGGGAAGTGGAAGTTATCCGACTGTAAGAATCTGCGTTATCTCTTTACATCCCGTTGATTCACCTTCATGATCAAGTCGATTCGGCGATCTCCGAAAATGTAAATGAGATTTTTTTCCTCCTTTCACGCTATAGACCAATCACCTTGGGAAAGGATTCTTACGGCAAAACGACCATTGAGCGCATCCGAAACAATTAAGTTGTCAGTTTTGAGAAATAATGGAAACATTCTTCAGTTGGTTGATTTCGGGCGAACAGCTTTTTCGCTCGCTGAAAAGCCTTGAAGATTGGGAAATAACCCCTCTAATTTGTACGCTTCATGAGACGTATTGATTTTTCCCGGTAATTTTGGGTTTTTTATCACGTGTGTTTGTCGTTAAACCCATGACATATGTTCGTCAATACACCCGTCTCGTGGGCTGATCCTCTCCGCAGTTTATGATAGCATTTCCTTCCTCCAATACAGGAGATGCAGAACTCTCCAGGCAAAACGTACAATATCCAATATATGTGTATGTATATGCGTGTGTATATATATATATATATATATATATATATATATATATATATATATATATGTGTGAGAATGGGCATGTGAGAAAGTTGTCAGTGACATAGAGTTAGGCTGTGGGTTTTCCTGGGTACTGCGGTTTCTTCCACAACTTACATGTGGCTTTTCACAACTCAATTGCAATATGGCAGAAGTGAAGATGAAATGAAATAACAAAATGATATGGTGAGATACATAAAATTCAGGTCACTGGTATCTCATCATGATTGAGTTTGATTATGGCAGAAAAAGTGACAATAGTTAAAATACTATTAAATCCTAAAAATACACTTGCGGCAGCATAAAACGCGATCAAACAGCGGGAGTACATATGTTGTCGTTCCTGATTGATCGTAATCGCTCTTTTGCGGGCCAGTCTACTCGGGCCGCCACAGAAGCGACCCTGAAATCATTACAAATCTTGTTTGCCCAGACTCTATTTTGCTACAATCAGATTTTAACGGATCACGGCTTGTTTGTAGGAGATTTGATCAGGACCTTGTCGGGAGAAATAGAAGCCCTATATGTTATTCCGCGGGATTTTCGCGGCTTTAATAACAATTTGCCCAGCATGCCGGCGGGCATTGTTGATAACCGCCTCAACTGTCAAGTGAGAGTGGTCGAGAATTTGAAAAGAATTTGAAATACGGGGCAATTTGCTCGCCAGTAGCACAAGTTCAGCTGAGAAGTTTGTTGCCCAAGGAGTATTTCATCATTTTTATGATACCAATCACAGTGATACTAATATTTTATGATAGCAATACTTTTATGTTCCGACTACAGAGTAATTGTGATGCTAAAAAGACATCATTTTTGTAAGGGTAGCTCGAACAAATTTCTTTTTCATCAGGTTTAAGTTTTAACCCCTTCCAATGGTGAGCCTGCTTTCGTCCAAAAGGATGCAAAGGTTTTTTGAAAACCATTCAAACCGTGTCATGTTGGTATTCTCCGGATAGCTCTAACTGAGTACTCTCAGATGATTACCCATGTGCCAGAGTTTCAACCATTTTACAGGTTTTTTGTATTGGCCAATTTAGCCACCAGCAGCATAAGAGTTTAGTTTATAAGGTGAACCTTTAACCCCCCTACCCTTTTCCCACCCTCATTACCCCCCCCCCCCTATCACCAACTCCTTGTATAACCAATAAATGCCCACATTGGCCAAAACCAGTCTGACAATTTTGGTGAAATCTTTAAGGTGAAAGCATAGTTGAGAAAATAGTTGTATAAAAAATGTTTATCAGAATACTCCAACAAACTCTCCTTCAAATATTTTCTGAAATGATTCTTTATTTCCAAGATATCCTCAGAAATATCAAAAATCCAGACAACAATTCCAAGAATAAACTTCTAAGTATTAATGGGTTAATCTACCCTAGAATATTCTTCTTTATGGAAAAGGGTGATTTGTCATGAACCCTCTTTCACGCACAGTAAAATTGGCATGTGAGGAAGTTGCCAGTGACTTAACCCATTGACACTTAGAGTTTCTCTAGAAGGTATCGTCTGCTACTTTCATACTTTCAAAAATAACTTGTGAATAAAGCAAAAGTTCACAAAATATTTGAAAGAGAGTTGTTGTTTGGCTTCTGATCAACATTTCTCCTTCAAATGTTTTCAAGAAAATGCTTTTTTGAGTAAAATATTCCCAAAATCGTCGGGCCTCTTTTGGCTACTCTGAGTGTAAATGGGTTAAATTAAGGTTAGGCGGTGTTTTTTGCTGGATAATTACTGCTCCTTTCTCCTCCACTTACGATTTGCTAGTCAAGACTTAGCTGCAATATGGTACGAAAAGTGACGAAAACCGAAATTCTAGTAAGATAGGTGTATCAGTGTTAATAATGGGAACATGAATAGCCGATGTATTATCATTGTTCTCTCTTTTTCACCGTGATGGCCTCATGTTTACGACCCCGATTAATCTCGAAGCCCATGTTCAAGAATTACGGAAATCTCATCATCAATGGTTGCCTATGTGCGATGCCGTTAAAACACGACTTTGATAGATTCAGAGCTCGTTTGATACCAATAACCCACATTGCGATGTAGTTAAGCGAATATATATTGCCAATTGAGACAGGGAGCAAGTCTTGGGGTCGCACGAGCGATAAATCTTCGGGGCCATGTCCTTGAATGTCGAGATGACCTTCGTGAACCAAAATATCAATTTTGAAAGTGACAAGCATCTTGCTAGATATTTATCACCATAATGGATGTATCAGAACTTTTAATAGATAACTCTTACGCGTTCCAACAAAAAAGGGATACTTGGGTCAAAAATGCTAAGCCTCATGAATAATGACCTTCCCTGACCTTGAGCCATTAAGAATTTAACCTACTTATCAGAATTTTTATTAGATAAATCTTAAGCCTCTGACCCAAAAAGATATGTTCAGGTAAATAAACTGAGGCTCTTAACCCTTATGCTGGTGGTGGCTAATTTGGCCAACGCAAAAAGATGCAAAAAATCTGGAAAAATTAATTGAAACCCTGGCACATGGTACTCATCTGAGAGTAATCAGTGAGAGCTTTCCCATGAATACTAACATGATAGGTTTTTAGATGTTTTCCAATTTCTTTTGGCGTTTCGTGTCTTAAACAAAAGTAGCCTTGGAATGAAAAAGGCTTAGAAGGACAATCCTCTTCCCTACCTGACTACTTTGCCGATTACCTGATCCACTGACCCAGATTAGCATATTTGATTACAGGTGAGCTTTCTGGGATTAAACCTGTGATCAGGTGGTGTTCAGGTAAAAGCCTTCAGCCGGCAGTCACACAGACAGACGGCAGGTGGGCCAAACACTCAATTGCCATTAGTCGGCATCGCAGCCAGAGGGGGGAAACGAATATATCATGGAAAATGGGGTGCGGAAAAGAATGTATGATAAATAAATTATCCTGTTCATGCCTTACTAACGGCTCAAAAATGCGGGATTTTTTTTTGGAATGTCTAATAGATTTCCTCATGAGATAAAGATTCTTCTTCTTCTGCTTCTATAATGATAATGTGTATTTTTATAATTTGATCTTTATTCTTCATCTTCTTCTTCTTATCATTCTTCTTCTTATCATTATTATTATCATTATTGTTATGATCTTTATTATTATTATTATTATTATTATTATTATTATTATTATTATTATTATTATTATTATTGTTATCTATATTATTATTAGTAGTAGTATAATTATCATTATCATCATCATCATCATCATCATCATCATTGTTATTACAGAAAGTGCTCTTAAATATCGTAGAATTTTTCACTGAATAAAAATATGGCTGCCATTCTGACGAATTACGAACCTGGACAACCCTCAGACTGTAATGATGCCATTCAAATATTTACCGAAAGATGCAAAATTGCACTGAAAGATATTCCCAAAGTAGTATGACAATTTCAGAGCACTACAGGTATGAACACATGCCTGAAGATCTACTTGACCAAGGTCGTCTGGATCTGTCAAACTTTTGAAAATAACTTCGGAAAGAAGCATACATTCACAAAATATTTGAAGGAAAGTTATAGATAGAGTTTTTGTGAACGCTTCCCCTTCTAATATTTTCTGAATATTGTTTTTGTTAGAGATATATCCCCAAAATTGTCAGGCGGTGTTGGCTGCTACAGGCCGGAACAGGTTAATGAGTTTGGTTGGGAAGTACCTTTCAAGTCATACATCATGGACGCTGTGGTTTTTCAGCCATTTATGCTGATATATCATTATAGGAATTGGTTATGATATCTCCCTGAATCTGACCTATTTATGGTCACGACACCTAACTTTTCTGACGCAGATGCAATTTTCTCAGAAAGATTTCTGAATTAGTAGAAATTTTTGAATGAAAGTTCTGAAATGTCATCTGATAAACGATTTACCGTCAAATTATTCTTGAATATTTGCTTCATTTTGTCTATATTACTTTAGTTATCAGACCACACATCAAGGTTGAGTCATAATGGGTTACTTTATTCAGGCAGACTTGCAACATGATTGATGTAGAGTTTAAATGGCGGAAAAAATGGCTTCAAGCATTCGGTGATTGAAATTGAAACAGTCGTCATTGAAATTGACTGTCTGTGGGAATGCCAGTCGGCCGCGGCACCTGACTTTCATGTCAAATTAGTTATTTTACGGGAAAATGAGCAATGAGAGCATAGTGTATAGTTAACCCTTTCATGCCTGGAGATCCACTTGAAAACTTGAAAAATGTCGGCTGCTCCTTTCATACTTTTGAGAGTAATTTTGGAATGAAGCATAAATTTGCAAAATATTGGAAGGAAAATTGTAGATAGAGTTCTGATGAACAGTTCTCGATCAATTTTTTTTCAAACATTGCCTTTATTAAAGAAGTATAGCCAAAATTGTCAAGAAGTTTTGGCTGCCACGGGCATGAATGCCGTTAACTCATATGCAACTGGAGTGTGAACGTGTGTGACAACTTAAAACATTACAAACAAAATGGATAAATATTTTGAAGAAGGGTTATCACATGAAATATGTACAACATTCAGTCAGATAATTTACAAAATACAAATGTCGGTTGCTGCTATTATTTTCACTGACAGCAACAGGGATTCTACGACACCTTGATAATTGCGAGAAAATAACTTTTTGATGATATTGACGCCATCTAGTGTGAGATTTACTATTATCCCGATTGCGATGGGAAATCTATATACACGTTAGCGAGCAACATTAATCGACGATTTAAACGACTTTATAGGTCCGTTGGTGCACATTTGTTTGTAGCGACCCCTGGATTTGCTAAGTTGATAAGCCCTCGTAGGTTTCGATAATGGCGCACACTTTATTGGACAGGAAGTCTTTATTAGACAAGGAGCATTCTGGACAACTCTTCGAATAAAACTCTCGCCCCTAATGAAACAACTGAATCATTTTTTTTTACCTAACCCTTTGATGCCTAGAGTTCTCCTTTAAGTATTTCTGGATCAGATTTTATGGTACCTAATCAGAATTAAGTTCCTGAAAAAGCACAAACAATCTGAAAAAAGCTAGGTTGATTAAAGATAAATGCATATCCTTCATATATATATATATAATTTATATAACTTTGTGTGTGTATATATATACATATATATATATATATATATATATATATATATATATATATATATATATATATATATATATATATATATATATACATTTATATATATACGTATAAAGGGGGCAAATAGGTTAATAATGCAATTGGCAGCTTTGACAACCTGCATGACCTTGACCGAAAAAGTCAAAAAGGTCAGATGAAATTGACACCGTGGAATGCGGCGACTTGCCCGAAGGAAGTGAGAAGAAGAACCGGTGACTTGAAAGGTTCTAATTAACTCATTCATGCGTAGGGGTCTCCATGAAATACGTGTCATCTGCCACTATCAATTGATACATACTAAAATAACCTAGGAAATGGGTTTAACCCATCCACACTCAGAGTTCTTCTAGAAAGTATCGTCTGCTACTCTCATACTTTTGAAAATAACTTTGGAATGAAGCAAAAGTTCACAAAATATTTGAAGGAGAGTTGTTGTTTTGCATCTGATTAAGATTTCTCCTTCAAATATTCTCCAAAAAAAGCTATTGTTTGATAAATATTATGAAAATTGTCAGGCATCTTTTGGCCGCTCTGAGTGTGAATGGTGTTAACATTTAGTGTCTCTTTTTCTGCCATATCAACCCATTCATACTGAAGAGTTCCAATAGACATTTTCGTCAGTATCTATGATATTTTTGACAATAACTTTGATATTAAGAATTATTTTACGAAATATTTGAAGGAGAGTTTTTGGTATTGTTATATTTCAATTCCTAGATATTTTTCCAATTTTACTTATGTTCGTGGTATTGAATTTTTAGGT
>OZ012697.1:2521398-2562910 GCA_963942565.1 Maea johnstoni
GACCTAATCTACAAATACCCTTCAAATATTTTGTAAATTTTCACTCAATACAAAAGTTATTCATTAAAGTATTTTTAGGTCCAGACAACATTGTATATAGGTCCACAGGACACCTTGTCTTGGAGGTTCTTGGGCTTCAATGGGTTAACCCATTGAAGCCTGGAATTCTACATGTCAAACGTCGTCTGGACCTAAGATTATTTTGAAAATAACCTTGGAATTATTGATAGATTGGAAATTTATATGAAGGAGATTTGTTAATTATATTCTGATCAACATTTCTCCTTCAAATATTTTTTAGATATCACTTTTGTTAGAGAGATATCACCAAAATAGTCAGGCAGCTTTGGGCACTACAGACATGAGAGGGTTGATATAACCCAGACAATCGGGAGATAAAGACGATATGTGATGGGTTTCGAATCCCTTAAAACTATGTGGCAATCAAGTGTTTAACGATCCATAAAATCAAACCGACGACCGAATCTACGCGTTATCGATTACGGGATCAAACTAAAGATGGTATTTTATTCACCAATCAATGCCTAGGACAGTACCGGCCATAAAGCGACATAGATGCGCCGTATACGCGGATGAAATTAAGTGTTATGCGGTAACGTAGGGATGAGATTGTTATAATGGGATTAACTCTCGGGATCCAAAGGGATTATTCCTATGTAATCCTGCGGAATCATTTGTCATTTATAACGGCAACTCAATCTGTGCGGTTTCATTAAAATGGCAATTCGGTTATTATTGCGGACCACGCTTTGAGGATTTTCTTGATTACCTCGCGTTGTCGGGTCGGTTGATACACTCAGAGAGAGGCTGTCGGAGAAATACGCAAACATTACACTGACAAAGAACAAAATTCAAAATATTTCCAATATTTATATTTTTGCAATATGAGGGATTTCCAAAAATATGTTTTAGTAGAAATGTTAATCCCGAACTCTCAAACAATCCTCCTTCAAATACTTTTCCAATACATCTTATATTCCAAAGTTATTTTCAAAAATGCATAGTGCAGCCAAACCTGTCTGATTATTTTGGCGATATATCTCTAACAAAAGCTTTTTTCAGAAAATATTTGTTGGAGAAATATTAAACCCAAACTCATGAACAATTCTCCTTCAAATATTTTTCCAATACATACTTTATTCTTAAGTTATTTTCAAAAGTAACAGAGATCCAGACCGTACTTTTCCCGGAGATGTGCAGGCATGAGTGGTTAATTTCTGTAATGTATATGTTTGCGTCTGCTTTAGGGAACTAGCACGGTTGATGATTTTGTATTGATTATGGCAGTAGGGACGCTGCAACGTTATTTAGAAGATTGCTCCGGTGGTCGTATTGTCTTTCAATCAATAGAAGATCTACTATCTCTCTAGTGGTTAATTGCGTAATTGTAGGGCACACAATAGGGGTATTGTGTTTCCCTGTTGTTATGATAACAATACTTTAATGGGACCATTGTTCTCCTAAATCTTGCTTAAGCTATATCATACAGAGACAACGAGATGCTGGTTTGATTTATATCCCTCTGTGGGATTTCATATTCTGTTTATGCAAATTCTGTATGAATGAATGCTTAAATGGATTTAAACAGAAGCGGTTATCAACCTTATTTATTCTAGAAACCATTTTCACCCAGATCATTTTGTATAATGAAATGTCTGTCAAAACTTTCAACAAATTTGATAATGAAAGAAATCAAGAATTGGGTGAAAATTTGTAAAATATTTGAAGGAGAGATGTTGATTGCGTTCTGAATAAGCATTTCTAATTCTACTAAAACCTTACTTACAATTCTCTTTCAAATATTTTGTGAATTTACGATCAATTCCACAAATATTCTCAAAAGTATCATAGATCCAGACGACACATGTGAAGGAGATCTCCAGGCATGAAAGGGTTAATGGGTTAACCCTACCATGCCGGGAGATCTTAACAAGTGTCGTATTGACCTGTGATACTTTGGAAAATAAATGTGGAGTAAGGCATAAATTTGCAAAATATTTGAAGGAGAGTTGTAGACAGATTTCTGAAGAACTTTTCTCCTCCAAATATTTTCTGAAAATTGCTTTTGTTTGAGAGATATCGCCAAAACAGTCCGGCGGCTTTGGCTGCTACAGGCTGGAATGGTTAAAAGCATATCCTTAGTTGCCAGATAACCTTTGTGTGCTATCTAATCAGGAAAGGGTTAATCTATCTCTTACGCCGAATACAAATAACAAGCAAATTCTTCTCTGTTCGAATCTTTGGCGCAAAGTTCAGACTTCTGTAAAAAACAACTGGATTTCAAATTCCATAAAGATTATAATGTGTTCTAACTCTAATTGTTAAACCTTATAAGTTAACAAGAAAATATAAGTGTATGGTACCAATAATAACTGGCAATTAAAAGATAATAAAAAAAATTCGACATCCCCCCCCTCCTGCCAGAAATCATATCTAGTCTAATGGGATAAATCAATTCAGAATTCGGCCCCTCCCCCCTTCCAAAAATCTTCCGTTCCTCACCCCCACCACAATTGTAAATGGAACAGCCCTAAGGCAGAAAGTTAAAGGTATCTTCAATAGTTACACATGTTTGACAATTAATCTGTAAATAAATGCTTTTTGCCCCGAGATGATTTTCTCTGAAACACGTTAAAACATGAAAAACCATACCTTACAGGCTATGTTAAAACATGTTTTATCACATTTGAAGAGGACACATTGGAAAACACAGTTAATCATGTGAATGTTATAAACGTATAACATGTTATGACATGTTTTACATGGTGATGTTTCCAAACGTGTTATATCACGTTAAAACACGTTTGTCCAGAGAAGATTTTCTCTGAAACACGTTAAAACATGAAAGAGATTACCTTACAGACTATGTTGAAACATGTTTTATCACATTTGAACAGGACACATTGGAAAACATAGTTAATCATGTGAATGTCATAAACGTATAACATTGTATGACATGTTTTACATGTTGATGTTTTCAAACGTGTTATATCACGTTAAAACATGAGTCAAAACACATGTCTTACCATGATATAACATGTTATGTTCAGCGCCAATTGCAAAACGTTGGGCAACATGTTTTCACATGTTGTGAACATAGGATTGATTCACAGGTTTTGGAAGGAAAACATGTTAAAACATGTGGAAACATGTTAAACCATGATGACACGGGTTACATTTCACCAGGGCTCTCCTTCAAATATTTTGTTAACTTTTGCTTTGTTCTCAAGTTATTTTCAAAAGTATGAAAGTAGCAGACGTAAGTTTCTTGTGGAGCTCTAAGTGTGAATGGGTTAAAAGCATATCCTTAGTTGCCAGATAACCTTTGTGTGCTATCTAATCAGGAAAGGGTTAATCTATCTCTTACGCCGAATACAAATAACAAGCAAATTCTTCGCTGTTCGAATCTTTGGCGCAAAGTGCAATCGAAAGGACTTAATTATTTGATAACAATGCATCAAATTCTTTTGATTCTCTTGCGGAACAGTTCCCGAGACAGATAATTGATCGGGCGAGAAAGCTGTCCCCTTTGTAGATTGAAACATAAAGTGTATCCGTGCCAAGATCGATGAGATTGATGGCCGAGGCAAAGGGAATCGTTGCCTGTGATTGGCTACTAATTTCCTGCTCTTACTGGAGGCGACATGTCCATTGTTTCAAGTGCACATCGTGAGCAGGATGATTTATTGGGTTCTCACCCGTTCTTCCTCCCTAGCAACCATTTGTCTGTCTGTGTGTCTGCAACAAATGCAGATATCTTTATCATTTAAACCTTACCTTATTGTAGACCCATTGAGGTCTGCAGTGTAGTTGGTACCTATGATACTTTTTGAAAAATTAGAAATAAGCATAATTTTATAAAATCTCCCTCCTTAGCAACCAGTTTGTCTGTCTGTGTGTCTTCAACAAATTCAGATGTCTTTATTATTTTAGCGCCTTCTTATTGCGAACCCATTCAGCTCTGGATTGTCGTCTGCACCTATGATTCTTTTGGAAAAGAAATTTAGAAATAAGCATAATTTCACAAAATATTTTATCAAGGAGAGTTGTGGATAAGATTCTGCTCAACATTATGCCTTCGAATGTATTCCAAAGTATGACCCTGTATACCAGAATGCAATGCCAGAATAATCATGACATTTGTGGGCACTACATATATCAATGGGTTAATTCAGACTGAGGTGCAAATGGTGAATTATCTGATTTACCCGACAGTGATGTGCAGATATAGGATTTACAAGACAGAGCAATATTTTTATAGCTTAACCCTGTCAAGCTTACTCCTGAAATTGTCGTCTGTTTTTTTTGGTATTTTTGACAATAACTATAAAATTGAAAATAATTATATAAATTTTTTCAAGGGGATTTGTTGATAACATTCTGGACTTAAAAAAACAAAAAAAAAACATTCTGGACTTTCGATACTTTTGAATATAATTTTGGAAATAATCATAGATTCACAAAATATTTGAAGGAGAATTGTTGGTTGGGTTCTAATGAACATTACTACTCCAAATATTTTACGAAAAATGCTCTAGTCACAAAGATATCACCAATATAGTCAGATTGTTTTTGGCCGTTACAGGCATGAATAGGTTTATAAGAAGCCATAAGTCTGTCAGGGAACTGGAAACAGAAAGATCAGCTGCCAAATCGAGTCATGCTGATTTATATTTGGAGACATCTTCCTGTTTCCGTGACAACAGGCTCCGGAGGCGGTTGACAAGGACACAATTCCTCGCACAAATTGGTATCATCTGCGATCCACTGGAGGACCTTGTGTATGGATGCTGATTGAAAATTGTTCGCAGATTTTGTGATAACGTGTCTGTCTATTGAAAGCCTCCTGGGTGCTTTGTTGGCAATGGAACAGTAACTGTCGGGGTTTGTGTTTCACTCTGTTTGGGGGGGGGGGGGGGGGGGGGAGAAGAAAGGGATTGGAGGGAATAGAGGACCTTGTATCATTTTGAAAGGGGTATACTGTATACGGCTTTAATTTGGAGTGCTAAAAATTTTACCTTACAGCCCTGTGCTACTTTAAATTTGCGCATTCAAGCACTCAAACTAATATTACTATATAGATATTTATTTGAAGGATGTTATTTTGCCGCTATCATCGGGAACGCGAAGATAGCGAAAATTAAATGCCTGTAAAAAATACCAGTTTTACAGTATACTTAAGAATAGGGAATCAGTAAATTTAAAAAGACCAGGGTTCCTGTGCCAGTTTGAGAAATTGTTTGTTGTTTTGTTATTTATAGTTTATCTTAAACTGTCAATTTCATGAATGTATTTCTGACTGAAACCTTTTCTTTGTTGATTTTTCAGGTGAGTTCTATTTCTTATAGCCAGTAGATGTTCACTTCAATAGCTCAGGGATGGTGAGTAAAAAGATTCTTTGTGTTTTAGTTATGCCATATTTCTAATTGGCATTAATGCTCATCGGCCACCGGGGGGGGGGGGGGGGGGGGTAACATAGCCTCGTGAGCACAACAGCATGGAATGATGGTGAACCTCAGTTAGCCAATCACGGCATACAATCTTTATACAAGGTATAAACATACAAAGTGTTGTCTGCATCTATAATACTTTAGATATCAACTTTAGAAATAAGGGGGATTTTACAAAATATTTGAAGGAGAGTTGTTGGTAATGTTCTGAGAACTATTTCTTCTCCAAATATTATTTCCAAATTAGCTTAAACCTGATAGATTTTATCAAAATTGTCTGGAGACCACTTTTGGCCGCTGTGAGCATTAATGGGTTAACCCATCCAATGCTAAGGCTCACTTTCGTCCAAAGCACAAGGATGCAAAACCATACAAACCCTCTCATGTTGGTCTTCACTGGAAAGCTCTCACTTGGTACTCTCAAATGAATACCCAGTTCCAGTTATTTTAAAGGTTTTTGCATCATTTTGTATTGGCCACCAGCAGCTTAAGTGTTAATGGGTAAAGCCTTATGCTGGTCGTGGCTAATTTGTCCAATACAAAATGATGCAAAAACCTGAAAAATTATGGAAACCCTGCCAAATGGGTACTCATTTGAGAGTACTCAGTGAGACCTTTCCAATGAATACCAACATGCCAGTGTTTAGTTGCTTTTTAAAAAAAAATTGCACCATTTTTCTTTAGACGAAAATATCCATATAGCACTAATGGGTTAACCCTTATGCTGCTGATGACTAATTCAGCCAACACAAAATTATGCAAAAATCTTGAAAAATGACCGAAACCCTGGCAAATGGGTACACATCTGAGAGTACTCAGCGAGAACTTTCAAATGAATACCAACATGACAAGGTTTCGATGGTTTTCAAAGATTTTAGCATTCTTGTACTTTGGACGAATGTTGCCTCAGCATTGGAAGGGTTAACATGTGTATAGGGATGTTCAGCTTAAGATTCTGGCCAGGTCGCTGCCACAATTTAGGCTGCGGTGTTCTCTCTGAGGTCCTCCTGATGGATGGCCCTCCTACGGAATGATTAGACAAAACCTATCACCCTCCCCGGACCAATCCTACCCTGGATGAGCCATACGTGATCCAACTCGGCCTCCTCCAAACTCGGCCTCTTCCAGCCGCTTAGTTTTTGCTCCAGGATCGCTGTTGGAATCAGAACCCAAATAAATCAAAATCTGTATCTGTTTATCTGTAGTTGTTGTTGTTGTTGTTTTCCTATAAGATTTAATCTTTGATCCCATTCATATCTTTGATAACACTCCTCCCATATTTACATGTTTACTTGACCAGTTGCAACCAAACTGAAATATTTATTTATTTATTTATTTATTCATATATATATTTATTTATTATTTATTTATTTATTTATTTATATATTTATTTATTTATTATTTATTTATTTATTTATTTATCATTTATATATTTATTTATTATTTATTTATTTATTTATTTATTTATTTATTTATTTATTTATTTATTTATTTATTTATTTATTTTTCTATTTGTTTATCTATGTATGCGTTATTAATTTCATTTTATTTATTTATTTATAAAAAAAATTTTTTCATTTATTCATTTATTCTTTCATTTATCTATCTATCCATTCATTTATCTATTTATTTATATACTTATTTATTCATTTGTCTGGTTTTTTCCTTTTATTCAATTGTTTTTTATCCATTCTTTCTTTCATTATTCATTTATCTTTAAAGTCTAATGAGTTGTTTTTTGTGGTGATGGTGGTGTTCTTCTGCAATCACATAATCATATATCTTATTTGCATATAATTTTATTCCCACCCTATATACACACTCACCTGCTACTGTTCCTGATTGGTTAAACAGTCACTTTTCAAATATTTTTCATAAAGAATTCCATTACATGAGTTGTGTTCAAACTTGTTAGAACATGTGCTTACCTGAGACACAGGAGGGATAACTTCGATTTAATTACAGCATTTGGAAGAAATCCACACTGGATTTAAGGCATTTGGAGGAATATTTGACTGAAGGGTCTTGCTCCTGTTGGGTTGAACATTTTTCAGGTTTTGATCTACCATTTAGAGAATTGACAAATATATTACTTTCAAAAGCATTTTCGCTTTGTTCTGAAGTTATTTTCATAAGTATGAGAGTAGCAGACGTTAGGTTCTAGTGGAGTTCTAAGTGTGAATGGGTTAACCCTTTCATACCTGGAGATCCCCTTGCCAATGATTGTCAGGACCTTTGATACTTTTGAAAATAGCTTACTAGTTAAGGAAAAATTGAAAAAATATTTCAAGAATTGTTTCTTAGTTTCTAATCAACATTTCCCCTTCAATTTTTTTCTGAAAATAGTTTTCTTTGACAGCGATCACCAACGTAGTAAGGTGGTTTTCAGAGGGTTAATTCATATTTAATTAAGCTATTTTGAAGGAAACCCAGTGGATTTAAGGCCTTTCTCCCTCAACTTCTTTGATTATCGGATTAACCAAATATTTTCTGAAAATAGTCATTTTACGAAAACGATCACCAAAGTAGTAAGGTGGTTTTCAGAGGGTTAATTTTATATTTAATTAAGCCATTTTTAGGGAATACCCAGTGGATTTAAGGCCTTGCTTCCTCAACTTGTTTAATTATCGGATTTACCTGGATCCAGGGTAAGCCCTATCTTCTCTAATCACCGCACATTCCCTAGCGATAACGGGTCCATAAGTTCGGGCTAATTTGATTGGCCGAGGTTAGTATTCAGGCTGTGTGTACCGCGCGGGTTTTGTTCTTTGTTTCCGAGAAGGTCAAGCTATTCTATTGGATTAGGAGAAAAGTCGGCTTCGTGTTCTGAAGGATCTTAGAAGAACTAAGGTTTTGTCTTCGGTTTACTTTTAAGAAAAGTATAGGATACTGGAGTTATACTCTTCTGCAGGTAATTTACTCATTCATGCCAGTAGCAGCCAAAGCCGCTTGTCTATTTTGATGTTATCTCTCTTACAAAAAATTTTTTTGATCATATTTGACGTAGAATTGTTCTTCAGAACTCTATCTACGACTCCTCTTCAAAAAGTTTGCAAATTAATGCTTCATTTCAAAGTTATTTTCTAAAGTATGACAGGTCCAGACAACATTGGTCAACAAGATCTCCAGGCATGATTGGGTTAAAAAAATATCCTTTGACCGAAATTGCAGACATCGAACAATTTTAAGGATATCCATTGAACTTGTATTGAGATGTGTATTGAGAAAATATATCCTTTGCTATATATATATGTATATTCATAAGTATATATATATATATATATATATATATATATATATATATATATATATATATATATACATATATATATATATATATATATATATATATATATATATATATATATATATATATATATATAATACATTTATATATATATATATATATATATACATATATATATATATATATATATATATATATATATATATATATATATATATATATATATGTATATATATATATATATGTATATATATATATATATATATATATATATATATATATATATATATATATATACACATAAATACAGATACTCCTAGGTATGAACGGGTTAAATGTGATGTTTATCTTGGTGTTTCTGGCTTGTAGCTATTGAGGGGGAAGAAGGCTTGAGAATGGTAACCGAATCATGTACACTTCGGAAGCGATATTTGTCGAGAGGAAAGAGAGAGAAGGAAGCAATCTCCGAAGAAGGATGCGGCCATTTAAGGCGTGGGCTTGTTATGAATACTAATTTCGTCTTTCACAAGTCTTTTTGAGCCAGTTATGCTTTGAGAAGAGAAGCAGCCGATTTAGCACAGCTCAGTTGTTGTGATGAGTATATTGGCTTTTAACCCTTTCAATGCTGAGGCTTACTTTCATCCAAAACATGAGAACACAAAGATTTTTGAAAACCATGTAAACCCTGTCATATTTGTATTAATTGAAAAGCTCTCACTGAGTCCTGTCAGATGAGTACCCAATTGCCCAGGTTTCAATAATTTTTCAGGATATTTGTATCAGTTTGTATTGGCCAAAGTAGCCACCAGCAGCATAAGGGTTAACCCATTCATGCCCATAGCAGTGATATCTCTCGCACAAAAGCAAGGATTGGAAAACATTTTAAGGAGAGTTGTTCATCAAAACCTTCTCTACAAATCTCCTTCAAATAGTTTGTACGTTAATGCTTCATGTCTAAGTTATTTTCTAAAGTATGACAGGTCCAGACAACACTCATCCTGTATATCTTTAGCCATAAGTGGGTTAACCCATTCCTGCTTAGATTTTTCTTCAAGTTGGTAAAATTACTCTCATTTGATTTTGTGGTACTTTTGACAATAGATAAATAATAAAGCATAAACTAAGAAAACATTTTAAGGTGAGTTGTTGATTTTTTTCTGATAAACATTTCTTCTTGAAGTTTTGTCAAAAAGAAGTCTATCTTAGAAAGATATCAGCATATTTATCAGGCCGTTTTTTGCAGTTTCAGACACTAATGGGTTTTACCATTTTTGACTTGAGCCCCTAAAAAGCCTTGACTGTTTTGACATCAGTATCTCTTTGAAAAAAAATTCCTTTGGAAACCAATTGAAGGAGAATTTCTTAGGACTCAACTTTGCAACTTTCATTAAATGCTCTGTTAACAATAGTCTCATTTCTAAGTTAGATAAATGGATCATAGAACCCTTCTACCCTTTTCTATGGGGTGTCTAAGCGTGAATGAGTTGCCCATTTGTGCCTGGAGTCCCTTAATGGTCAGGTAGTTGCCAAGAAATAAGGGTGCTTCGTAAATAACTTCATTATAAAGCATGGGTACAGTGCAGAAGGCATAACACTGTTCCCTCCTTACATACCTAGCATCATATGGCATATATGATCATCGGAAATATATCTATACAAATTTTCTGTTCTGATATTGTACTGAATATTTCTTTCTTTTGCTTATCATTTCTTTTTTGGTGCAATTTCAACCCTTCCAATGCTAAGGCTACTTTCATCCCAAGCACAATGACGCAAAGATATTAGATAACCATCTGAACCATGTCATGTTGGTATTCATTGGAAAGCTCCCGCTGAGCACTCTCATATGAGTACCCATTTGCTAGGGTTTCGGTCATTTTTCAGATTTTTTGCATCATTTTGTATTGGCCAAATCAGCCACCTGAGCAGCATAAGGGTTAAGAGGACACAGGATAAGCATGAAATAGAAAGCCATGAAATGGTATTTTGGATATTCTGAAATGTCGGTTTGACCTTCTTCATTTGAGATGACCTTGGCATGAGGAAAGTGGAAGTTATCCGACTGTAAGAATCTGCGTTATCTCTTTACATCGCGTTGATTCACCTTCATGATCAAGTCGATTCGGCGATCTCCGAAAATGTAAATGAGATTTTTTTCCTCCTTTCACGCTATAGACCAATCACCTTGGGAAAGGATTCTTACGGCAAAACGACCATTGAGCGCATCCGAAACAATTAAGTTGTCAGTTTTGAGAAATAATGGAAACATTCTTCAGTTGGTTGATTTCGGGCGAACAGCTTTTTCGCTCGCTGAAAAGCCTAGAAGATTGGGAAATAACCCCTCTAATTTGTACGCTTCATGAGACGTATTGATTTTTCCCGGTAATTTTGGGTTTTTTATCACGTGTGTTTGTCGTTAAACCCATGACATATGTTCGTCAATACACCCGTCTCGTGGGCTGATCCTCTCCGCAGTTTATGATAGCATTTCCTTCCTCCAATACAGGAGATGCAGAACTATCCAGGCAAAAAGTACAATATCCAATATATGTGTATGTATATGCGTGTGTGTATATATATATATATATATATATATATATATATATATATTATATATATATATATATATATATATATATATATATATATATATATATATATATATATATATATATATATATATATATATATATATATATATATATATGTGAGAATGGGCATGTGAGAAAGTTGTCAGTGACATAGCGTTAGGCTGTGGGTTTTCCTGGGTACTGCGGTTTCTTCCACAACTTACATGTGGCTTTTCACAACTCAAAATCAATATGGCAGAAGTGAAGATGAAATGAAATAACAAAATGATCTTGTGAGATACATAAAATTCAGGTTACCGGTACGATTATCTCATCATGATTTAGTTTGATTATGGCAGAAAAAGTGACAATAGTTAAAATACTATTAAATCCTAAAAATACACTTGCGGCAGCATAAAACGCGATAAAACAGCGGGAGTACATATGTTGTTGTTCCTGATTGATCGTAATCGCTCCTTTGCGGGCCAGTCTACTCGGGCCGCCACAGGAGCAACCCTGAAATCATTACAAATCTTGTTTGCCCAGACTCTATTTTGCTACAATCAGATTTTAACGGATCAAGGCTTGTTTGTAGGAGATGTGATCAGGACCTTGTCGGGAGAAATAGAAGCCCTATATGTTATTCCGCGGGATTTTCGCGGCTTTAATAACAATTTGCCCAGCATGCCGGTGGGCATTGTTGATAACCGCCTCAACTGTCAAGTGAGAGTGGTCGAGAATTTGAAAAGAATTTGAAATACGGGGCAATTTGCTCGCCAGTAGTGCAAGTTCAGCTGAGAAGTTTGTTGCCCAAGGAGTATTTCATCATTTTTATGATATCAATCGCAGTGATACTAATATTTTATGATAGCAGTACTTTTATTGCTGGCATTATGTTCCGACTACTGAGTCAATTGTGATGCTAAAAAATTTTTTGTAAGGGTACCTCGAACAAAAAATTTCATCAGGTTTAAGTTTCAACCCCTTCCAATGGTGAGCCTGCTTTTGTCCAAAAGGATGCAAAGGTTTTTTGAAAACCATTTAACCCATTAATGCTCACAGCGGCCAAAAACAGCCTGACAATTTTGATTCAATCTTGTAGGCAAAAGCAAAATTGAGAAACTATTTGAAGGAGAAATGTTGTTCAGAACTTCACCAACAACTCTCCTTCAAATATTTTGTAAATTTTTTCTTAATTCCAAAGTTATTATAAAAACTACCATAGGTCCAGATGACAATTTTCATAAGACCTTTTAAGTGTGAATGGGTTAAACCGTGTCATGTTGGTATTCTCTGGATGGCTCTCTGAGTACTCTCGGATGAGTATTCATGTGCCAGAGTTTCAACCATTTTTCAGGTTTTTTGTATTGGCCATTTTAGCCACCAGCAGCATAAGAGTTTAGTTTATAAGGTGAACTTTTAACCCCCTACCCTTTTCCCACCCTCATTACCCCCCCCCCCCCCCCCATCACCAACTCTTTAACTAATAAATGCCCACATTGGCCAAAACCAGTCTGACAATTTTGGTGAAATCTTTAAGGTGAAAGCATAGTTGAGAAGATAGTTGTATAAGAAATGTTTATCAGAATTCTCCACCAAACTCTCCTTCAAATGTTTTCTGAAATGATTCTTTATTTCCAAGATATCCTCAAAAATATCAAAAATCCAGACAACAATTCCAAGAATAAACTTCTAAGTATTAATGGGTTAATCCACCCTAGAATATTTTTCTCTATGGAAAAAGTTGATTTGTCGTGAACCCTCTTTCACGCACAGTAAAATTGGCATGTGAGGAAGTTGCCAGTGACTTAACCCATTGACACTTAGAGTTTTTCTAGAAGGTATCGTCTGCTACTTTCATACTTTCAAAAATAACTTGTGAATAAAGCAAAAGTTCACAAAATATTTGAAAGAGAGTTGTTGTTTGGCTTCTAATCAACATTTCTCCTTCAAATGTTTTCAAGAAAATGCTTTTTTGAGTAAAATATTCCCAAAATCGTCAGGCCTCTTTTGGCTGCTCTGAGTGTAAATGGGTTAAGGTTAGGCGGTGGTTTTTGCTCTTTCTCCTCCACTTACAATCAAGACTTAGCTGCAATATGGCACGAAAAGTGACGGAAACCGAAATTCTAGTAAGATAGGTCTATCAGTGTTAATAATGGGAACATGAATAGCCGATGTATTATCATTGTTCTCTCTTTTTCACTGCGATGGCCTCATGTTTACGACCCCGATTAATCTCGAAGCCCATGTTCAAGAATTACGGAAATCTTATCATCAACGGTTGCCTATGTGCGATGCCGTTAAAACACGACTTTGATAGATTCACTGCTCGTTTGATACCAATAACCCACATTGCGATGTAGTTAAGTGAATATATATTGCCTATAGAGACAGGGATCAAGTCTTGGGGTCGCACGAGCGATAAATCTTCAGGGCCATGTCCTTGAATGTCGAGATGACCTTCGTGAACCAAAATATCAATTTTGAAAGTTACAAGCATCTTTCTAAGCGTTTATCACCAAATTGAATATATCAGGAGTTTTATTAGATAAATCTTAAGTGTATGAACAAAAAAGGAATGCTTAGGTCAGAAGTGCTAAGCCTCATGAGTAATGACCTTTCCTGACCTTGAGCCATTAAGAATTTAACCTACTTATCAGAATTTTTATTAGATAAATCTTAAGCATCTGACCCAAAAAGATATGTTCAGGTCAATGTACTGAGGCTCTTAACCCTTATGCTGGTGGTGGCTAATTTGGCCAATACAAAATGAAGCAAAAAACCTGAAATTGACAGAAACCCTGGCGCATGGGTACTCATCGGAGAGTACTTAGAGGCAGCTATCAAATGAATACCAATATGACAGGGTTTAGATGGTTTCCAAATCTTCACGTCCCTTGTGCTTTGGACGAAAGTAGCCCAAACATTGGAAGGGTTAAATATGACCTTTCTAAACCCTGAGCAATTGAGAATTTAACCTTTTCAAGCCTGTGGCATAACAACATAGCTTCAATCTTTTAAGGCGATATCTGTCTGATCCAAATATCTTTTGGAAAATATTTGATGGAGAAAAAATTAGTAGAAGTCAACTCTCAGCATTCCTCTAAATATTTTTTGAGTTCTTGACTCCATTACCTGTTTATAGGTTGTTTACAAAAATATCACCAAAATAATTGACCTGCTGGTATACACAGGTTCTCGTCTCATAGGGCTAAGTGAGAGCTTTCCAATGAATACCAACATGACAGGCTTAGAAGATTTCCAATTTTTTTGGGGCTTTGTGTCTCAGACCAAAGTAGCCTCAGGATGAAAAGGGTTAACCCTAATGCTGCTGCTGGCTAATTTGGCCAACGCAAAAAGATGCAAAAAATCTGGAAAAATTAATTGAAACCCTGGCACATGGTACTCATCTGAGAGTAATCAGTGAGAGCTTTCCCATGAATACCAACATGATAGGTTTTAGATGTTTTCCAATTTCTTTTGGCGGTTCGTGTCTTAAACAAAAGTAGCCTCGGAATGAAAAAGGCTTAGAAGGACAACCCTCTTCCCTACCTGACTACTTTGCCGATTACCTGATCCACTGACCCAGATTAGCATATTTGATTACAGGTGAGCTTTCTGGGATTAATCCTGTGATCAGGTGGTGTTCAGGTAAAAGCCGTCAGCCGGCAGACACACAGACAGACGGCAGGTGGGCCAAACACTCAATTGCCATTAGTCGGCATCGCAGCCAGAGGGGGGAAACGAATACATCATGGAAAATGGGGTGCGGAAAAAAATGTATGATAAATAAATTATCCTGTTCATGCCTTACTAACGACTCAAAAATGCGGGATTTTTTTTTTCGGAATGTCTAATTGATTTCCTCATGAGATAAAGATTCTTCTTCTTCTGCTTCTATAATGATAATGTGTATTTTTATAATTTGATTTTTATTCTTCATCTTCTTCTTATCATTCTTCTTCTTCTTATCATTATTATTATTATCATTATTGTTATTATTTTTATTATTATCATTATTATTATTATTATTATTATTATTATTATTATTATTATTATTATTATTATTATTGTTATCAATATCATTATTAGTAGTAGTATAATTATCATTATCATCATCTTCATCATCATCATCATCATCATCATCCTCATCATTGTTATTACAGAAACTGCTCATAGCTCTTAAATATCGTAGCATTTTTCACCGAATAAAAATATGGCTGCCATTCTGACGAATTACGAACCTCTGCAACCCTCAGACTGTAATGATGCCATTCAAATTTTTACCGAAAGATGCAAAATTGCCCTGAAAGATATTCCCAAAGTAGTATGACAATTTCAGAGCACTACAGGTGTGAACACATGCCTGAAGATCTACTTGACCAAGGTCGTCTGGATCTGTCAAACTTTTGAAAATAACTTCGGAAAGAAGCATACATTCACAAAATATTTGAAGGAGAGTTATAGATAGAGTTCTTGTGAACGCTTCCCCTTCTAATATTTTCTGAATATTGTTTTTGTTAGAGAGATATCCCAAAAATTGTCAGGCATTGTTGGCTGCTACAGGCAGGAACAGGTTAACCCATTAACACTCAGAGCAGCCAAAAGAGGCCTGACAATTTTGAAAATATTTTAATTTCAAAAGCATTTTTTTGAAAACTTTTGAGGGAGAAATATTGATCAGAAGCCAAACAACAACTCTCCTTCAAATATTTTGTGAACTTTCGCTTCATTCACAAAATATTTTCAAAAGTATGAGAGAAGCAGACAATCCATCTCCAGGATCTCTTGAGCATTAATGGGTTAATGAGTTTGGTTGGGAAGTACCTTCCAAGTCATACATCATGGAAGCTGTGGTTTTTCAGCCATTTATGCTGATATATCATTATAGGAATTGGTTATGATATCTCCCTGAATCTTGATCACAACTGACCTATTTATGGTCACGACACCTAACTTTTCTGACGCAGATGCAATTTTCTCAGAAAGATTTCTGAATTAGTAGATATTTTTGAATGAAAGTTCTGAAATGTCATCTGATATTAAACGATTCACCGTCAAATTATTCTGAAATATTAGCTTCATTTTGTCTATATTACCTTAGTTATCAGAACACACATCAAGGCTGAGTCATAATGGGTTACTTTATTCAGACAGACTTGCAACGTGATTGATGTAGAGTTTAAATGGCGGAAAAAATGGCTTGAAGCATTCGGTGATTGAAATTGAAACAGTCGTCATTGAAATTGACTGTCTGCGGGAATGCCAGTCGGCCGCGGCACCTGACTTTCATGTCAAATTAGTTATTTTACGGGAAAATGAGCAATGAGAGCATAGTGTATAGTTAACCCTTTCATGCCTGGAGATCCACTTAAAACTTGAAAAATGTTGGCTGCTCCTGTCATACTTTTGAGAGTAATTTTGGAATGAAGCATAAATTTGCAAAATATTTGAAGGAAAATTGTAGATAGAGTTCTGATGAACAGTTCTCGATCAATTTTTTTTCAAATATCGCCTTTATTAACCCATTAACACTTAAAAGTTTCTCCAGAAATTGTCGTATGGATCGACGATACTTTTGACGATAACTTTTGAATTAAGAATAATTTTACAGAATATTTGAAGGAGAGTTGTGGATAATATTCCAATGAACATTTCTCCTTCAAAAACTTTGCCAATTCTGCTTTAGCCTGAAAAATTTCATCAAAATTGTAAGGCTGGTTTTGGCCGCTGTGAGCATTAATGGGTTAAAGAAGTATAGCCAAAATTGTCAAGAAGTTTTGGCTGCCACAGGCATGAATGGGTTAACTCATATGCAACGGGAGTGTGAATGTGTGTGACAACTTTAAACATTACAAACAAAATGGATAAATATTTTGAAGAAGGGTTATCACATGAAATATATACAACTTTCAGTCAGATAATTTACAAAATACAAGTGTCAGTTGCTGCTATTATTTTCACTGACAGCAACAGGGATTCTACGACACCTTGATAATTGCGAGAAAATAACTTTTTGATGATAATTTTTGCATCTAGTGTGAGATTTGCTATTATCCCGATTGCGATGGGAAATCTATATACACGTTAGCGAGCAACATTAATCGACGATTTAAACGACTTTATAGGTCCGTTGGTGCACATTTGTTTTTAGCGACCCCTGGATTCGCTAAGTTGATAAGCCCTCGTAGGTTTCGATAATGGCGCACACTTTATTGGACAGGAAGTCTTTATTAGACAAGGAGCATTCTGGACAACTCTTCGAATAAAACTCTCGCCCCTAATGAAACAACTGAATCATTTTTTTTAACCTAACCCTTTGATGCCTATAGTTCCCCTTTAACCCATTAATGCTCACAGCGGCCAAAAGAAGCCTCACAATTTCGATAATATTTTGCAGGCAAAAACATAATTAGGAAAATATTTGATGGAGAAATGTCAATCAGGACATTACCTACAACTCTCCCTCAAATATTTTGTAAAATAATTCCGAATTCCAAAATTATTGCCATAAGTATCAAAATTCCAGACGACAATTTCTGGAGGAACGCCTAAGCATTAATGGGTTAAGTATTTCTGGATCAGATTTGATGGTACCTAATTAGAAATAAGTTCCTGAAAAAGCACAAACCAAGTGAAAAAAGTTAGGTTGACTGAAGATAAATGCATATCTTTCATATATATATATATATATATATATATATATATATATATATATATATATATATATATATATATATATATATATATATATATATGAATTTATAATATAAAGAGGGCAAATAGGTTAATAATGCAATTGGCAGCTTTGACAACCTGCATGACCTTGACCGAAAAAAGTCAAAAAGGTCAGATGAAATTGACACTGTGGAATGCGGCAACTTGCCTGAAGGATGTGAGAAGAAGAACCGGTGACTTGAAAGGTCCTAATTAACTCGTTCAAGCGTAGGGGTCTCCATGAAATATGTGTCATCTGCCACTTTCAATTGATACATCCTAAAATAACCTAGGAAATGGGTTTAACCCTTCCAATACTGAGGCTACATTCGCCCAATTCACAAGAATGCAAAAATCTTTGAAAACCATCTAAACCCTGTCATGTTGGTACTCATTGGAAAGCTCTCACTGAGTACTTTCAGATGAGTACCCATTTGCCAGGGTTTCAGTGATTTTTCAGGTTTTTTGCATTATCTTGTATTGGTAGAATTAGCCTCAAGCAGTGAAAGGGTTAACATTTAGTGTCTCTTTTTCTGCCATATCAACCCATTCATACTGAAGAGTTCCAATAGACATTTTCGTCAGTATCTATGATATTTTTGACAATAACTTTGATATTAAAAATTATTTTACAAAATATTTGAAGGAGTTTTTGGTATTGTTATATTTAAATTCCTAGATATTTTTCCAATTTTACTTATGTTAGTGGTATTGAACTTTTAGGTTGCGAGGGGAGGGGGGGGAGGGTAGGTCAAACATATGATTGGTTCTTTCCCCCTTTTGCTTCGGAAGCAATCAAATCTCCCCGAAGTAGAATAGCGCTCTACGATAGCGGCTGGTTTATATGACAAGCCACGTTTAGATTGTTATTAAATGTCCCGACCTTTGTTCGCCTGGGATACTAGAGCTGCACCAAATATTTGCGGGAATCCCAATATGGGCGGAATCTGACAATTTATGGTTGATGGAATCAGGGCCTTTATGAGGTCGGGTTTAGTGGACCTGACAGGACCAGCGCCTAGGTGACGGCTAGGAGAGAGAGAGGTAAGCTAGAGATTGTTTTTTGCCCTGAATTGATTATAACATTATCTTTGTCTTCACCATCATCATCTTTATCTTAATCATCATCATCATCTTCATCTAAAATGTCACCATCATCATCATCATCATCATCATTACCATCATCATCTTTGTCAATTTCATTTTTACAGATGATTTTAAAGATTGTGTGTACATATTTCTCTTCCTTTTCTTCTCTCACTCATATCATTCCCTTCCTCCTCTTCCTGCTCTTCCTCCTCCTCTTCCTCCTCTTCCTCCTCCTCCCCTCCCTCCTCTTCCTCTTCCTCCTCCTTCTCTTCATCCTGCTCTTCCTCTTCCTCCTTCTTCGCCTGTCTACCTGTCATGTATGGGATCAGAATTCTAATATGGTTCAAAGCTGGATTACACACTCAAGCTGTATATCAACAGAAGGAGGGATAAACCTCAGCCCCATGCGCTGAGAAAACATGTGCTCAGGATATCGCTATCCTCAACAACAGCACTGGCTGTAAACAGGGGCTGTAACCCATTAATGCTCACAGCGGCCAAAACCAAAACCAGCCTGACAATTTTGAAGAAGTCTTTTAGGTTAAAGCACATATGGCAAAATATTTGATTGAGAAATGTTGATCAGAACATTACCAACAACTCTCCTTCAAATATTTTGTAAAATAATTCCCAATTCAAAAGTTATATTGTCAAAAGTATCATCGCTCTAGACGACAATTTCCTGATGAAGCCTTAATTGGTTAACCCATCACAAGTTTCTCCAGATGTTGTATGGATCTATGATACTTTTGAGGATAACTTTGGAAATGAGAATGACTTTACAAAATTATTGAAGGAGAGTTGTTGGTAATATTCTGATTAACATTTCTCCTTCAAATATTTTCCAAGCTATGCTTTCTCTTGAAAGATTTCCTCAAAATTGTCAGGCTGCTTTTGGACGCACTGAGTGTTAATGGGTTAAACCATCTGGCCCTATTGAGGCTTAACCCTTTCCTGCCTGCATGGACATCTCCTTGACGTGTATCTTCTGCTCCTTGGCTAATTTTGGAAATAACTTGGGAATTACGTATATATTCAGAAAATATTTGGGGGATAGTTGTAAGATGGTTACTGGTCAACCTTACTCCATCAGATCTTTTCCATAAAATGCTCTAATTTAAAGGATATCACCAAGATAAGCGTGATGTTTTGACATGAGTGAATTACTAGTAACCCTCTAGCAGCCAAAACTGCCTGACTTTGATGATATCTCTTTTAACAAAAGCTATGGTTGTAAAATATTTGAAGGAGAGTTGTTCATCAAAACTTTATCTACAACTCTCCTTCAAATAGTTTGCAAATTAATGCTTCATTCCGAAGTTATTTTCAAAAGTATGACGGGTCCAGACGACACTCGTCATGTGGATATCCAGGCATGAAGGGGTTAAGCTATCAATCATGCAGGTTGCAGATATTGGCTGCCAGGTTTGGAAAGAAGAAGTAAGGCAAGCTTGGTTAATGCAAGCTAGATAGGTTTCTTAGTATGGCCTCATTGTCTACATGGGTAGTGTGCTACACGTACACTGTAAATTCGGAGAAGATTGCGTTTTTTAGCGTTTAGCCTCGGACGCAAAAATAAATCTACTTTGTTTAGTGCTGCCACTTAAAGTGTATAGCTGGCACTCCATGTTGCGGCTAATTCGCAAAGTTAAAAAACGCAAAAATCGATTTTCTGTAAATTCGCAAACTTTACTCTACACAATCTTTTATGAATCTACAGTAGCTCTCATAGCCTAAATTTAGGAAGTAGATGTTGCTGTGGTATGTTAGAGTGTCTTTTGGAGAATGCTTCTGATTTAGTACACTCCCCCATGTGGTAATGATTCTAACTAAATCCTAAGGTAGCAGGCTGTGTCTAATATGATAGGGCAAAACAATAAGGTCTAGAATGGTCCCTAATAGTCCCTGAAAACATACCATTCTCTGAGTTGACCACCAGTGTAGTAGTATCAATAATGGCCAATAGATGGCACCACATGGGTCTCTTATCTTTAGTGGTGTCCTCATCAAACCAACAATGGTGATCACCGCTTACGCAACCAGCAAATCTAACTCAACAGCCTGGACACGACTCCTTAAAGCCTAGGTATTAACAAGAACCACTCAAGAGGTGCGTTCTGCGCATGTGCATGAGTAACCTCCTCTATAATGTAAACAAATATGAGAAAGGTAAAGGTATTCGGTTTATAATCTTGTATCCACCGAAGTGCTCACACGACCTTCCTCCCCTAGCAGGCACTGTACATACAGAAACCATTTCAATCCCCCGAGGATATTACAGAGCAACTGGCAGCATATAGCGCACACACTCTAAGCACTGCCTTATTTATGCTAGGTACCCATTTTGCAGCTGGGTAGACTGAAGCAATATGGAATAAACTGTTTTGCCCAAGAACGACCAAAGTGCCCGGAGTGGCCAGGAATCGAACCAGCGACCCTCTGATTACTAGTCCGACACCTAACCAACAGAGCTACTTTGTCCCCATCCTCATTGGTCTTTGTCTCCTTGTGACGTCATACTGAGACTAGATTCGGCAAGATTAGGTGTGTCCAGGGTTTTGTAATTGGTCCCATGGTAATTGGTCTGTAGCAACCAATCCATGTTCTATTCATCTAAGCTCAAAGAGAGTCCTCTGTCCACCTGGTGAGATGAATGTTAACTAATTGGGCTACTACCCTGAATTCCTTGATTACAAGATGCCTGGTGACAGAAAAACTTGAAGAGAGAAAAAATATGTATGACATTCTAGAATCTAGGAAGTAAGGACTATAGTTGTTGCTATTTGTTGAGTCACAACCCCAGAACCCCAGATGCCCTTGGATAGGGTTGCGCCACGGTATGCAAATGAGCTGCCTGTAAAAACCGGAAAGGTGATTAATGCAGGGTTGGACTATGTACTAAAGGTATTATGGCGCCATTAAAGGGGATCCACCAAGAAATAAAACACTTTTTACATTCTCACTCTCTTTCTATGCAGGCGCGAAAAGAATAAAACAGTTTTATCTTTTTAACCCTTCATTCCTTTTTTTCCTAAACAAGTAAAGCTGGGAATATCCAGAAATTCCTAGCGTGATGTTTAGAAAATCCCTTGAAGTCTTGGGAAGTCACAGATACCAAATTACACCAGAGAAATACATAACCTTGATCCGCAACCCCATAGGCACTGCATACTAGCACCTACGGCATCTGCGCCTCGGGTTACGCGGTGTAGCCTGGGGAAGTATTGGTCACGTGATTATTTTCAGAAAGAGGCTGGCCGGATGTTGCCTGACTGACTGGCTGGCTGGGGGATGTCATCCTATCTAGGTCAGATAGGTTGCCAAGGAGATGGGGTCAGCAGGCAGCCAGGCTGGGGTACACAGGTTATCTATGACTCATAGTGGGAGGCAGCGAAATTTGATGATGCATGCCCAGTGCCCACTCCCTGTCTACTACTCTCAGATTACGCTGAGGCTTACCAGAATTTCCTAGGATAATCCTTGGAATAATTCTCAAAAATTTAGAGCTGCCAAATTTAGCTGAAACTGAGATTTTTTTTCTAGCATTATCCAAGGAATTACTGGGTTTTCCCAGCTTTGCTTGGTTAGGGTGATTTATAATTATTTTGTGAGATATCTTGTAGATAGGCAGACCACTTGGCTAGTATGGGTATGAAAGGGTTAATGGATAGGTTAACCCATTCATGCCCAAAATGCTCACAAAGTATATGACGACTTTTGGACTATGATGGAGGACAATAGTTCAAGAAATATCTGGTATAATTTTGTACCACTGAAAGGGAACAACAATTTTCATTCTACTAACTCGGAAATAAATTAAGGGGTAATATGATTAATATATTATGTTTTTTGCTGGTTAGAAATTACTTTCATTCAATTTTTCATTGCCATTTTTTTTTCTAGTCAATAGTTGTCAGTGTGTCAGATTTCCTGTGGGACATAGTGGTAGTTAGGGGGTTAATAGAAATAACACCAATCTTAACCCATTCATGCCTGTAGCTGCCAAAAACAGCTGACTACTTTGGTGATATCTCTCTAACAAAAGTAATATCTAGAAAATATTTGAAGGAGAGTTGTTCATCAAAACCCTTTCTACAACTCTCCTTCAAACATTTTGCCAATTTATGCTTTATTCCAAAGTTATTTTCAAAAGTATCACAGGTCCAGACAACAATGGCGAAGGAAATCTCCAAGCATGAATGGGTTAAGGATTGAGTTCCTGTATCGCTATGCGTGCCGCCGACTGAGTGAGTGGCCATCTGGAGCGATGATGACATCATCGCTCTCCCCCCCTGCTGCAGTCAAGCATGGGTGTCGGTGAGATAAAATACTCAGGGCTCAGTTGTTAGTGAAACGAGCTGTATGGGTAGCTCGCTACGGAGTACGTCTGTAGCATCGAGTCTTACTGGGATGTCATCTTTTCCGTTCAAACCTTTGTTTAACCCTTAGGAAAAGGGCGGTTTTGTCGCATTGTTTAAACAGGGCTGCAAAAAACTCATAGCTATAGACACCGGGAACTCTTGTGTGTTTGGAGTACAAAACAGTTTTTTATTGTGGTTTGGATTTCAAGCACCTGTTAGTATTGAGGGTTCACACAGGGAGAAGTTCGACTTCGCGTGGTGTTGTTTTGTTTTGGTTAACTTCTCGTCCTGCTTACAGCGTGCAAGCCAGGAGTTTTATTGAAACAAAATATCAACCAATGAAAGGGGAGATCTTTTGCGGATAGCCAACACAAAGAGTTTGGATACGAACGGAGTAAAAAAAAAAAAAACAGAGTTAATGAACCGTTACATGGATTACTTAGCGCGTTCGCATGCCTGTCAAGATCGCATTGCATGTTTTTGAAACACTTGAACACCTCCTCAGCAACACATTGTGGTGTTTTTTTTCTGCCGGGGCCGCCAGGGAAATCAAAGCGGACGAATCGCCCCAGGATAAACAGTGTGTCGGCGAACGAGGGAGGTGCTTGCGTAATTAATTAAGAGCCGATCATTGGATGCTCCTGCTGCTGATGATGATGATAATGACAATGACTGCTCCCCTTGGGGGTTGTCAGGCGTAATCTTCCTCATCGCAATGCGAGGGAGCAGCGCTAGTTCTATTGATACTTACAAATTACATCATCGCAATTCACGGATTACACGACACATCGACGGCAAAGACTAGGATTACTATACTATATGTCAGAAGTTTTGGATTATTATTTCAACAAAAAATATTACACTCGCACACTAAAAAAAAATACGAAACGCAAGTTTCGTCATTTTTTGGAAATATTCAATTGGATTATAAATATCCCATGATTCCCTCAGTGGAAAATATTTTTCGGTGATCGTTAGGAAAATAATGGTTCTAATGCCGCCGATACGAAGGAAAGTTCACTCGTGGTGCAAGTTCAACTTATTGACAGTTGTGTGCTGTTTATTCGCACTTTTTTGGTGCGGGATAGCCATCGGAATGGTGTCTATTTACACACACATGCTATCTATACCAGGGGAGGAGGCAGCACATGGTAAGTTGTTGTTGTTATTGTTTTTTCAGGTTTAAAAAAAAAATAATTCTAAGTCACATTTAAATTTATTTTTGTAAGTCATGTTTTTAGACTACTTTTTTTTCTCTTATTTTTAAACTTTTTTTCCAAAATATTTATTGTAGTCATGTTTTTTTGACTCATATTTTTTTTAAATTCACAAGATTTTAAAATTATTTCTTTTAATTTCAATGTTTTGATGATTTGTTCATGTGTACTCCTGCACATAGAAATTACTGAGCATCTCTCTCTCCTCATAGGGTTATACCCAGCTGCAAAATAGGTACCTAGCATTAATAAGGCATGCAGTGCTTAGAGCTTGTGCGCTATATGCTGCCAGCTGCTCTGGAATATCCCCCGGGGGATTGAAATGGTCTCGGCGTGTGTACAGGCCTGCTAGGGAAGGAAGGTTGTGTGAACATTTCGGTGGGTACAAGAATATAAACCGAATACCTTTATACAGGACATAGAAAGGGGGTTGGGGGTGTTAGGGTCTTGAAATGTACAAGGTTTGGTTATGACTTTCCCCATCTCCCCTCTTACTTTTCATCCAAAGCACAAGGACGCAAATATTTTTGAAAATTATCTAAATCCTGTCATGTTGGTATTCATTGGATAGCTTTCACTGAGTACTATCAGATGAGTACCCATGTGCCATGGTTTCAGTCATTTTTATTATTTTTTTCATCATTTTGTATAGACAAAATTGGCCACCAGCAGCATTATGGTTCATTACTACTCTGACACAATTTGTAAATTTGATAGATACCCAGCCTCCCTATCCACCTTAGAATTATTTTTAAAAGCATCTGGTCATGTAGGCCGGTGAGCTCCTAGCATGGAAGGCTTAACCGTTAACCCTTTACACATGGAGAGCGCACAAGCTCTGACAACTCTGATCATAACTATAAAAATTGAGTTCATTTTGAAAAATATTTGAAGAGGGATTGTTTAATCAGACTGGAACTACAATATTCAAGCAAATATCTCTCAAAATATCGCTTCATTATCAATATATTTCCATTTGTGTCAGAGAGTGTGTATGCTCTAGATGTTAAAGTGTTAATTTCAAGCCCTGTTGGATTATCAATGATGAACCATTAGGGTTTTGTTTTCTTTGCACCTGTACCAGTGCATTATGGGTAATTCGGTCGTCGGTGGGTCACAAGGTCAGATGATCCGAATGATCCTCGCCCAAGCCATGTAATTAATACGGGAACGCTTTCTCGGCTAATTTGGCTAATTTGACGATCTGGTCATCAGCCTGACTTCACTTCTTAAAATATCGCCCAGATTGTGTGCCACGCTAACCGTTCCGACACATGTTTCTACCGCTGCGACTGATACATTTAGTGTCCAAAGTACATGTGCATGCATGTATAAGGTGTTTTTGTACATGCATGTATTTTTTGTGGTGGAAAAGGTAAGGCCTAAAAAAAAAGTTGTTTGTTTCCTGTAACCCTACCCTAACAAGTTTTTATTCAAAAAAATCCCTACCCTAAAGTTTTTTCCGCCCTCCCAACTCCCAATCAATGTAAAACATGCATAAAACACACATTTTTGACAAAAAAATAATGCAAATAATTTTTTTTTACCGACCTACCTACCCTATTTTCCTTCGGACTGTTACAGGAAACAAACAATTTCTTTTTTTAGGCCTTATTCACCGAAGCAATAATTTGGATTTAATTAATACTTCAAAATACATTTAATTGAAGAGGTATAATCAGGTCAGGAGGAACATTTCTTCATTTACATTATGAAATTGTGCTCTGGTCTTAATCCTTCTGCCGCTGAGTTTACTTTTTTATGCATTGGACAAAATGTAAATCATCTTAACCCTGCCATGTGGGTATTCATTAGAAAGCTCTCGCTGAACTCTCAGATCATATGAGTACCCATTTTCCATGGTTTCAGTCATTACTAGGCTTTTTGTCATCATTTCATGGTGACTATTTAATCAGCAACCAGCAGCGAAAGGGTTAAAGATATCATAAAAATAGTCAGGACGTGTTTTGTGTAACCACCATGAATTGGCTATTTTCATTGCTTCCCCTTGTCGAGCCGAGTTTTAGGGAAATCTAAAATTCCAATCAAGCTTGTACATTACTACCCAACCAGGCATTAGTTCCGTAAGCGGCGAAAATAGCGCAGGATATTATTTTTCGTCCCTTATGAGTTATTCGTAAAGGTCAAAGGAGATGTTAAGTTAATGGAGATATCAGGTGTATTATAAATGGGTTCAAAGGCCCGCGTTAATTATCTATACTAATTGATCCCATTAATTACCTGAATTCCCCCAGAGATCTACACTAAGCTTCACAGAGCTGGCTTCAAAGCCCGGGATATGGATATCGATTCTGGATTGGGAGAGCTACAATCACTAGATTCTCTGCTTGGGATCGTTCATTCTTCTTCTGAATTCCTCATTTTGGATTTTGTTTTCATTATCCTGTATTCAGGATTCTGCATTCTGGATTTGTGATTTATTTTGAATTTTTTTTATTATGGTTTCTGAATTCCTGGTCCTGGATTGATTCACTATTCTAAAATCCTTGTTTTGGCTTCTGAATTCTTGATTTTGGTTTCTGAATTCCTGATTTTGGTTTCTGAATTCCTGATTCTGGATTCTGAATTCTTGATTCTAGTTTCTTAATTCTGAATTCCTGATTCTGGTCTCTGTATTCCTGATACTGAATTCTTGATTTTTGGTTTCTGAATTCCTGATTCTGGTTTCTGAATTCTGTATTCTGATTTCTGGATTATGAATTCTTGATTCTGGTTTCTGAATTCCTTAGTCGGGTTGCTGATGAATTCCTGATTCTGGTTTGTGAATTCTGTATTCTGATTTCTGGATTATGAATTCTTGATTCTGGTTTCTGAATTCCTTAGTCGGGTTGCTGATGAATTCCTGATTCTGGTTTCTGAATTCTGGTTCCTGGCTTCTGAATTCCTTTTTTTTTGTAACTCGATCGTTTTGGATTCAGGAATCCTGAATTTGATTTCTGTATCCTGAATATACTCTTTTTGATTCAGTTTTTTGCATTCTAAATTAAAGATTCTACATTTTAAATGGTACAACCACTGAGTTCTGAATTCATTATTTTTAACTCAGGATTCTCCATTCTAAATTCAAGATTCTTCAATATAAATATAACAAGTTCTGGATTCTTGAGTCGTTATATTCTGGATGCAAAATTTTAGATTCTGAATTCAATATTTCAGACAGGACAAATCAGGTGTTGCTTTGTACCCTCAATATAATATCATTTCCAAATTATTGTAGAAGGCAGATGGCAATTTTACTGGGTAGGAGTCCTCTAACAAGAGTAGGTTAAATAGATAGTGTAAGTAGGAAACTGTCAATTGTTAATCTGACTATGTATATAGACACAAAGGCTTAACTACTGGTCTTCATTGTATTCCCGTGGATTGATGATGATAAGATACTACACTACATAATAATCTGTTTATTCAGTGCTGAGCTTAATAGGTTGTTATCATTGTGTGGGTTGATGTGAACTCCCCCCCCCCCCCCCCCCCCCCCCCCCAATCTTACTTCAAACCCATTTCACCCCACCTATAGGCTAAAGGTGGTTATGTTTAATTATGTGTATGCATGTGTGTTTGTATGTATGCATGTCTGTATTTATTTATGTATGTATGTATGTATGTATGTATGTATGTATGTATGTATGTATGTATGTGTGTATGTATCTATGTATGTGTGTGTGTATATATATATATTTATGTTTGTGTGTATGTATGTGTGTGTTTATGTATGTATATATGTATGCATGTATATATGTATGTATGTATGTATGTATGTATGTATGTATGTATGTATGTATATGTATGAATATATATGTATGTACTATGTATGTATGTATGTATGTATGTATGTATGAATGTACATGTATATGTGTATCATGGATGATAGTTTGTGTGTGTATCATTTTCTTCGGTCCGCTATATGTTCAGAAACAGAAAAAAAGTTGAAAATCTAAAATAAGTTAGATTATCAATACCACCAATGCAGTCATGTTGAAAGTAGCAAAATATCGCCACCGTTCTGATAAGAGACTCTGACCCCATATTTGAAAAATCAATGACACTCTAGGAATTTGTTTGACATTTCTAAGCAGTTCATTTTTTGAGATGATGTTGAAAGGTTGTTTTTGGGGAAACTTCTTCAGTTCTGGGCCACATGTATTCTAAGGTCAAAGTTTAAAGGTCAAGTGCCCTGCAAAGATGTCATGTGACAGGAAGTTCAAGGTCTAGAGATTGGCATGTTAAGTGTCTCTTATATCACGATTAAATGGCTTCTGCCTTAGAAATAGCTAAGACATTAAACGTTTCATGGTATTTAGTTTTTCTCATATCCAAATACTGGCTGGATGCAGGCAGGCTCCAGCCCTCATTTGCATATAAAGGTCACCTTCAAGTCCCAATCACAGCACAAAGCATAGGACCCTTAGCTATTTAACCCATTTATGACTATAGTGATAAAAATATGACCTATTTTGGTAATATCTTTGTGTTTAGAGCATTTTTTGTAAAATGTTTAAGTAGATCTGTTTATCAGAACCCAACCTTATACAATTCACTCTCATATATTTTGTGACTTTTCTGATTGGTTGCAAAGTTATTTTCATAACTATCGGAAGTCCTGATAACATTTCTCAATGAAATCTCCAGAAATTGGTTAACCCATTCATGTCCAAGCTTTGATAAGTTCTAATTGTCAGATCTTCTCCAATACTATGATGCCCAACTGCATCTTCGTAAGCTTCATAAATTAAGGTGTTGTATATATTAAAAAGTACATCTTTGGGCTCCCTCCAGATATTTGAGGGAGCAACAGGAAAGTTCAAGGGAGCCCTGGGCTCCCAGCTCAAGGTTATATCTCAAGCCCTGTACTTTTTGATAATAATTTGAGAATTAAGCATAGGGGTGCAAAATATGATAGTCTGGATTGTTTGTTCAGTTTTAATTAACATTTCCCACTTGAGTACTCTCTGAAAATCAGGTCTGCTCAAAAGATATCACCATGTAATAGTTTGGATATTTTAACAACAACTTGGTAGAATCGAATGAATTCCAACGATCGACAAATCCATTTTCAGTGCTGAACCACTCTCCTGTTTTGCGACTGGCTCTTCTTTCCCAGGAGGAGAAAAGCATGATTCCCTCTCGCAAATCAACAGTTCTGTGATCAGAGGAAATTGATTAGGTATCGCAAGTGATTACATTTGTTATTTCTCCAACTCTTGTTGTGTTCCTCAATGAGCCCTTACGGAATGCATCTATTACCACCTTGATTTTCCTGGTGATTTAACCCATTCATACCGGGAGATTTACTTGGAAAATTGTCGTCTGGACTTTTCATACTTTTGAAAGTAACTTTGGAATGAAGCATAAATTCCCAAAATATTTGAAGGAGAATTGTAGACAAAGTTCTGATGAGCAATTCTCCTTCAAATATTTTCTAAATATTGATTTGTTAGAGAGATATCACCAAAATTATCAGACGTACTCTTGTGTCAGTTTCATTAGGGTTAAGCATAAAGCAACGAAAACACTTTAATAATTGAAAGTCTTCAGTGCTCTTTCATTGATATTATCATTCACTACCTGACCCTGTCCAGCAAAATAGTGACTTGTAATATTCCAGCTTCGTTGTGAGAAGTATCATGTGGTAACTGAAGCACTTAATTGAAAGCGAAGGCGTCATTTCTACTTGGCCTATTTGTTTTGAAATATGACCTTCATGTGGAGAATCTGTCTTGATATTTCTCTCCCCATGCTGTTGAGTATTGGCGTGAATTGTTGAAGGCTGCGGCTCTATATAAGTCAGTGGCTCAATGAGTTGCCGTGGTATTTTGGTTCTGGACGTTATACATCCTTATCGCAAGTCATAGTTGTTTTTCGTGTCGAGTTTGCAAATATTTTTCATTTTTGACTTGTCTGTGCATGATTTGGAGTGAAATATATCAATGTTCTAACGCCGAATGTGAATTTCATACTTTTGGAGCTGGGGGGTGGTGAAAGATTCTGATGATGATGGTGATGATGGTGATGATGATGATGACAAGGTTGATGATGATAATGATGACGATGATGATGATGATGATGGTGATGATGTCTACGTTGATGATGATGATTATGATGATGATGATGATGATGATGATGATGATGATGATGGTGATGATGATAATTATGATAATGATTATGATACTTTTTAGAATATTTTCAAAATATCATTGCACTCAGGTGACTACATGATAGGGTTAAGACATTCCATTGTCATGTGATACACTGGTGATATGCCAATATAAATTAAATTATGCATTCAATTTACCTGTCATCAAACAGTATGGATATTATATCAGTGATATTGATTAGCATCGGAATGTTATCTTCTCATTTGAAATGTCTCAAAGAACCAACCCTGCAAACTTCAAATATTTTAAATACTAACTCTAATATGAAGAATATTCATAATCTTTCAATACAATGTCTTAGATATAGGACTGTCATTGATATGACAAGTATCGATCGATCGAAATAATTTTTCCAATTAATCGAAAAAAGTATTATGTCAATTATTATGTCAATTAATCGAAACACATTTTTTCATTATTCTACAACATTTTTTGCCGTTTTTAGCCAACACTAAAAAGAATTTGAAGAGAACCTCAAGTATTCAATCAAAAAGTGTTGAGAAAACCTTCATTGTCTTTGCATTGTGAGAATCTGAGGATCCTTGCCACAAAAATAGTGTGGAACATGTGAAAATATTCTATTAGTACAGTTCTTCAAAATCGAATCGAAATAATCGGAATCGAAAAATAAAATGTCAATGATCGAATCGAAAAAAAATGGATGTCAATGACAGCCCTACTTAGATATGTTTTAGAAAGGCTTTCATTAATGAATAGCACATCAATGCTTTTAGATCTTCGTCTAATACAAAGCACATTCATGTATTTTCAAGACAATGTCTTAAATATACTTTTGAAAATGGCTTCCGTTTTTGTTTAGTAAAAGCCAAAAGCAATCTGATAAATTTGGTGAATTCTTCCTGGTAAGCTATAAGTCATGGAACTCTTCAGGCAGGAAAGGGTTAAAATGTTCATGTTAATTTCAGTAATGTTTATAGATTTCATTACCTTCTAGAAATACTCATTCTAAAGACGGTTTGTATTTTAATCATAGATACAAGTGTCCCAGGCATGTTACAAGTCATGGAAATCTTCAGGCAAGAAAGGCTTAACCCATTAATGATTGCAGCCGCCAAAAGCAGCCTGACATTTTTGATTATATCTTGCACAAAAATGCAAAGTCATGAAAATATTTGATTGAGAAATGTCAATCAGAACATCACCTTCAACTCCTCTTCAAAAGTTTTGTAAAACGATTTTCAATTTCAAAGTTATTCTCAAAAGTATCAGAGATCCAGACAACAATTTCTGGCGGAAGTCTTCAGTATTTATGGGTTAATGCTCATGTAAATTTCAGGGATGGTTATAGATTTCATTGACCGCTAGAAATGCACATAAGAGGAAAGTCATGAAAATATTTGATTGAGAAATGTCAATCAGAACATCACCTACAACTCCTCTTCAAAGATTTTGTCAAACGATTTTCAATTTCAAAGTTATTCTCAAAAGTATCAGAGATCCAGACAACAATTTCTGGCGGAAGTCTTCAGTATTTATGGGTTAATGCTCATGTAAATTTCAGGAATGGTTATAGATTTCATTGATCGCTAGAAATGCACATAAGTGGAATGTCATGAAAATATTTGATTGAGAAATGTCAATCAGAACATCACCTACAACTCTTCTTCAAAATTTTTGTAAAAAAATGTTCAATTTAAAAGTTATTCTCAAAAGTATCAGAGATCCAGACAACAATTTCTGGCAGAAGTCTTCACTATTTATGGGTTAATGCTCATGTAAATTTCAGGGATGGTTATAGATTTCATTGACCGCTAGAAATGCACATAAGAGGAAAGTCATGAAAATATTTGATTGAGAAATGTCAATCAGAACATCACCTACAACTCCTCTTCAAATATTTTGTCAAATGATTTTCAATTTCAAAGTTATTCTCAAAAGTATCATAGATCCAGACGACAATTTCTAAAGGGTTAATGCTCATATGTAAATTTCAGTGATGGTTATAGATTTCATTAGCCGCTAGAAATGCACATAAGAGGAATGTGTGCTCACAGACAGGTAGCGCATCATCCGATTGGGAATCGGAAGTGCACCGGTTGACCCCAGATAAAAGGAGCAGTGCTCAAGGGGTAATTATCCTAATTACGAGTTAGGTTGAGTGGGTACAGGGTTGCGGCAGATGCCAGGCGGGATTGGGGTATCTTTTATACCCTGAGATACCCTTTAAGGCACCCTGATAAAAAGCATACCCTAATTTGTTACATAAATACTTGAATTCAGTAGATTTCATTCACAAAGTAGCAGATGCCATTTCGCAGTTGATATACCGGTTACATGGCCACTATGTTTACAGGTTATGGTGGATAATGTATAAGTTCCTCGCAACTTCAAAGCTAGGTGAACCTGATCAATACCTTTTAACTTGTTCATAAATGCCCCTAGCATATGTAAAAGGCAAGGGAATTTTTTTGAAAATCTTCCTGAATAAAAGCATGTTTTCAAGTTCACAACAGTGCGATATCTTATCAAAACCAGACGCGGCATGTAAGAAAGTTGCCAGTGACTCTTACAACTGGCTTAAGTCATGATCTTGCTTAAATATGGCAAAAAAGTGACAGTTTTTGAAATTCCTAATTCCTTATAAAAACCATACAGAACATGCACTCTTCAAATTTATTTTGAATCTATATGCTTTATTCCTGTTAAAACAACTCCCCCCCCCCCCCCCCTTTATGTGAAAAACTTGTCTCTGAATGATTGAAAAGCCATGATGGAAACCTTGGATTTTCCTTGGTTAATCTCTGGAATTCCTTGGTATATCCAGCTATATTTAACCATTCCAATGCTGAGGCTACTTTCATCCAAGGCACAAAAATGCAAAGATTTTTGAAAAGCATCTAAACCCTGTCAAGTTGGTATTCATTTGAAAGCTCTCGCTGAGTACTCTCAGATGAGTACCCATTTGCCAGGGTTTCGGTCATTTTTCAGTTTTTTTGCATCATATTGTATTAGCCAAATTAGCCACCAGCAGCATAAGGGTTAATAAAGGAATTATGCTTTAGCTATGCATATATAGGTAGTTTCAATTGATAGTCATTTTGTGGGCGACTGGACGTTTTATAGTTGTGAAAAACTTTGTCCCTGAATGATTGAAAACCCAAATCCTTTGATGTGAATTAATTAGAGATAACTGGCGTGCTGGCTGTTTGTACAGGTGCTGACTTACCTGGTCTGATTACAGGTGTGCAAGAGCTAATTACCATTATTACCTCACAGTTCGGCGCAACCCACTCATGCCTGCAACCCCATTAACCCTTATGCTGCTGCTGGGGGCTAATTTGGCCAATACAAAATGATGCAAAAAGCCTGGAAAAATGACTGAAACCATGGCAAATGGGTACTCATCTGAGGGTACTCAGCAAGAGCTATCTAATGAATACCAACATGACAGGGTTTAGATGGTTTTCAAAAAATTAAAACTGCCTCACTCTTTTGGTGATATCTCTAACAGATGCAATATTTAGGACATATTTCAAGGAAAGTTGTTCATCAGAACTTAATCTACAACTCTCCTTCAAATAGTTTGTGAATTTATGCTTCATTCAAAAGTAATTACCAAAAGTATGACGTGCAGACGATAGTGGCTAGATCTCCAAGCTTAAATTGGTTAAAAAGCATTGTCTGGACCTATTGAAAGAGTTCTTTATGTATAGAAGTCCCCACTTTTGGTAGTAATTAAAGAATAAACAGTGAATTTATTAAATATTTAAACAAAAAAAGATGTTTGGATTCTGGGGTACATTTTACCCTCAAAAGAAAGATGCTTGAAACTAGTGAGATTTATTATCAAAATATCAGGGTGTTTTGGGGGTATTTCGGGTATAATAGGGTCAAGAAGCTAATTACAGTTATTACCTCACCGCTTAGGTGGGTGTGCACGGGGGCGGTAGGCATGGAGAGAGTCTACCATTGTGGGTATTGAAAGTACCGAATGTCAGGGTGTTTCAAAGGAATCTATTAGCTATTGGAGTGGTGAACCCCCCATTTAACCTATAAATACTTACACCGGCCAAAGCAGCCTGGCAATTTTAGTGATACCCTTCAGTTGAAGATGTAGCTGGCAAAATATTTGAAGGAGAAATAGTAATCAGAAAATTACCAACAACTCTCCTTCCAATATTTTTAAAAAGTCATTCTTAATTCCAAAGCTTTTATCAAAAGAATCCTGAGTCCAGACGACACCAAGTTCTAGGGGAACTCCTAAGCGTGAATGGGTTAAATACTCAATCTCCCCAATCAAAAAAACTGCAATGCTAACAATTAACTCTTTTCTTGTAGAATAATTCTGATAATTTCCAGGATTCCTTTGGTGTAATCTCAGCCTTTTCAGCATACATACATTCATTATGTATTAGCAACTCACCATGGGTGATATTGATTCTGTAAAACACAGAAAGCATATAAGTGATTTTGTCCTAAACCGTGACTAGATTTTTCTTTTGTATAGTAAAATCAATATACAGGGCTAATTGGCTCTGGGTCACTTTAACGGGAATCAATTACATGGGAATATGCTGCGAGAAAAAACAGGAATATCAACATTCAGAACCCTTTCACACCTGGAGCGTACACAGGATCTGACATGAATAAAAATTTCTTGATCCAAAATTAACATTCTGAGAAGTATTTGATTATAAGTTTTTCATGATGTGTTGAATAATCCCTCTTCAAACATGTTACAAATTTTGCAAAGCACAAGAACACAAATACTTTTCAAAACCATCTAAACCCTGTCAAGTTGGTATTCATTAGATAGCTCAAACTGAGTACTCTCAAATGAGTACCTATGTGCCAGTGTTTCATACATTTTTCAGTTTTTTTGCATCATTTTGCGTTGACCAAATCAGCCACCAGCAGCATAAGGGTGGAATGATATGATTCAAGTTGAGGTCCTAGTGGTCGGACCATTTAACTTCTCCAGGGTTAACTCATTTGAGATTGTGTTCAAGAGTGTGTTTTGTAAAAAAAAAAACATCAACAAAACAAACAAAAAACAACGTTTGGTTAACAAGATATCTCAAAATTGATCTGAATGGGTTATTTGAATGGGTTACTTAAAAAGCCTGGGTGTTCTATCGGTATAGCTGGTAGTTGAATAGGGTTGCTGATCAAGATTTCTCATCACCAATTTAGTCAGGGCATTTTTGGGCACTACAGGCTTATATGGGTTACTCAAAAAGCCTGGGTGTTCTATCAGTACAGCTGGTAGTTAAATGGGGTTGCTGATCAGGATATCTCATCATCAATATAGTCAGGGCGTTCTGGGGTGCTACAGGCATGAAGGGGTTAGTAAAAAGCCTGGGTGTTCTATAGGTACAGCTGGTAGTTAAATAGGGTTTCTGATCAGGAAATCTCAGCCCCACATGGTCCTGACACTGTGGAATTGGTTGTTGTTCCTTATGATAGAACAGCTGTAGCTGAGAGAAAGGTATTGAGCAATCACTGCCTGCTGGTACCTAGAGTGGAGCACGCACCACTCAATGTGAGGATGATCATGATGAAGATGATGAGGATGATGATGATGATGATAAAGATGATGATGACTATGATGAAGTTGATAATGATGATGATGATGATGATAATGATAATGGTGAGGTTAATAAGAATATTATTGTTAATAATGATGATAAATAAATAGATAAATAAATAATAATAATAGAAATAATAATAATAATAATGATAATAATAATAATAATAATTATGATAATAATAATGGTAATGATAATGATGATAATGATTATTATTATTATTATTATTATTATTATTATTATTATTATTATTATTATTATTATTATTATCATTATTATAATAGTAATAATTAATGAAAGAGTAATATATATTTAGAAAATAATAATACTAATGATGATAATGATGATAATCCTAATACATTATTTCTCCTAAAATTGTCATCACAGTGACAATACCATGCATCTTCCAGCTAGGTGCATATTCCATTTTTTTTGTGAAACAAGTAGCTTGGTGATCCTTGTGATGGTGTAAAGCTTAGATATTGCCCAGATTTGCTAAGAAGACTTATATGTGGCACTATGTGCTTACTCTTTGTCATACACACCATAACAGAACTGTTTTCCTGCAAGGTTCATGTACAGTTTTTATAACGTACGTAGACAAGTGACCTTGACGACCTTGCAGTGATAGCTCATGCTCTTCGGGGATGGGAGATAAAGGGGGAAGAAAAAGAGGCGGCTTTGATGAGGAAGATGAACTCATAATGACGGAGCCTCTCTCTCATAATCCCAAGACGGCCAACGACGAGTCAGTGACTGAATTTTTAAAAGGCAGTCAGTGCAACAAACCCTGGTATTGATTTATAAATAAGGCAGGTTTAACCTATTTATGGCCAGAGATCTCAACCCTTATGCTGCTGCATGGTGGCTTAAATTTGGCCAATACAAAATGAATCAAAAAAAACTGAAAAGTCACTGAAACCCTGGCACATGGGTACTCATCTGAGAGTGATATACCCAACAAGGGCTATCCAATGAATACCAATATGACAGGGTTTAGATGGTTTTAAAATATGTTTGCGTCCTTCTTTGGACAAAAAGTACGGTAGGCTTCGCATTGGAAGGGTTAACCCATTCATACCTTGAGATTTTCGTGACAACTGTCATCTGGACCTGTCATATTTTTGAAAATATCACTAGAATGAAGCATAAATACGAAAAATATTGAAAGGAGAGTTGTAGATAGATTTCTGATGAACAACTCTCCTTCAAATATTTTCTAAATATTACTCCTGTTAGAGAAATAGCACCAAATTTGTCATATGGTTTAGGCTGCAACAGGCATGAATGAGTATGTTGTCTGACATTTTTTGAAAAAATTCAATTTCAAAATAAGAATGAATTTGTAAAATAATTGAAGCAGAGTTGTTAGTTAGTTTCAGATAATCATTTTAGCGTTAAATATTTTTGGATAATTGCCTCCGTTAAACAGATATCCCCAAAATAGTCAGGTGCTTATTAAATTTGCATACAGCCATGAATTAGTTGGACCCAAATTTCCGTAGTGGAAAACTCCTTTCTTGTTGTTTTCCTTTCTTTGTTGCCTTCAAGATTTAGTACGTGAGAAGCGGGAAGATGTTTTGTTTATTATGCGAGGTATCGCCACCTTGCACCGTGATGTACGCAGCATATCATCTATCAGCCTGTCTCTGTCAAGTTCCAGCATCTAAACCATTTCTCTTCCCATCCTTATACCAACACCATGCAGGTTCCTAGCGTACTGATCAGTGCTGCAGGTAGACGTTGAGAAAAATACATCTGACTCGGCTAAAATTCATGTATTTTCATCAAACATTTTGGGAGTTGCATATAAATATTACATATTTGATAATTATTTTAGCTTAAATTATTTTTGGATAATTTCTTTTGTTGGATTAATATCACCAAAATGTAGAGGTGTTTTTGGCACTAGATTTAAGAGGACCATACTGAGTATCGATCTCCTTCAAATATTTTCCTAAAATATATTTGTGAGGAATATATTGCCTCAATAGCAACCCTATTTCAAACAATAAATGAGCGATGAAACTCCTTTTAAAAAATGTAATGGAAGTATCTGTAAGACTTTAAAAAATAACTTCATAATTGAGTAAACATTAGTGAAATATTTGAAGGAGACTTGTTGCCTGGGTTATGATTGATATTTCTCTTTCAAATATTTCCTGGAATCAAAATACCCCAAAATAAAAATTAGGGCATTTTAGGGTTCTGCGGGCATGAAAGGGTCAAGGAGACTGGTCAGTGTCCACTACATTGTATTCTGACCAACCCTTGTCTGAAAAGAAGCGTGATTGGTTATATGCGTCGACTCAAATTACCGCTTACATCTACTCAAATTACCGCTTATGCACCCAGGGACATAATTGTCGACTCACGGCTGTTTACTGGTTAAATTGTTCGGTTCGAAAGCACCCCCCAAATGGCTAACAACTAGCAGATTAGTGGGGGTATTATACCCATATACCCCTTAAGGGCGAGGGTGCTTAAAGGAAACCGAATACCATCTGTGACCGACCTGTTGAATTGTGGGTATCCATTTGATACCTAAACACCCTGAGGGTAGTCTGTGGTCAGTTGTGGTACCCTAAAAGGGTATATTCAAGGGGACATCAGGAAAGTGGTTCATGTAGAAAAATTGCCTGCGGGGGATGGTCATATTCCCAGATAGATGAAAGGGATTGAGAAAATATGTTGATTAAGCCATTAACATCTAAAGTCTGCACCGTCTGACACATATAGAAATATCTTGATTTAAAAGCAATATTTTTAGAAATATTTGACTGAAAGTTGTTGTTCCTGTTGGGTTTAACAATCCCTCTTCAAATACTTTTCAATATAAACTCCACGTAATGAGTTCTGTTCAAAATTGTCAGACCATGTTTGTGCAGTCTAGGTACACATTGGTCAAGCCTTTCAGAACTGTTACAGTAGCAATTTTGCTCTGCATCCACCTTTAAACCTTTAATGCTGCTTATGGCTAATTGAGCCGTTACAAAATGCTGAAAAAGATGAAAAAATGACTGAAACCCTTGCATACTCATCTGAGAGTATGCAGTGAAAGCTATCTAATGAATACCAACATGATAGGGTTTTCAAAAATCTTTGTGTTCTTGTGCTTTGGACGAGAGTAGCCTCAGCAATGGAAGGGTTAAAGCCAAGAATAGAAAAGCTTATTATGCAACTCTATACATTTCCTTGATGTACTAACCCTAGTTGTCAAATTGTCATTTGACACCCAGGGGAACAGTCCAGGAATTGAGGAGAAGTTGTTAGTTGCATTCATGACAAATGTCGTCTGGATGTTTGCTACAAATGAGAATAACTTCTGAACAAAATGAATTCTTGCAATTTTTTTTAGGAGAAGTTGTCAGTTGCATTCTGCTTAGCATTTCTCCATCCAAATTTTTTCCAAACTTTGATTTAAAATATTGCCAATATTGTCAGAGTTACATAAGTTGTCAGTTACATTCTGGTATTTGTTATTGTTTGTGTTAACCCATTCATGCCCAGAGGTGACTCATGACAAATATCGTTTGGATGTACACTGAATATGAGAATAACTTCCCAATAAATCATTTTCTTGCTAAATATTTTATGAGAAGTGTCAGTTGCATTCTGCTTAGCATTTCTCCATCAAATGTTTTCCATACTTTACTATATTCAGAAAGGTATTGTCAATATTGTCAGATATTTTTTGAGCGAAGTGGGCATGAATGGGTCACATGACCAGCCACCTGCCCACAGGGGGCGCTGTAGGACATGGCGGGATATCCTAACGGGGACATTGGCCGGAATCACCCTTAGGCTTGAATGTCGATCACCAAATATTCAACCAGCAGATCTTGCTCAACAGTCTCGTCATGACTCCTAGTCAAGGTGATGACGAGAACTACTCAAGAGGTGCGTTCTGCGTATGGATACTGATGTTTGCCTTGTCCCATAGATGTCCGTAGTACCCAAAACCGTCCGGACTGTTTTGGTGATATTCTTTGAACCCCTTAATTCATGCTAAAGAATACTTATTGAAATTGTCGTCTGGATCAATGAAAATTTTGAAAATACCTTTGGAATAAAGCATCAAATCAGATAAATTTTGAAGAGGGTTTTTTCATTCGGTTATAGTTAACAACTCTCCTTCAAATATTTTGTAAAATTGTACTTTGTTCCCAAGTTATTGACCAAAGTATCATAGATCCAGACAACAATTTCTAGAAGCACCATTGATGCCAAGAGGTGTTGTCATGATGTTTTTGTTGGGAGTCCTTCCAGAAGTAGTTTGTATCCCTGACAATGTCTTTCCCTTTAGTGTTTGTCTGAGTGGAATGGTTGAATTGTCAATTTCAAGTACGTGTAGCTGTTATTGCAATGTCAAGGTCACAGCATGACCTTTGGGCAATTAAATGACCCTGAGTATTGTCAATACTGACCTTGTAATAAAAAAATCGCTGTTTTTTTCTGGATTAAACAGTTTCAGTTGCTTGAGGTTGAGCTTTGGCCATGTATTGAATGAAACTACAAGTTTTGGCAAGACATGTTAGGAATTGCTGATTAATTAAAAGATTGACATGAATAATTTGTATTTTTTTCTCAGGTTGTGGGTTAACTAGAATCTTTCGTTTTGAGTTTTATCTCATTTTGTTTTTGCAGCTATAAATACATGGAAATATATATTTTCCATATATATAATTATGTTATGCATAGATAGATAGGCTACAGAGCAAGACATTAAACCCATTAATGCTCACAGAGGCCAAAACTGCCTGACAATTTTGGTGAAATCTCTGAGGCAAAAGCATGTTTGGGAAAATATTTGAAGAAGTAATGTTTATCAAAACACTACCAACAACTCTCCTTCAAATATTTTGTAAAATCATTCTCAATTCATAAGTTATTGTCAAAAGTATCTTAGATCCAGACGACAATTTTTGGAGGAACTCTTAAGCATTAATGGGTTAAGGGAGTTTGCCACCTATAAAAGAAGCTAAAAATACCAAGGAATTCCTATCTTTAACATAGTAAATCCAAGGACTTCCCAAGATTTCGAAGCTTCATTTGATAATGGTTTATAGCCACAGTGTGTTAAATACAGGAAATATTATTAGTAAAAAAGTTCTG
>OZ012697.1:2563110-2580610 GCA_963942565.1 Maea johnstoni
ACTTAAGGATAGGTACCTGTACTTGATTTAATACCAAATAACTAAAATGAAAGGAAAAAAAGTACTGTATCGTCTGTTCTGCCATAGGTATAGGTACAGATACTCGGAAATACGGAGCTCTGACCAACCTTGTTTGTAGAAAATATTACCCACTGCCTGTCGGGGATACAAGCTAACAGGATAGGTAACCGTACTAGATATAATACAAAATCATAAAATGAAAGGAAAAAAGTACCGTATCGTCTGGCATACAAGCTAACATAGGGATAGGTACTGTAACTCGATATGATACCAAAATAACCAAATTGAATGAAAAAAAGTACTATATCGAAAAGTTGAGTATCATATTGCATTGTTTAAGACTTAACCCTTGTCATGCTAGACCCCCATATGGGAGAACCTATCCCCTGGGACCAGGGATATTATGGGTCTACCCACCAAATCAGAAGGATTTCATTGATTTCTATTACTGTTTCAATAATATGCTTCACAAACTGAAATAGAAACATAGTAAAAGGTAAAACCTTGATATCTTGTATAATTTAATACCCCTTTAATCGACATATGTAGTTTTTATTTTGCTAAGTGCAAGGGTACCCAAAGACCGGATATATCCGGTGTTGGTCACACAGGCAAGATATGTAGCACAGGATATATCCGGTGTTAGCAAGAGCAGGGTTAACCTATTCATGCCTGTAGCGCCCAAAATCGCCTGACTATTTTGGTGATATTTTGTTGACATGAGTAATTTTAAGAAAATATTTGATGGAGAAGTATGGATCAAAAAAGCAACCCACAACTGTCCTTCAAAAGTTTTAAGAATTCGTGCTTAATTTTTAAGTTATTTTGAGAAGTATCAAAGGTCCAGACGACACTTGTCAAGAAGATCTTTAGGTATGAATGGGTTAAAGTATATATCAATTGACAATTGATTGATTGTATTTATAAAATTAATTGGTAACTAGACGTGTCCACTTGTTGTTTATTTATGAAATCAGGGACGTACCTACTTATCCATTTTTCCTGATGAAATATACAATGCTGACAGTGCTGAATCTAACAAAAGCAGGTTCCTGGAAGGCATCAACCCTTTCAATGCTGAGGCTATACTTTCATCAAAGGCACAAAAATGCTGAAATTCTTTGAAAACCTTTAAACCCTGCAATGTTGGTATTCATTGGAAAGCTCTTGTTGAGCCTTAACAAATGAGTACCCATTTGCCAGGGTTTACGTTATATTTCAGCTTTTTTCGCATCATTTTCTATTGACCAAATTCGCCACCAGCAGCACAAGGGTTAAAAGCATCATTAAAGTATGATGAAGGAAGTCTGTGCGAACTACCACCAGCAGTCAATACCAATAGTTCCGCTGAGATGAGAAGTTAATCATATTTTACCTGTTAACCCATTCATGCTCATGTGTCTCCCTGGGAAGTGTCGTCTGGATTTCTTGTACTTTTGATAATAACTAAGGAATAAGACATTAAATAGCAATATATTTGAAGGGGAATTGTGCGTTTGGTTCTAAACCACATTTCTGCTTGAAATATTTTCTGAAAAAATGCTCTGCTTGAAAAGATATTACGATAGATGGATAAAACGATGGATAGGTAGCAAGAGACCAATTACCATATGCGCTATTGTGAAGACCTGGCAATCTTGAATCTCACCTCAGTGTGACATCACTAGAAGACAATTAAAGACCAATGAGGGCTCTTGTATCATTTACATTACAGAGAAAGTAGCGTACCAACAGGTTTCATAGCTCAGGATAAGGGTTAACCCTTTCAATGCTGAGGTTACTTATGTCCGAAGCACAAACATGCAATTTTTTTCTGAAAACCATCGAAACCCTGTCAAATTGGTATTCATTGGATAGCTCATGTGCCAGGGTTTCAATAATTTTTCAGGTTTTTTTGTTTCATTTTGTATTGGCCAATTTAGCCACCAGCAGCATAAGGGTTAAAAGGTTTGGCTGTACTAGTTTAAGGCAATATTCAGGTACAGAATGATGTAATATTCTCAATTAACAAGAAAACAATTACTCTAACTATAGCAAGAGGAAGGACAAATCATAATATTTCATTACATAATAAATCAGATTTCTAGTAATATTATAATGGTATAATTCATTTGTGATAAGAAAATCAATGTAATGCAACTATGATTAATTGAAAGACAAATAATACTATTCTATCATATACAATTACAATGTGTGGTATACTTTACCAGTAATAATACACTTATTCAAGCAACAACATTAGTGGTAAGGATTAGTACTATCATGATACTTTAACCCATTAATGCTCACAGCAGCCAAAAGCAGCCTGACAATTTTGATAAAATGTTGCAGGCAAAAGCAACACTGGGAAAATATTTGATTGAGAAATGTTATCCAGAACATTGCCAACAACTCTCCTTCAAATATTTTGTAAAATCAAACTTAATTCTGAAGTTATGGTCAAAAGTATCATAGATCCAGACGACAATGTCTGAAGGAACTCTTAAGCATTAATGGGTTAATGTATAACCATGCCATCATTAGATATGGATCGATAATGCTTTCTCATTTCAAGAAAACAATTATCAGTGAAAATATTTTTACTGAAGGTCAACATAACAATGGTAGTCCAATTTAAAGCCATACATTTATTAGTGATAGATTTATATGGCGTTCTCATTCCATGAATGCAATTACTATCGAAAATATTTTTACTTAAGATCAACACAACATTGATATTTTATTTTAAAGCCATACCTTTGTTTATGTGGTGCATTGATAGAAGTTCTAAAGGAACCATTGCTTCATCCATTAGTTTTCAAGGGGACTTCTCAGTGTGAATGGGTTATATAATCAGTTCATGCAGTTTTGATAAGGGCAATTACGTTGTATGTGCTGTGTAACTATTGATGCCTCAAGCGTGGGGAAGTGGATGGGACTTTATCTACTTTGATTGTATGGTATGTAGCATAGAGTACCGTGGTATGGGAATATGCTGTTAGGCCAAGAAAAATATATTGTTTGTTTCCTGTAACCGTCTGAAAAAAATTAGGGTAGGTAGGTCGGTAGAAATATTTTTTTTGCATAATTCTTTTGGTCAAAAATGTGTGTTTTATGAATGTTTTAAGTTGATTGAGAGTTGGGAGGGCAGAAAAAACTTTAGGGTAGGGATTTTTTTGGATAAAAACTTGTTAGGGTAGGGTTACAGGAAACAAACAACTTTTTTTAGGCCTTATGTACTACTTCTTGTATTGACTCATGAAATGTTCAGCTGTAGGGGGAATGATGGCTCAACTTGGAAGAGTGGAGATGATGAAGATGATGATGATGATGATGATGATGCTGCTGATGATGATGGTGATGATGATGATGTTAATGCTTATGATATTGATGATGATGCTCAAATGACCATATAAATTTCACTTATTATTTGTATCACTACTTCTACTACAGTACTACTACTACTACTACTACTGCTGCTGCTACTACTACTACTACTACTACTACTACTACTACTACTACTACTACTACTACTACTACTACTACTACTACTACTATTGCTACTACTACTACTGCTACTACTACTACTACTACTGCTACTACTACTACTACTACTACTACTACTACTACTACTACTACTACTACTACTACTACTACTACTACTACTGCTGCTGCTGCTGCTACTACTACTACTACTACTACTACTACTACTACTACTACTACTACTACTACTATTACAACTACTGCTGCTGCTGCTGCTACTACTACTACTACTACTACTACTACTACTGCTACTACTACTGCTACTACTACTGCTACTGCTACTACTACTACTGCTGCTGCTGCTGCTGCTGCTACTACTACTACTGCTACTACTACTACTACTACTACTACTACTGCTACTATTCACCATCCCTACTTCTAGCTTGTCGGACAACACATATAAAGGGTCAAGAAGACAAATAGGCATTTACAAATGCAACAGCTTTACAGCTGCCTTTACGTCTACCCTTCCATTGTGTTAGCTGATTGCGACTTAGAAATAGATTTTTAGCACCAATAGTATTGCCGTTCTGACTCTCTCGGTATCCATCGAGTCGAGGGGCTTGCTGGAGTAGGCTGAGCACAGCGACGACGACGGACCAGCTCCGGATAGAGCATGAGATTTATTTGCATAGGTTTCTTCAGGCATGACTAATGAAGCGATGTTAACAATCAATCCTTACTAATCAAACTGTTAGCGAGGCAGTCCGCATGAGCTCACAGGTTAATTACAGGTGAGCCAACCTGGCAGCCAATTAACCCATGCATGCAAAATTGTCGTCTGGAATTTTGATACTTTTGACGATAACATGGAAATAATTTATTATTTTACAAAATATTTGAAGGAGAGTTGTTGGTAGTGATATTATGAACATTTCTCCTACAAATATTTTCCTAAATTTTCTATTGATTGAAAGTTTTCATCAAAATTGTTAGGCTGTTTTTGGCCTCATGAACTTTATGTGCATTAATGGGTTAACCTATTCATGACCAATTACAGGTGAGCCAAACTGGCAGCCAATTAACCCATTGATGCTTAAGAGTTACACTCAAATTGTCGTCGGAAATTTTGATACTTTTGAAAATAACTTGGAAATTATTGATTGTTTTACAAAATATTTGAAGAAGAGATGTAGTGAATGATCTTATGAACATTTCTTCTTCAAATATTTTAGTAAATTTGCTTTTGCCTTATAGTTGTCATCAGAATAGATTGGCGTTTTTTGCCTGCTGTGAGCATTAATGGGTTAACCTGTTCATGACCTCATTGACCTGATATCTAAAAGAGAAAAAATAATAAAAAGTTATCAAAAACAATGATAAAGCATTTCTTTATTTTGTAAACATGCATGCAAAATTGTCGTCTGGAATTTTGATACTTTTGACGATAACATGGAAATGATTTATTATTTTACAAAATATTTGAAGGAGAGATGTTGGTAGTGATATTATGAATATTTCTCCTACAAATATTTTCAGAAATATTTTCACACCATATCAGTTGAGGCGCATTTGGCTGTAGAATAACCGCCTGTGATCCGCCTACCTGTAATCAGCAAGTCTTTGATGTCAGATCCTAGAGATAGAGCCGTGTACAGGTATGTTTACCTGGCGATCACAGGAACACCTGTCACAGCTACACAAACAGACAGGTACAAAGTAGGGGTCACCAGGGGTCATGTAGAGGTCACCAAAGGTCATACATGATCTACAGGTTCTTCACGGCTCCAAATACTTATAATGATATATCATCAACGGTTTACCCTTCAAATGCTGAGGCTAAATTCTTTCGTCCAAAGCACAAGGACGCAAAGATTTTAGAAAACCATTTAAACCCTGTTATGTTGGTATTCATTGGATTATAGCTCTCGCTAAGTACTCTCAGATGAGTACCCATTTGTCAGGGTTTCAGTCATTTTCAGGTTTTTTGCATCATTTTGTATTGGCCAAATTAGCCACCAGCAGCGTAAGGCTTATATTTTGGCCTAATTTTCAATCCCCCTGACTTGTCGGCATTGTATAAACTTTAGAGCCACGTCAGATGATGCTCATATCTGAGCTTTACTAACTTCACCAAAAGAGATTTCCTCATGTGGCCAGTGGCCCTCCACCACACAGGAGAGTCTGACTTTGACGTAGGGCCTACACAAGAGGCTGATTTCGAGCCCTGTCAGACGATGTTCATATGTGAGCTTTACTATCTCCACCAAATGAGAGTTCCTCAAGTGGCAAGTGCCCCTCCACCACACAGGAGAGTCTGACTTTGATGTAGGGCCTACGCAAGAGGCTGAGTTATGAAGAGGATTTGACCCGTGCCCAACGTATCCCATAATTCATCGGCCGTTTGATTTCGACTTCCAGAAATCAATGAAATCGGTGCGGCTAATTTGAGTGAAAAATAAATACCTGCCATGTCTGGCACTTTGCCCGAGCATTTTACGGGAGAGATCGGTCGCTTAGACACTCCATTAAATAATGATATAGATGGTAGCATGACCGAGATTCATCCTCCACACGCGCGATGCATACTAAACGGGGCATCACTCTGCATAACTCTCCGGATGATTGAGGGGAGAAATTACACGAGAGGTTGAAGAGTTCACGAACCTGTGGATTTCAGACGGAGAAACCTGTAGACTTGTCTAGCTAGGTCCCAACAAAACCCATTATCACATTAATATTCAAGGTGGCTGAAAGCAGCCTGACACTTTTGGTTAAGTCTTGCTTGAAATAGCAAATATAGGAGAATATTTGTAGGTGAAATGTTATTCGGAATAATTCCAACAACTCAACTTCAATTTTTTTTTCGCCAGCATTCTCAATTTCTAGGTCATTGCAAAAAGTATCCAAGATCCAGGTTGTTGTCTCCTAGTGACGTCACACTGAGGTCAGATTCCAGACCCCTGACATAGCCAGGCCTTCACTATAGCATATATAGTAGTTGGTCTCTTGCTGGTGGCTGGTCCATGTGCTTCTAAGGTTACATTTGTAATGAAAAAGGATTATTCCTTCAAGAATGTTGTTTAGAAGTGTCAATACTATTGAAATGTGTATGTGTATAGGGGTTTGTTCCAACTTTTCATCCCCCCCAACCACACAGGAAATTGCCATCAAGTTTAGAAATTTACAAGTATTTGAGCATTTGATATGGACTTCATGAAGTTAACCCTTATGCTGCTGGTGGCTAATTTGGCCAATACAAAATGATGCAAAAAAACTGAAAAATGACCGAAACCCTGGCAAATGGGTGTTCATATGAGAGTACTCAGCTAGAGCTTTCCAATGAATACCAACTTGACAAGGTTTAGATGGTTTTCAAAAGTCTTTGTGTCCTTGTGCTTTGGACAAAAGTAGCCTCAACATCAGAAGGGTTAATGTAATTATTGACCCAGCCATACCTGTGGCGACCCCAACAATGACATATTTAATACCTTCCTGCTAGCATCATTTTTTGAAAAATTAGGAAAGAACCATAAAAACTTTCAAGGTGTTTTTGATTCTTCAGGTTTGAAAGGACTATGAATTCAAAATAAAAAATAATATTTCAGACGTTTGTGATTATGATGTATAATCTTAGAACACCTGGTTGCCCCGGGAAACAGTCACCGTGGCAACAAGGGCATGCCAGCACCCTCATGCATATTCCATCATACGTCAGTGTTTGCACACGTCACTAATGAAAACGAACGAGGAGTGAACCTGGCGACCTCGGGTGCTAAAGGGTTAATGCTAATTAGTGGTTGACGAGAAAAGGCGGAATGCGGAAATAAACGAGCCGGGAAACCGGTGGCAGACTTCGGAAGAACAATTACAAGAGGAAATTAAAATGGTGTGGTGTTCCTTAATTAGCGCAGACTGTCATTCGCAAAGGGCCTCTTGGCTATAAACTTCTGAGTGGCTCCAAATGGTCCGGCAGTTGAGATAGAGCTCAAGTCTGATTGGATAGGAAGGCAATTGGTTGGCTCAGACAATCGGCTTTCAATGCCGGTTCGTAGAGACGAGATATTCATGGGGTTCCTCACTCCACTGCAATTAAGTGTCAGTCAGGATGGCAAGAAACGGCGTATATATTTTTGTAGCAAAAAAGTTGTGACAAATATGGTTCCCAAAATCTAAACAATGATGATGATAGTTATGATGATGATGATGAAGAGGATGATTGTGATGATGCTGACAATAACTAAGGTGTGGAATGACTTATCAGTGATGGTGATAAGGATGATGATGATAAGGATGATGATGATGATGATGAAGATGATGATGATTATTGATGATGATGGTGATAAGGATGATGATGATGATGATGATGATTATGTAGCCTATGATAATGACATTGATGATGTCGAAGATGATGACAATGATGATGATGATATTGCCCTGGTCCCTTACTATCAATAAGAGTGATTATGAAATGAATGCTGATGGAGAGAGTTTGGGTTTAGAATTAAGTTTATTATTACTTTACTTCATTAAAACATTTAAGAATTCAACACCCAAAACTAGCCTATAACATTGAGGAAATCTTTAAAGAAAAAGCATAATAGGGAAAATATTTGAAGAGGAAATGTTAATCAGAACTCTACCAACTGAAATTGTTTTTAGAAACCATTCTTTATTACCAAGTTAATTTCAAAATTATCATAGATTTAGCATTAATAGCATTGCAATCAAGCTTAAGTATATTTTTTCATCAGTATCATCATATTGAGATGTATAACTTCAAGGGAAACTTTGAGCATCAAAAGGTTAACCCATTCATGCCTATAGGGCCCAGAACTGGACTAATTCGTTGATATCTCTCAAACAAAAGCAATTTTCAGAAATTATTTGATTTGAATTATTTCCTTCAAATATATTTTCAATTTATGATTAATTTGTAAGTTATTTTCAAAAGAAGCATAGGTCCAGACAACAATTCCTTAACCCATTCACACTCAAAAGTTCCTCTCGAAATATCGTCTGCTACTTTCATACTTTTGAAAATAACTTGGGAATGAAACGAAATTCACAAAATATTTTAAGGAGATTTGTTGTTTGTCGTCTGATCAACATTTCTCTTTCAAAAGTTTTCAAAAAAATGCTTTTGTAAGTGAAATATTTTCGAAATCGTCAGGCCTCTTTTGGCCGCTCTGAGTGTAAATGGGTTAAAATAGGAACTCAACCCTCATGCTGCTGCTGCTGGCTACTTTGACCAAACAAAAGGATGCAACAATCCTGATAAATGATTGAACCCCTGGCAAATGGGTACTCATCTGAGAGTACTCAGTGAGAGCTATCCAATGAATACCATCATGACAGGGTTTAGTTAATTTTCAAAATCATTGCATCCTTTTGCTTTGGACGAAAATAGTCTCAGCATTGGAAGGGTTAACCCATTAATGCTGGGTTCCTCCAGATATTGTTGTCTGGATATATGATACTTTTGATAATAACTTCAAAATTGAGAATGACTTATCAAAATATTTAAAGGAGAGTTGTAGGTGATGTTCTGATTGACATTTCTCCATCAAATATTTTTCTTATTTTGCTTTCTCATGGAAGATTTCATTAAAATTGTAAGATTGTGTTAATGAGTTAATGAGCATGAAAGGGTTAAATAGAGGGCGCTGTTATCAATTTACGTTCAAACCAACGCAACCTGATCTTGATTTAGTACCTCCTTGGTCGGGTCCGAATCTTCAAAGGAATGATGGATCCCCTCAAACTACGAGAAGCGGACGCGTCCTGATAAGCGATGTCTTCGTCTTGGCCCGTTCCCACCTGCATCCATCCCATAATTTAGGCGAGGCGGCTTCTCGTCTGACGGGATAATAACGGCAGAAAGAGGCGAAGCTTCTTGCCAATGCGACATGTAGATAGCACTTAATTGTCCAGCGTATAAATCGCTGCTTGGCAATTATAGAACATTTTGTTGTCTGGTAGCGGAAGAATGTGACATCAACGCGAAAAACAATATAAAGCACAACACACAACTGGGGGCTTGAAATTGATAGAATAGTTGTTGTTTTTCATGTAGATAGCACTTTTTGTGTGGCGTATGGCCTATAAAATCGCTGCTTGGCAATTATAGAACATTCTGTTGTCTGGTAGCAGAAGAATGTGACATCAATGCGAAAAACAATATAAAAACACTACACACAACTGAGGGCTTGAAATTGATTGAATAGCTTTTTGTCCTGACAATATCACTTAATTGTTCAGACTGTATATGGCTCGTTGGCAATTAAAGAACAATCTGGTGTCTGATAGTTGAAGAATCTGATACGATACAAATATATATATAATTGAAGCACAAATGGTATTGAAATTGATAGAAAGCATTTTTTTTCATTTACATACCACTTAATTGTCAGTGGCATAAATTGCTGGTTGACAATCATAGAACAATTTTGTGTGCTTTACATAATTAACCAAAACAGTTTTAGTTCAAACATCTTCTCAACTAAAAGAAGATTTCTCCAGAACAATACCACAGAAGTGAGCTGAATATTTTGTTCATGAAATTAACCAATTTGTCTATAACATAATCATTACCATCTATTAGGCGTGATGAAATTCTTCTGGACGTTAAGTAGGGATGATTTGTATATAGTTTGACTGTCCGTTATGTTCGTTTAATGGCGAGGGTAGGATATTAGATACGCATTAAGCGTTTGCCTTTTATTATTTAATGCTGAGATTTTTCCCCGGAATGGCGTACGTAATGCTTTAGAGTAAAAGCATGTAGACGTAAATGAATTTGTCATCCCGTAACCCTTTCATGCCTGGAGATTTTTTTCAACTGTGTTGTCTGGACTTTTGATACTTTTGAAAATAACTTTGAAAATAATCACAATTTTACCAAATATTTGAAGGAGAGTTGTGTGTTGGGTTTTGATCAACATTTCTCTTTCAAATATTTTCTTTAAATTTTTTCTGTTCGAGAGATATCACCAAAATAGCCAGGCGGCATTGGACCCTACAGACATGAATAAGATGTGTCGTTTGGATGTGAAGTGCTGAAGAATATCACTTGGAAGTTAACCCTTATGCTGGTGGTGGCTAATTTTGCCAATACAAAATGATGCAGAAAACCTGGAAAATGACTGACACCCCAGCAAATGTGTACTCATCTGAGAGTCCTCGGGGAGGTCTATCTAATGAATACCAACATGACAGGATTTAGATGATTTTCAAAAATCTTTGCGTCTTTGTGCTTTGGATGAAGGTATAGCCTCAGCATTGGAAGGGTTAAGCATGAAATACCAAAATATTTGAAGATGATTTGTTGGTAAAGTTCTGATTGACATTTCTCCTTCAATTTTTTCTTTAAATTGTGTATATTTGAAAGTTATTACCATATTAACCAGGCTACTTTAGGGTGTTACAGGCATTTAACAACTTTTAACCCATTCATCTCTGTAGCAGCCAAAAAACAAAAAAACTATTTTTGTGATATCTCTCTAACTAAAGCAATATTTAAAAAATATTTGAAGGAGAGTTGTTCATCAGAACTCTATCTACAACTCTCCTTCAATTATTTTGTAAATTTATGCTTCGTTCCAAAGTTATTTCTAAAATTATGACAAGTCCAGACGACACTTGTCAAGTCACAAATTGTTTATTAACTAAGTGATCACTTTTCTGATGCAGACATCCTTTCATCTTTATGACAATGGTTGTTGGGTGGTCTGCTTAATTGCTGATTAGTCTGGAGTAAGGCTTTAATTACTCCTGTCATGTCCTTATGATGATAGAGTGATAAATAAATTATACACAATATGGATGCCACTTTTTGTGTATCTTTTAACACATGCAAGGTTGGAGGTGCCTTTATGACAGTCCCAGCTGGATGTACAATACTTAGAAGTATATGTTTCAAAAAAAGCATCTTTTGAAATAGTTGTAATGCAGTTAATGTCCATTTGGTTGTGATTAACCCTGCTGAGGCTACTTTCGTCCAAAGCCCAAGGACGCAAAGATTTTTGAAAAACATCGAAACCCTGTCATGTTGGTATTCATTAGATAGCTCAGGTGAATACTCTCAGATGAGTACCCATAAGCCAGGGTTTCAGTCATTTTTCATGTTTTTGCATTATTTTGTATTGGCCAAATTAGCCACCAGCAGCACAGGGGTTAACATTTTCCCTCAAATATTTTTAAAGATATGCTTGTAAAATTAACCCTGATATGTTGCCACCAATAAGGATGGCTATTTTGAATGCTCTACAGGCATGAATTGGTTTACCCATCCATGATACATCCTTAACCCATTAATGCTCACAGAGGGCAAAAACGGCCGGACAATTTTGATGAAATTTTTCATCTTAAAGCACAATTGGCAAAAATATTTGAAGGAGAAATGTTTATCATAACATTACCAACAACTCTCCTTCAAAAAATTTGTAAAATCATTCTCAATTCAAAAGTTATGGTCAAAAGTATCTGAGTTTCAGACGACAATTTCTAGAGGAACTCTTAAGTATTAATGGGTTAATTCATTAATGCTTAGGCGGTCCTCCAGAAATGTTGTCTGGATCTCTGACACTTTCTACAACAATTTCGGAATTGAGAATGATTTTATAAAATATTTGAAGGAGAGTTGTTGGTTTGGTCCTGATAAACATTTTTTCATCAGATATTTTCCTAAAAATGCTTTTGCCAGCAATATTTCATTAACCCATTAGCACTTGAGAGTTCCTCTAGAAATTGTCGTCTGGAACTCAGATACTTTTGACCATATCTTTTGAATTGAGAATGATTTTACAAAATATTTGAAGGAGAGTTGTTGGTAATGTTATGATCAACATTTCTCCTTCAAATATTTTTGCCAATTATGCTTTAGGATGAACGATTTCATCAAATTTGTCCGGCCGTTTTTGGCCTCTGTGAGCATTAATGGGTTAAAGTAATTAGTTGTGAGGAGCTTTAGGCTGCTGTGAGCGTTAATGGGTTAATAATAATGGCAAGTTTTTTGTTACTAGAGAATATTTTAGAAAATATTTGAAAGCGACATTTTGATTGAAATCTGTGCTTTATCTTCTCTTCAGAATTGATGTGAATATATGATTAACTTCAGAGTCATTTCAAAAGAAGCGTAGCTTCCCAATAATCCATTCATGCTAGAAGATTTACTCGATAAGTATCATCTAGACCTGTCATTCTTTTATAAGATATTTTCTGAATGATAAATTAATTTACAAACTACTTGAAAAAGAGTCGTAAATAGTGTATCAATGAGCAACTCTCCTTCAAATATGTTCTAGATATTGCTTTCATTAGAGAGATATCACCTAAATAGTCAGGCAATTTTGCACACTATATATATACAGGCATGAATCGGTTAACCCTTTAATGCTTAAGAGCTCCTCCAGAAATTGGCGTCTGGATCTTATATACTTTTGACAATAACTTTGGAATTGATAATGATTTCGCAAAATACATGAAGGAGCGTTGTTGGTAATATTTTGTTCAACATTTCCCCATCATATATTTTCCTAATAATGCTTTAGCCGGCAAGATTTCATCAAAATTGTCAGGCTGCTCTGGTCGCTGCATGTATTAATGGGTTAAGCTTATTGGGTAGATATCCAGGCATAAACAGGTTAATGGGAATTGCCAGTAAGTGCTTTGGTTTATTGAATTAGGCTTTGTTAGATTTTTTTCTTTATTGCTCAGGAAAGGCACTTAAGAAACTGGAGAGTTTAAATGGAGTGTAAGAGGGAAAGTGGTCTAGTCTGCCATTTTCCAGCAAGGAAGGTTAACCCATTCATGCCTGTAGCAGCCAAAACCGCCTGACAAAGTTGGTGATATCTCTTAAACAAAAGCAATATTGAGAAAACATCTGAAGGAGAAATGTTCATGAGAACTCTATCTAAAACTCTCCTTCAAATATTTTGCGCATTTATACTTCTTTCCAAAGTTTAATTCAAAAGTATGACAGGTGCAGACGACACTGGTCAAATAGATCTCCAGGCAGGAATGGGTTAAGTACTTGGTGAACACATTTTTATTTTTGAACAGCGATTTTCTGTGTTTTTATTTGTGTATAAGCGTAAAATAGCATTCAGTTTCAGATTTTAACTTATGTTTTTGTTCTTTTTCAGAATTGTAAATGTTGATTTGGGATTGGTTAATTAAAGTAATAGCTTTTTTCAGCTTCTTTGAGGAGAAGCAAGGCCAAGGGCTTTCCATTAACTTATTCATGGCTGCAGATTTTCATAACAAATGTTGTCTGGACCAATTTCGCTTATGAAGATAACTTTGAAATTATTCATAAATTCACTAAATATTTGAAGAAGAGTTGTGAGACAATTTCTGAAGTACACTTCCAATATATTCTTTAAAAAAGCTTAATATGTGCAAAGATATTGCCATAGTGGTTAAGTGTTTTTGTGCATTACATGCATGAATAGTTTAATTAGTGTAACACTTAATCAATTCATGCACCCATAAATATACTTAATACTCTTTCAATGCTGAGGCTACTTTCGTCGAAAGCACAACTACGCAAAAATCTTTGAAAACCATCTAAACCCTGTCATGTTGGTATCCATTGGATAGCTCTCATTGAGTGCCCTCAGATGAGTACCCATTTGCCAGGGTTTCAGTCATTTTTCAGGTTTTTTCATCATTTCGTATTGGCCAAATTAGCCATCAGCAGCATGAGGGTTAATGGACTTATTTGGTAATACCTAAATTGTATCCAGGGCTCTCAAGATATTTTTCATAAGCATTTGAAGGAGCGTTGATCAAGAACAAGAAAGTGGTGTTTAGATGGCAATTAAGACTTGTGAAAGGTTTAAACTGTAACAGAAAAAATTGTGTTTCAAAAATTACATTTTGAATAAGTATTCCCATGTGTAAATATATATATGTTTATATTCATGTTTATCTTTTTGTCTTTTTCAGATGTGCCCTTCAAGGCCAAACAGAGGCCACCCACAGGTAAGAAAAATTATAATTAATTTATTTGAAGTTATTTTTTGAGGATACAAACATTTTTTCTATATATCTATCGATGTATTTCATATATATATATATATATATATATATATGTATTGAGTAAGTTCGTCAATCAAAATGATAGATGTTGGGAAATAGATGTTACTGTGAAAATTATATATATATATATATATATATATATATATATATATATATATATATATATATATATATATACGTAAATTTGCTGTAGGTAAAATGTATATGTACCATTGTATGATGAGAAAAAAACATATTTCATTATGGTGGGGACCAGACCTTGGTTTTTATGCCAGACTGTTGACATGGGTAATTGTGATAAATCTATCGGTACATTGTATATGATATAAACGTCAATCAGAATGATAGATTACGATGGGGAACAGTCATTATTTTGATGAAGCAGTGCCGAGAGATGTATTTCCATCATAGCTATGGGTGAAATGTATATATATATGTATATATATATATATATATATATATATATATATATATATATATATATATATATATATATATATATATATATATATATATATATATATATGTATATATATATGTATATATATATATATATATATATATATATATTAATTATGATATACATTACCTGTTCATATCATGAAGCTTGCTTCGCCAATCGCTCCCTGACAATCGCCAAAAGTTTTAATTCCCCGTGATGTCCGTAGATGGCGCCTCCGCATGGCCTCCAATCACGTGACGTCGCCATCTTGTTTAACCCTCTTGCGATTGTCAGCGCTCCCGATAGCACGCATGTGATCGTGGTCCCGGTTTTCCTGCCGTTTCTCCGTTTTCGTGCCGCAACTAGCATTTACGCCGCAATTATTAGGATTTGAGTATCTTAAGCCGTCTAGGGGTATACTTTGTACCCCTTCGATTTGTCTTATTTCCGATTTATTATCGTTTTTGTGTTTCTTGTTTACACTTGTGTAATCCAAGATGGCGGATTCTTCTCAGGAAGGTTTGTCTCAATCCCGTAACCCCTCTCCGGCTCGAGACCGCTCTTCGGACGGCGAGTCAGACGGGGCTACGAAGCCAGCAGCACGGGCCTCTTCGGGGACCCGGTGCACTGGACCGAGTTGCTCCCGGTGGGCGATGACGTTCAAGGCCGACGAGCCTTGGACGCACCATCGTCTATGCGGGACGCATCTCGTCTGCACACCCTCAGGCGCCGTCTGTGCGGTGTGCAGTGACTGGTCGGCGGAGATCTGGAAGGCCTTCAAGGCCAAAGATCTCCAGTTTCAAAAGAAGCGGGATTACCGGGCTATGTCCGGGAAAACCCGTTCCCAGTCCCCGGCAAAGGCCCGGGAGCCGGTACCCCCGGTCCCATCTCCTATTGTGCTGGACAGCCCGGACCCGTCCGGGGCTGAGGCCCCGCACGGGAAGAAGAAGGACGTACGCCGGACATCCCGTCCGTCCCGTACGCATAAGAAGAAAAAGAGGAAGTATTCTTCCCCGTCTTCTTCTGAGTCCTCTTCTCCCGGCTCGTCCACCGGGACGTCGCCAGACAGAGGACGTAGACATAGGTCTCCGTCACCTAGGTACCGTCACCACTCCCAGCACCGTCACCACTCTAGACACCGTTCGCGGAGGTCAAGAAGTGGCGAACGTCGGCCTACGGCCTCCGTCTCTGCGACGCCAGCACGCCCATCAGGGTCGGGTCTCCCCGCTGATGGTGCGTTGCTGGAGCAGTTACTGCAGCAAACCTTTAGCAGGTTTTCGACTGCAAAGACTGCCCTGCCTCCTTTTCCCTATCCCGGCCAAGGACCAGCTGCGGCGACGGCACCCGCGCCAGCCGCAGTAGCCCAGCTTCCGCATAGACCGGCTCCGTCGTCTGATAGGACGGGTCATGAAAGAAGGATCGTCCACAGCCCGTCTGTGGAGATCCCTGTTCGGACATCTGGCGAGCATGATGTATCTGGTCCCAAAAGCCAGACAACACATCCGCCCGCTCCAGTTCTTTGTCCAGAACCAATGGTCCCAGGACATGCCGGACACAACCCGGATACGCCTGACCCAGAGTGCCCGGATCCAGCTCGAGTGGTGGCTAGACCCCACCAACTTGACTTTAGGAGTTCCTTTCTCAACTCCAGACCCGGCACTGACAATAGTGACCGATGCTTCATCCTACGGATGGGGCGGTCACCTGGGCGACCAGACGGCTTCTGGCGTCTGGCCCGACCAATGGAAGAGCAAGCACATCAACTGGCTGGAACTCCAGGCAGTGTGGCTAACTCTGAAACATTTTCAGGACCAGGTTCGAAACCAAGTAGTGGAAGTCCTATCAGACAATTCCACCACGGTCTCTTACATCAACAGGCAGGGCGGGACACACTCCCTGACCCTATGCCACCTGGCCCTGGACATGTGGGAATGGTGCGACCAACTGGCCATTGTACCAGTAGCAGTCCATCTTCAAGGGACACGCAACGTCCTAGCGGACGCACTGTCCAGGGGGAGGTACTGCCCGACGGAGTGGTCCCTACACCCTCCGACGCTCAGAGCCCTGTTCTCAATCTGGGGGACTCCCATGGTAGACCTGTTCGCAACACAGAAGAACAGGAAACTACCGATGTTCTACTCCCTATACAGGGAACCAGAGTCGAGCGGGGTCAATGCCCTGACTCAGAATTGGGACGCTCTGTACGGGTATGCATACCCCCCCATAGCACTGCTCCCCAGAGTGCTCAGGAAGATCAGACTCCACCCAACAGCGGAGGTGATCCTAGTGGCCCCATTTTGGCCGAGCCAAATTTGGTTCCACCCACTAACCCAGATGTTAGTGGACTTCCCCAGGAGGTTGCCAGACAAGTGGAACCTCCTGAAGAACTCCGAGACGGGGGAATTGTACCCAGAACCCAGCAAGCTCCGATTGGTTGCGTGGAAAATCTCCGCCAGTCCTACCGGGCACAAGGGTTTTCTGAGGCAGTTGCTAAACTCGCCTCCTGTGGTAAACGACCCTCAACCTATAGGG
>OZ012697.1:2585610-2595004 GCA_963942565.1 Maea johnstoni
AGCTAGAAAGTAGACTGATTAAATCATGAATAAAATAGATTACTCCTACAGAAAGAGAAAGAGACTTCTGATTGCAATGATTCAGTTATTTATTTGGAAAAATTGCTAAAAAATATGAAAGAAAATTCATTGAATAAAATATGAATGATATTTTCAATCCAAACCTCTCCATTATTTCCTTTACAAATAAATAAACAACTATATAAAGGATAACTTTTTAAGAGATAATTATATAATAATAATAATCATATAAGTATATGAAGGATAATTTTTGAATAGATTTTTATAATGATAATTATTTAGTTTTATGAAGGATAATTTCTAAACTAAAATTATATGATAATAATTATATAATAATATGAAGGATAATTTTCATTCCTTATCTTTTCATTTCATTCCTTAATTTTTTAAATGTTGAAAATATTTTCAGCGTTTGCACAAGGCCATGCAGGGTCTTAGTTTCGAAGGTATTGACATTCAGACGTCATTTACTCTGACCCGATACAATATTAACTGAGAATTCTTCTGGGAAATTCCAGTGGAGGTTTCGAGGCTAGGAAAGTAGCACACTTTCGTATTTCCAATTTGCCTTTGATTATTTTGGGAACTTGTGAAAAAACACCCTAAGTCAGCAAACTATTTTCGGAATATGCCTCAAAGTATCAATTGGCATTTCCTTGAAAACATTTTGACATAAATGCTTATTGCAGCTGCATCATTTTGTACTTAACCCTTATTCTGCTTGTGGCTAATTTGGCCAATACAATATGATGCAAAAAACCTTAAAAATGACTGAAACCCTGGCACATGGGTACTCATCTGAGAGTACTCAGCAAGAGCTATCCAATGAATACCAATATGTAGGGTTTAGAGGGTTTAGATGTTTTTCAAAAATCTTTGTATCCTTGTGCGATAGACGAAAGTAGCCTCAGCATTGGAGGGGTTAACCCATTCATGCTCGCAGTGGGCAAACACTTTTTACAATTTCAGTGAAACCTTGTTATTAATAGGTGAAAGGATATTTTGGAAAAGATTTGAAGGAGAAATGTTAATCAGAACACTACCAGCAACTCTCATTCAAATATTTTGTGAAATCATTCTTAATTCCAAAGTTATTTTCAAACGCAGCGTAGATCCTGACAACAATTTCTGGCAGTGCTCATTAGCCTGAATGTGCTAATCAAAAGTTATTTGCAAAAGTGATATTCAGCTGGACAAGCAACATTTAGCATGTAGAGCTCTATGTAGGAATGGGTTAATGAAGTCATCCTTGGAGATCTTGACAAGTGTCGTCTGGACCTATGTTACTTTTAGAAATAACTTTAAAATTGATCTTAAATTCACAAAATATTTCAAGGAGAATTTTGCGTTGAGTTCTGAAAATCATTTCTCCATCAAATATTTTCCTAATTATGCTTATTTCAGAGAGATATGCCTAAAAACGTCAGACGGTTTTGACAGCTATAGGCATTAATAGCTAAAGGAGAAACAATATTTTCTTATATAGCAAAAGATGCTCAGTTCGGTCTATTGCCTTGACATCTGGAAATTTTTCATCACACATAAAGTGCAATATTCTGTAGCAGAGCCAGATGGCTCATTGACATGAATAATGAAAAACAAATGGGAAAATTTATGGTAAGAATCCTTAATATGAATCCTATTCTATTCTTCCACAACCAGCTTGAATATCACAGACAGTACTGAGGGGAGATTTATGATCGGAAATTTTACTGAAGGTGGTATGCCTATTAGAAAACTAGAATATAAAACCCATTAACCCATTAATACTTAAGAGTTCCTCTAGAAATTGTCGTCTGGAACTCAGATACTTTTGACCATAACTTTTGAATTGAGAATGATTTCACAAAATATTTGAAGGAGAGTTGTTGGTAATGTTATGATCAACATTCCTCCGTCAATATTTTTGCCAATTATGCTTTAGGATGAAAGATTTCATCAAAATTGTCCGGCTGTTTTTGGCCTCTGTGAGCATTAATGGGTTAAAGTACTAGCAACAGGAAAGCAACATTGTAAGGTGCTAACAACAGAAAAGAATGGGCTAGCCATTCTAATGGCGCTGTTGTATAGAGCTTTGATGGGCGGAAAAGATTTACCTTTATGCTGCTGGCGGCCAATTTGGCCAAATACAAAATGATGCAAAAAACTTTTTTAAATGACTGAGAGCTTTCCAATGAATACCAACATGTCAGGGTTTAGATGGTTTTCAAAAAACTTAGCGTCCATGTGCTTTGGATGAAAGTGGTCTCAGCATTGGAAGGGTTAAGCATGAAAGGGTTAAAAATAGGGCTTGGTTATCAATTTATGTTCAAACCAACTTGACCTTATCTTGATGTAGTACCTGCTTGGTTGGGTCGAATTCAAAAACCTTTGCGTCCTTGTGCTTTGGCCGAAAGCAGCCTCAACAGTGGAAGGCTTAAGATATTCCTAAATAACATTCAGGGCAGAGGCAACAACTCTCCTTCAAATATTTTGTAAAATTATTCTCAATTCTAAAGTTATTGTCAAAAGTAGCATAGATCCAGACGACAATTTCTGTAGGAACTCTTAAGCATTAATGGGTTAAGGGCAAAAGCAACAACTCTCCTTCAAATATTTTGTAAAATTATTCTCAATTCTAAAGTTATTGTCAAAAGTAGCATAGATCCAGACGACAATTTCTGTAGGAACTCTTAAGCATTAATGGGTTAAGGTATTCCTAACAAGATCACTGAGGGAGATGATGGTAATGAGCTGTGTTTAGGGTAATAATACCCTGTAAGCTACATGGCATTAAAGGCCGGTCCTCTTACACAATCACACACCTTTCATCAATCATTCACTATCAGCCAATCTTCCTCAACTAGCGGTCTGCACCACATTCCTCTGACCTGGTCACCCTTATAGTGAGGGGCTGGCCTGATAGTCAAGTGGTTAGAGCATTCACTATAGATTCAGCCCCATTTAGAGCTGATTCACTATCAGTCAATCTTCCTTGACCACCTGTTCAGAGCATTCCTATTCCTCCAACCCATGAATCCTGTGTGTGTAGAGGGGCAGTAGACTAGGGGTTACAGCATATATGTGTGTGTATATATATATATATATATATATATATATATATATATATATATATATATATATATATATATATATATATATATATATATATATATATATATATATAAATGTGTGTATATATATATATATATTTATATCTATATATGTGTATATATCTATATATGTATATATATATAAATATATATATATATATATATATATATATATATATATATATATATATATATATATATATATATATATATATATATATATATTTATAAATATATATATATATATATATATATATATATATATATATATATATATATATATATATATATATATATATATATATATATATGTATATATATATTTATATATATATATATATATATATATATATATATATATATATATATATATATATATATATATATATATATATATATATATATATACAGTGTCACACACACACTGTACATACATGTAGTAGTGTTGTGAATACTATCAATTGGGATAGAATCATTACCTTATATTCCAGGGAGACACAATTATTAGACGTATGCCTTTGAATAACAGTGTGTTAGGTGAAGTAGCTAGGTCTCGTTTAATGATTTCTCGTTTAATAATTTCTTTATACCAGCGTTATTGGTAGGGCCGGATAGCCATTTATCAAATACAGTCACATCAAGGCTGCAAGTGGATGAATGCTAGTCAATTTATTTTCTGAATGATTAATTCATTTTCTCATATCCAATTGATGGCTGGAGCATGCAGGTGATTTTGGTAGACGTTGTTTATGGTCACTTTTTGCCATTATAGGCTGAATTAGGATTAACTTCTTTATTTTGGAAAACTATTTCCATTTTGAGTTTCATAGTAAATCAGCAATACCCAAAATGTAAAATATTTATGTTAAACAGCATTTACAAGTGTAGGATACAATAATTGCAGGAAAAATAATGCTTCAGGAAATAAACATTTTCTGATGACCTTGACCTGATTTTCAAGGTCACTGGAATATTAAACAATACAAAATGATCTCAACTTCTATTTTCCACATGAATATATAGAATGAAACTGGACTAAATAATCATTTGGTTGAGCAAAGTAGAACTTTAGAGTGCTCTACTTATGCCCTTGTTCTCTAGGTCAAGGTCATTTTGGTTTATAAATATGTCCAGTGACAATTGCATGTAAGGTACGTAGCCATAAGTTATGTGAATGCCGTGGTCAAAACAAAAATATACATATATATATATATATATATATATATATTATACACAATTTTTGGTAATAAATTAAAAGATTGAAAAAGAACATTTGATGACCAGGACATATAGGTCAAGGTCGTTTTGGTTTATAAATATGACCAGTGACCATAGCATGCAACATATGCTACCATGCTTTATGTGAATAGTGTGGAAAAAATATATGAAATATTGATAAATGAGAAATGGAAAGAGAATATTACCTAATGTCAAATATTGATTAAATTGATTGAATTTGGGTATCCATGCATTTGTTGATTAATGAGATAAATATCTCTTTGGGAAGATCAGGCAATTTTAATTTCGGAGATCTTGTTTACTGTCCTAATCAATTCAATTCAGATATCTTTTGCTGTTCAGTACTTGTAAAAGCAGGCTTAGGAGAAGTTTATGGAGTCTAATTTGGTATCAGTGTCACTTAAGTATATTATCAATGCAACATTGATTTTTATTGTCACAAATTGAATTCTGGTTGTCAGTGATACAATTTGCATACTCAAAAAAACAGTTAGATCTCCTTTCTTTATGTACCCACAATTGTCCAATGATGCAAAGTTATTGAATTATCAATCTCAAGAGCTAGCTAAATAGAATGATCCACCTCTAACCGCTGCTAGCCTGACATCCCAATACAAACAACTTTTAGCCATTAAGTGGAAAGGATGCAAAGTTTAGATGTTACTGTTATCATTATAATTATAATTATTATTATTATTATTATTATTATTATTATTATTATTATCATTATTATCATTATCATTATTATTATTATTATTATTATTATCATCATTATTATTATTATTATTATTATTATTATTATTATTATTATTATCATCATTATCATAATTATTATTATTATTATTATTATTATTATTATTATTATTATTATTATTATTATTATTATTATTATCATCATTATCATTATTATTATTATTTATTATTATTATTATTATTATTATTATTATTATTATTATTGTTATTATTATTACTATTATTGTTATCATTACTATTATTGTAAAATCCGCTTGGGCCTCTTGACTGAATAGATAGATCACTAGCCCATAAGGCTTTTACGCAATCTTACGTGTGCCATTGTTGGACCCAGGACCCACTAGAAGTCTATGGCATGCTCTCCACTTAACGTTTTTAATTAGTCCGCTTTCTGCTCACGAGTCTCGATAGCACAGGAGAGCCCCACCTGCTCCTGACAGGAAGTACTCATATGCCACCTCCGTTTGCTGGAGAGCTCCACAGTAAATCTGGAGGCTTTCTTAGCTCCAGCGTCAAGTGTTTTGTTGGTTCTAGGAACAGTCATAAGCGGATATGAAGGTGGTCCAAGTTTCGTCAGTAAGACCAGTAATATGAAAAGTCTGGCTCCCTGTGGGGATGCAGGCATTTTACTGAACATTTTCTGAATTATTTTCTATAAGATAAACTGTGAATTAACAAAACATTTGAAAGGAAAACGAAAGTCAAGTTCATATGAACATTTCTTCTTCAATATATTTTCAAAATATGCTTTTGTTTCGGAGTAACCTAAATAATTGTCAGGCCGATTTTGCCACTGCAGGCATGAATGGCTGTATCAGAATTTGGCGAAAAAAATCTTTAGCCACATTTGTCTTGAGAACATAAGAATCTCATATTTAGACCAAGGAATATTGAGAAATTACTTAATTTTTGTTTTTGGGGGATGCAGTTTTATTTTACTTTTCTATAATGCCAATGTTTTCTTCTATTATACTAATGTATTTCTGGATGTATTTATATAAGCGTCCAATTTCTGAGTATTCAACGAAATCTTGAGCAGTAAAAGGAATCTTCTGTCGCTATCCGAGCCACGCGTCACCAGCCGTTAGTTGTGTCAGCGTGAATTCCTGCTCAAATGATGGACGACTTTGGAGGCGGTTTTCTATTGGTCGATTCCTGAACCGTACATGACTTACGACGAAAGAAACTTATTTCCCATTTGGCAAATATTAACACCGAAATGCCGTCGAAAAACTCATCTTCATCACAGTTATAAAAGTGTCCATGCGCGATGATGTTTGACATCCGTAACATGAAAATATCGTCAGAAAAATTTGTATCAGTTAGAATCTTATTTCGGAGAGATATTTTTGATCTGTTATTAAATGAATCCTATGCCGAAGCTTCCTGGATATTTTAGTTCCAATAAGAAGTGTGATTTATTTTGTTTAAGCAGCAAATTAGGATGGCAACCAAATGCCTCTCAGCTGCTCAAATTGATTGCAGTTCGTTCTTCGCAATTCCTTTCGGTAATCCACCGTAAGAACTTCCAATTGAAATGAATGAGGGGAGCCATTTTCTTTAACTCTCGTGTGAATTAACCAAAACTCAGAAGCGTTTGAATGTTTTTAACCCTTATGCTGCTGGTTGCAAATTTTACAATACAAAAGGATGCAAACAAAGCTGAAAAATGACTGAAACCCTGGCATGTGGGTACTCATCTGAGAGAACTCATTGAGAGCTATCCAATGAATACCAACATGACAGGGTTTAGATGGTTTTCAAAAATCGTTGCGTCTTTGTGCTTTGGACGAAAGTAGCCTCAGCATTGGAAGGGTTAACCCTTACAATGCTGAGGCTATTTTCATCTTAAGCACACGGACGCAACGATCTTATCTTTGAAAATCATCTAAACCCTGGCATGTTGGTATTCATTGGATAGCTCTCGCTGAGTACTCTCAGATGAGTACCCATTTGCAGGGTTTCAATAATTTTTCAGGTTTTTTGCATCATTTTGTATTACCTAATCAGCCACCAGGAGCATATAAGAGTTAAACCCATTAATGCTTAAGAGTACCTCGGCTAATTGTTGTCTGATTCCATGATACTTTTAATAATAACTTAACAACTGAAAATTATTTTACGAAATATTTGAAGAGGAAATGTTGGCAGTGTCATGATTAATATTTCTCCAATTATTTTCCCAACTTTGCTTTTCCCTGAAACATTTCATCAAAATTGTCAGCTGCAAGCATTAATGGGTTAACCTATTGATACTAATAGTGGCTGGAAGCAGCCTGGCAATTTTAACGAAATCTCGCAGGAAAATGCAAAGTTCAGAATCTAATTTAATGAGGAATGTCATTAATTCATCATTGCCAACAACTCTCCTTCAAATATTTCACAAAATCATTCTGATTTTCAAAGTTATTTGCGGAAGTATCGAAGATCCAGACGACAAATTCAAGAGGACTAATTATAAGCATTAATGGGTCAAGGGGGTTGGGATGGTTATTCAATGGTACTATTGAGAGCTGGACGTTGATTGTCAGTTAGAGGTATAGAGGGAAGCCCTCTTGTGAGAGCACCTGCCCAGATCACACATCTTGAGATGCCCAGCATGTAATATACATGCCATTTCCCCTGTTAGGTAAGACCACCCACAGTCCAGCACTACTAATTATTTCCTATCACTGGCATAGAAGAGTAGGGGAGGACCAAGGATTTCTGTGTAGGGGGTTTGTGCAGTATGAGAGGGGGGGGGGGGGCGCTTTAACCCTTCCAATGTTGAGGCTATTTTTGTCCGAAGCACAATGATGCAAAGATTTTTGATAATCATCTAAACCCTGTCATGTTGGTATTCATTAGATAGCTCTTGCTGAGTACTCTGAGATGAGTACCCATTTGCCAGGATTTCTGTCATTTTTCAGCTTTTTTGCATCATTTTGTATTGGCCAAATTAGCCACCAGCATAAGGGTTAAAAGAGAGGTAGATCTACCTTAGCAAATGGGTACTCATCTGAGAGTACTCAGTGAGGGCTTTCCAATGAATACCAACATGGCAGGGTTTATCTGGTGTTTTAAAAATCTTTGCGTCCTTGTGTTTTTGACAAAAGTAGCCTTAGCATTGGAAGGGTTAAAAGAGAGGTAGATCTACCTTTTTGGTTTTTAAACCCCTTTGCTGCTGGTGGCTGATTTGGCCAATACAAAATAATGCGAAAAACCTGAAAAATGGCTGAAACTGTGGCACATGGGTAATTTACCTCAGAGTACTCAGCGAGAGCTTTACAATGAATACCAACATCATAGGGTTTAGATGGGTTTCAAAAATCTTTGCGTCCATTGCTTTGGACAAAAGTAGCCTCAGCACTGGAAGGGTTAACCATTCAACCTGCTGTGACTGTATTGGACATAGGTTGCATTTAGCATTGTGTATGTGTGGTACTGCACAACATTGAATTACAGATCTGTATTGAATTGCGCTAGTGCGATGAGCTTAGAATACCTGCACAGGCCCTTGGGAGATGGTCCCGACTAAGCTATACCAATGCAGCTATAAGTGGTATTTACAAATTTCTTCGCTATGTTGTCTTTATTGATCTTTAAGAGTTACTTCTTTTAGCACTGTGGGGTACTGCACAATACTGTATTAGAGATCTGTATTGAATTTCACAAGTGTGATGAACTTTAAGATCACTGAGGGCCGACTGTGCACCTTGGATTCTTGGCTATTAAGTGGTATTTACAAATTCCATGTCTTTGTTGTCTTTATTGATTATAGGAGGTTACTTTTTAGCACTGTGGGGTTAATTCTGCACAATACCGTTTTACAGATCTGTATTGAATTTCACAAGTGTGATGAACTTTAAGATCACTGAGGGCCGACTGTGCACATGGATTCTTGGCTAAGTGGTATTTACAAATTCCATGTCTTTGTTGTCTGTATTGATCATATTAGGTTAATTTTTAGCACTGTTGGGTACTGCTCAATATTGTATTACACATCTGTAGTGAATTGCACTAGTGTGAAAAATAGGGACAGGTACCGTTACTCAATACAATACCAAATAATAATAATAATAATAATTGGAATTTATATAGCGCCATTTCCATTTATAAAATGTTCAAAAGCGCTGCACATTGTCATAGTTTGAGTCATAGTCAACAACGCCTCAATGATGACATACCGATAACAAATTGGAAAAAGTATTGTATCGAAGAAGTATCGTATCGTTAAGATTCAAAATCGTTGTAACGTTGACTTAATTAATTCCTAATTTCCTACCCAGATGTCTACGTACAAAGATTTC
>OZ012697.1:2600204-2628683 GCA_963942565.1 Maea johnstoni
TCCCAGGCTTAACCTGTTAACTTAGAGACTATGCGAATGATTTTAATTTCCCAAATTTGCCAAAGAAATCACTTAAGAATGAGTTGGTGAAGGAACTGGGTTAGGTTTACTAGCTTTCAATGATAAGCTATTGTTTTGAGCATTTTATGGAAAAAGTAATGAAACGTGAAAACTTATAGAAATGTGATTTTTGTAGGCTATATATTTCTACGGAATTTTGTCATGCTAGATTTTGGATCATTTTGCTGTTCATGATATAATGAGAGATGGAAAATTTTGATAGTGCCTATGTAGCAATCACAGTGGAACCTGTGAACATGGAGCACTCATGAGAAATTAAGAAGTGCTCCACGTATGCAGGTCTCTGACATCACAGGACATGCAGATCAAGAAACAGTGTCATTGAATTAGCATCAATATCAATATATGGTAGAGAATAGTAGCAGAACTCCTACTACAGGTGAACTTGGATATGACAGACCACTGTACGACGGATTTTTGCATATGACAGACGTTATGCTTGGTCCCAGTCCGATGCATATCAAGTATTCGTCATATGTATACAACAGATTTTGCATATGACGGACCAATTTTCCTGGTCCCATTGAGTCTGTCATATCCAAGTTCACCTGTATTACAATCAGAGTCTAAGGTATATCTCACTCAGTTACATAAGTATCATTCTGTGAGATCTTATTTCATTTATAATTTAATATACATGTGAGTCATTCAAGTATGTAAAACTAAACACCCACATTGATCTTTCAAATCCCAGTCACTATGTGAGAAAGTTGCCAGTGACTTGGGGTTAGGCAGCAGTTTTTGCTGGGTAATCTGGTTTCCTAAAATCTCAACTGTTAAGTCATGACTTAATCATGGTATGGCAGAAAAAGTGATGAAAAAACAAAATTACCAACTCCCAAATATGTGTTTGTTCCTTGATCCCAGATAGGGCATGTGAGAAAGTGATCACTGCATGACTTGGGGTTAGGTGGTTTTCACTGGGTAACTATAGTTTCTTCCATCACTAACAACAGGCTAGTTACAATTTAGCCTACATATTGCAGAATCAGGATTCATTTTGACTCCTCCCCATTCATATTTTCATCATACTACTCTTAATACTTCCTATTCAGCAGATTGTAGGTTGTCGCTGCAAAAACACTGCACAATTAGGACCACATCTTTTGTCAGTTTGCTGCCTATAGATTAAATGCCCCCACTCTCCTAGCACAAAGCTTTGGGAAATTGGGCTCCTATCACGTATGGATAAACATCACCAAAATATTCTAGTAGCCAGTGATAGACTACTTGTCCACAGCATTTAGTAGCCCTTTCACCTATTCCCCTTATAATAAGTAGCCCATGAGCATATTATGAACTTTGATAAGACTTTCCTAAATATACAGTACTTAGCTCAATGGACCTACAAGCCCATTGTTTAAGCAGCCCTTCCATTACTTTTTAAAAGATTTGTATAGTCACAGGCTACAGGGTTACCTTGCGCTGTTACAGTATGCAGGTACTGCTGTGAAAATGCTCTATGTACAGAGGTAACCTATCAGGTTCCACTGTATATTATCCTCAAATACAATTTTCCACCAAACAGACTCAACAAATAATGAATGATTAAAATCAGTTCTATTTTTTGATACTTATATCAGAATATCAATGCAGCTTGCATTAGCTTGGTAATACATTCTTCCTGTTCCAACACATCTGAGGTAGCATTACAAGAATTAATAGTCAAAGTAATGTACATGTGCATATAAACTCATATTAGTGATGATATTACTAGTACTTTTCAGATTCAGTTTCTGCATCTAATCCCCCAAAACAGTAATCACCCAATTATATTTAGAAGGCTGGGCTTTTCAGCATTTCTTTCTTCTCAAACTGTTTGATAACAATGTTGTTGTTGATTTTGAAATTTGTCATCATAAAAACCACTGCTAGGGAGTATTTCCTGGTCATCAACTGGCCAGTGCCTTATATTATGAGGCATTAACTCAGGAAGAATGCTTTATAGCACTCAGAAAAAAAGCTTGATTTTTCTTTAAGTGTGATGAATGGGGAACATCCTCGAGGTAAAGCCACGTCTTCATAAACCACTATTTTGTGAAAAGACTATTTCCTGTGTTTTCATTCTTATAGGGGTCTATATAGGATCATTTTTAATAATGAAACACCACATCTACCTGTGGCACATCTTAATTGTTGAAATGCTGAATGGCAAACAGTGTTACAACTCCCATTAAAGGTCAATGTAAATGCTAAAAAGGGACTATTAAATGACACATTTCTTAATATTTTACCGCAAAAAGGTGAAAAATTATGCATGAATGTTAGATTGATCTGTGATATAATCAAATAGTCCATAGAATATCAGTTTCAAAGTTTTTGTCCAAAAAATGGCTAAATTGTTAAGCAGAGGTCACATGAAACTTCAAACACAACATCTCTATAATCACAGAAATCATAATGAATATTATTGTACCAAATTTAAATTCCTACCATGAAGTTTACTCTCTCTAGAAGCAAATCTCTAAATTCACATTTTTACTTTTTCTATAACATACCCAAAACCATAGCTTATCATTGAAAGCTATAGTAAACATAACTGAGTTCCATAGTCAACACATTCTTAGGTGATTTCCTGTGGCAAAATTGTGATATGGTCTCCAGGTTGACAGTTAAGCCTCAATAAATACAAATAAAATTGCATAATTTTAAAGGATCACCCATAAATTACTCACAGCAGGAGCTAATTTCAATCTCAAAAATCACATTTCTATTAGTTTTCACGTTTCATTACTTTTTCCATAAAATGCTCAAAACAATAGCTTATCAATGAAAGCTAGTAAACCTAACCCAGTTCCTTCACCAACTCATTCTTAAGTGATTTCTTTGGCAAATTTGGGAAATTAAAATCATTCGCATAGTCTCTAAGTTAACAGGTTAAGCCTGGGAAAATACAAAAAATGCATGATTTTAAAGGATATTACCAATAAATTACTCACAGCAGGAGCTAAATTTAATCTCAACTACTACAACACATCCTACAACCATATGCATCAATGGAAACATATTTGTGGCAAGTTTTATACATCTACATTGGAGGCAGCATTTTCCAGAAGCAAATTCCTAAAAACTCATGCTTTTGACGATTTTTCAGTAAAACACCCCAGATTTAGCAAGTCATAGGTTGGCAAACATAACTTATTTTCCCTATATGCCCATTCTTAGTTAATATTCTGTAACAACAATATCAGTCTAGAAACTTGGAATAAGATATAATAAACCTTTGTTCAAATAAATGAGAAATTACAAAAATTCTACTATTTTAAAGGTTTTTACCCCAAAAACACTCACAGCAGGGGTCAGATACATTTCATACTAACACAAAACATTTCATTAACATAGACATCCTTATAAAATGATTTGTGGCAAGTTTTGAGTTCCTACTATGAAAATTGCACCTTCCAGAAGCAAATCCCTAAAATCCCCTGTTTTATGTCATTTTTTCTGTATATTGCCCCAAAACGTAGCATGTCATGAAATATGCAAATATTACACACCCTGTCTATCATAACCTTTTTGGTTAGTTTTCTAAACCAGAACTATTTAGTTGAGAGTTTGGAATAGTCCACAGGGTGACATTCAACTCGTGGGAAATTACAAAAATCCTACTATTTTATAGGTTTTTACCCCAAAATCACTCACAGCAGGGTTCAGATACATTTCATACTAACACAAACCATTTGATAATCATAGACATCCTTATGAAATCATTTGTGGTAAGTTTCAAGTTCCTACCATGAAAATTGCACCTTCCAGAAGCAAATCCCTAAAATCACTAGTTTTAATGCCAATTTTTCTATAAAATGCCCCAAAACGTAGCATATCATAAAAATATTCAAACATAACTCACTTTCTGTTTCTACACCTTCTTGGGTAGTTTTCTAAATCAAAACTATTTAGTTGTGAGTTTGGAATAGTCCACAGGGTGACATTCAAGTTGTGGGAAATTACAAAAATCACTCATTTTTGATGATTTTTACCCCAAAATCACTCACAGCAGGGGGTTCATTGAATTCACACTAACGCAACATGTTCTATGATCAAAAGCATCCTCTTGAACACATTTGTAGCAAGTTTTGAGTTTCTATCTCAAAAAATGAATTTTCTAGAAGGAAATCCCCAAAAACATACTTTTTTGGTGATTTTTTGCATAAAATGCCCCAAAATTCCCTTATGAAGCAAAAGCAGACATGTCATCCACCCGTACGCTAAAGCCCACCCTATGTAGAGATGAATAAGCATGGATGACGACTTGTAACGAAAAACGCCATCAAAAATATTTCTAGAGCTCTTTTAGGGATTTGGCCACCCGCCTATAACACATGTCATTCAATCCTACAGTTACTGGCCAATAACAAACCTCTTAGTTTTGTCACTGTCTTTTCTGACAAAAAGCCTTTTTTAGACTGTACTGCGTGTATGAAAAATGTTTACCAAAAATCCCCCTTCCAATATTTTTTGAATTCTACCTTGTTCCGTTGTTACAACCGATTTTACCACAGACCTTGAGAACTCTAGGCAGTCGAGGGTTAATGCATGGTTGCAGCCATGTACTTCCTGTGTGGATTTCAGTCCAGACTCCCTGTCCTCTTCCTGTTGTTAGTAAGGAATACGAGCGTCAAAACCTTCAGAAAAGGATTTTATAATCTTGTCTCTGAATTCCATAAGATTTTAGAGAAATGGTAGGAAGTTCAGTAGTGTGTATCTAATGTTGAGGTAATGTCTGGAGTCTTAAAACCCTTTTCCTTTGATGAACCAATAAGAGGAAATCCTTAAAGAGGAAGATGGGTGTGTGCAATAGATAACTGTCTTTGTTAACCCTTCCAATGCTAAGGCTACTTTCATCCAATGTACAAGAATGCAAATATTTTTGAAAACCATCTAAACCCTGTCAAGTTGGTACTCATTGGATAGCCCTCACAGAGTGCTCTCTGATGAGTACCCATATGCCAGGGTTTCAGTGATTTTTCAGGATTTTGCATTATTTTGTATCGGCCAACTTAGCCACAAGCAGCATAAGGGTTAAGACTTCATGGAGACATGCAGCAGAATGTTCGGAAGCATGTATCTATTGTTCAGATCATGCTTAACCCTTCCAATGCTGAGTCTACTTGCATCCACTCAAAGAACAAGGACGCAAAGATTTTTGAAAACCATCTAAACCCTGTCATGTTGGTATTCATTGGGTAGCTCTCACTGAATGCTCCAAGATGAGTACCAATATGTCAGGGCTTCAGCCATTTTAAACGTTTTTTGGATCCTTTTCTATTGGCCAGATTAGCCACCTGCAGCATAAGGGTTAAAGGGCAAATGCACCATCAGAAAGATTTAGGTTCAAAATGATCTTTTACATGTCACCTTTCAAATAAGACCTCCCCCAAACCTGTCCTCTTCAGCACTACTCAGTTATAGCTTACAGAAGTTCAGCAAGCAACAGTCCTGAGACAGCTATACAGGGTCTCCATGCATCCCAAGATGCACTCTGTTTTTGACACCTTCTAAGCACCAGCCTGTGTCACTAGTGCTTCAGAGATAGCAGTAGCAGAGAAGCCTGCATGTATTTCCCTTACTTGCTAATCTTTATTCCTGGCTCATCCCTGATCACAATTTTTGGAAGCAAATAAAACTTCAAGAAGTAAAACTTACATAGTATGGCAGAATTGAGCAATTCAGGAATTTGAAGGAATGGAAATATCTGACTCACCTAGGGAACTTCTCCCTTAGACCCACATGATCCTTTACTCAATGGTGTCAGGTTCTTTACTCAAAGATAGCATCTTGATAACAGGAAGTTAAGGAATACACATACTAATAAGTCCTACACTATTCCCATGAGTAACTGCTAACTGACACAAGTGCTGCAATTTCCTGTAAGTGATTAGCACAAACTGATTTCATAGCAATTAGGAAGTAATGGTTTCTACCCAACAATAAGCTACAAATCAAAGACAAGCCACATAGTATAACTTCCAAGGATTGTTGGAATATACAATAGGAAATTGAAGAAGTTCAATCTTTGGGAATTGTGACAGCTTATTGAAAGCCAGTAATGAAAATCTAAGCAGGAAAGGGGAGCCCCGAGCCCCCTATTACTGCTATCTCTGAAGCACTAGTGACACAGGCAGGTGCTTAGATGGTGTCAAAAACAGAGTGCATCTTGGGATGCATGGAGGCCCTGTATAGCTGCCTCAGGACTGTTGCTTGCTAAACTTCTGTAAGCTATAACTGAGAAGTGCTCAAGAGGACAGGTTCGGGGGAGGTCTTATTTGAAAGGTGACATGTATAAGCTCATTTTGAACCTAAATCATTCTGATGGTGCATTTGCCCTTTAAGTGTGTTTAACCCTTTCCTGCCTCATCTGGACCTTTGATAATTTTTACAATAATTTGGGAAGAAATGAAAAATTCACAAAATATTTGAGGGAGAATTGTTGGTGATGTAAAGATTAAAATTCATGTTTCAATTATTTTTCCAATTATGCTTTTTGCCTAAAAGATACAATCCAATTTGCCAGGCTGCTTTTTCCCGCTGGGAGCATAAAGTGGGTTAAATGTATGGAGTGATGGATATTGAATAATGTTTTGTTTTTTGTTATATGAACATTTCCCGGGTCGCCTTGCAGACAAGACTAATATTTGCACTACAGTCTGGCAGTCGTTCTTGGTTTCTAGAGCGTCTCTGGAGTATGCGGATTGCTGCTCAGTTTATCAATGAAGTTACTCGAGCAATTAATCAATTAGGCACATCTCTAGTGTACTTAACCCTTTCATGCGTGAAGATACCAAGACCAGAGTCGTCTGGACCTTAGATACTTTTGAAAATAACTTTGGAATTAACCATACATTCACAAAATAATTGAAGGAGAATTGTGGGATGGACTTTGATCAACATTTCTCCCTCAAATTATTTCTGAAAATCCGTTTCTTTGGAGAGATATCTCCAAAAACGTCAGACGGTTTTAGGACCTACGGGCATGAATGTGTTAACCATTTTGATGTGCAGACATTTTCTATGAGGAGGAATATATCCATATATCCATATAGCACTAAGATGAATGTTTTGTTTTGGAATTATTTGCAAGGTATTCTCGGAAGATAAATATTCAAATATTCAAAGATATTCAAATATTCTTTCTACAATTACTCCCATTGTTAGGATAACCAGCAAGATAGCAGACTGATTAAACTACAAATAAAAGAGGTTACTCCTACATTAAGAGTAAGAGACTTGTGATGGCAATGATGCAGTTATTTATTTGGAAAAATTGCTAAGCCTAAAAGATATTAAAGAAAATTCATTGAATATAATATGAATGATGTTTTCATTCCAAACCTCTCCATGATTTCCATAACAAATAAGTAAATAACTATATAAAGGATAACTTTTAAACAAATAATCATATAATAATAATCATATAAGTATATGAAGGATAATTTTTGAATAGATTATTTTATAATGATAATTATTTAGTTTTATGAAGGATAATTTCTAAACTAAAATTATATGATAATAATTATATAATTATATGAAGGATAATTTTCATTCCTTATCTTTTCATTTCATTCCTTATTTTTTTAAATGTTGAAAATATTTTCAGTGTCTTAGTTTCGAGGTTACTGACATTCAGACGTCATTTACTCTGACCCGATACAATATTAACTGAGAATTCTTCAGGGAAATTCCAGTGGAGGTTTCGAGGCTAGGAAAGTAGCACTATTTCGTATTTCCAATTTGCCTTTGATTATTTTGAGAACTTGTGAAAAAACACCCTAAGTCGGCAAACTATTTTGGGAATATGCCTCAAAGTACTGTAGAACACACATATGACGCGTGTGCCAAATATAGCGAATTGGGGAGTTTTCGCAACATTGCGTATCTTTATGTTAGCAACGGCAGCCGCCGCTGACAGCGCCAGTACAGTAAGAAAAAAGTATAGCGTTTTTATATATAGCGAAGCGGAACCACACGCTATGTACGCTATATATAAACAGACGCTAAAATTGTGTGTTCTACAGTATTGGCATTTCCTTGACAACATTTTGACAGAAATGCTGATTGCAACTGCATGGTTTTGTACCTTAACCCATTAATGCTTAAGGTTTCATTCGGAAATTGTCGTCTGGAGCGATGATACTTTTGACAATAACGTTTTAATTGGGAATTATTTTACAATATTTTTGAAGGAGAGTTGTTGGTAATGTTCTGATCAACATTTCTCCTTCAAATAATTTTCCAATTGTGCTAAAACCTCTTCAAAATTGTCAGGCTGGTTTTGGCCGCTGTGAGCATTAATGGGTTAACCATTGTGTTGCTAATTTGGCCAATACAATATGATGCAAAAAACCTTAAAAATGACTGAAACCCTGGCACATGGGTACTCATCTGAGAGTACTCAGCGAGAGCTATCTAATGAATACCAATATGTAGGGTTTAGATGGTTTTCAAAAATCTTTGTATCCTTGTGCGTTGGACGAAAGTAGCCTCAGCATTGGAGGGGTTAACCCATTCATGCTCACAGTGGGCAAACACTTTTTACAATTTCTGTGAAACCTTATTATTAATAGGTGACAGGATATTTTCGAAAAGATTTGAAGGAGAAATGTTAATCACAACACTACCAGCAACTCTCCTTCAAATATTTTGTGAAATCATTCTTAATTCCAAAGTTATTTTCAAACGCAGCATAGATCATGACAACAATTTCTGGCAGAACTCATTAGCCTGAATGTGCTAATCAAAGGTTATTTGCAAAAGTGATATTTAGCTGGATAAGTAACATTTAGCATGTAGAGCTCTATGTAGGAATGGGTTAATGAAGTCATCCTTGGAGATCTTGACAAGTGTCGTCTGGACCTATGTTACTTTTAGAAATAACTTTAAAATTGATCTTAAATTCACAAAATATTTCAAGGAGAATTTTGCATTGAGTTCTGAAAATCATTTCTCCTTCAAATATTTTCCTAATTATGCTTATTTCAGAGAGATATGCCCAAAAACGTCAGACAGTTTTGGCAGCTATAGGCATTAATAGCTAAAGGAGAAACAATATTTTCTTATATAGCAAAAGATGCTCAGTTCATTCTATTGCCTTGACATCTGGAAATTTTTCATCACACATAAAGTGCAATATTCTGTAGCAGAGCCAGATGGCTCATTGACATGAATAATGAAATACAAATGGGAAAATTTATGATGAGAATCCTTAATATGAATCCTATTCTATTCTTCCACAACCAGCTTGAATATCACAGACAGTACCTAGCGGAGATTTATGATCGGAAATTTTACTGAAGGTGGTATGCCTATTATCCCATTAACACTTAAGATTTCCTCCAGAAATTGACGTCTGCATCTATGATACTTTTGCCAATAACTTTGGAATTGAGAATAACTTTACAAAATATTTGAAGGAGAATTGTAGGCAATGTTTTAAATAATACTTTTCCTTGAAATATTTATCCAATTATACTTTTGCCTGCAAGATTTCATCAAAATTGTCAGGCTTCTTTTGGCCGCTGCGAGCATTAATGGGTTAAAAAACTAGAATATAAAACCCATTAAAGTACTAGCAACAGGAAAGCAACATTGTAAGCGGCCAATTTGGCCATATCCAAAATGATGCAAAAAAAATTTTAAATGACAGAGCTTTCTAATGAATACCAAAATGTCAGGGTTTAGATGGTTTTCAAAAAACTTAGTGTCCATGTGCTTTGGACGAAAGCAGCCTCAGCATTGGAAGGGTTAACCCTTACTCTGCTGTTGACTTATTTGGCCAATACACAATGATGCAAAAAACCTAAAAAATGACCGAAACCCTGGCAAATGGGTACTCATATGAAAGTACTCGGTGAGAACATTCCAATGAATACCAACACGACAGGGTTTTGATGGTTTTCAAAGATATTTGCGTTCTTGTGCTTTGGATGAAAGTAGCCTCAGCATTGGAAGGGTTAAGATATTCCTAAATATCAATCCGGGCAAAAGTAACAACTCTCCTTCAAATATTTTGTAAAATTATTCTCAATTCTAAAGTTATTGTCAAAAGTAGCTTCGATCCAGACGACAATTTCTGTAGGAACTCTTAAGCATTAATGGGTTAAGGTATTCCTAACAAGATCACTGAGGGAGATGATGGTAATGAGCTGTGTTTAGGGTAATAATACCCTGTATACCCTGTAAGCTACATGGCATTAAAGGCCGGCACTCTTACACAATCACACACCTTTCATCAATCATTCACTATCAGCCAATCTTCCTCAACTAGCGGTCTGCACCACATTCCTCTGACCTGGTCATCCTTTAAGCAGGGGTTGTCCTGATAGCCTAGTGGTTAGAGTTTTCAATATCAGCCAATCTTCCTCAACTGGCAGTCTGCACCACATTCCCCTGACCTGGTCATCCTTATAGTGAGGGGCTGGCCTAATAGCCTAGTGTTAGAGCATTCACTATAGATTCAGCCCCATTTAGAGCTGATTCACTATCAGTCAATCTTCCTTGACCACCTGTTCAGAGCATTCCTATTCCTCCAACCCATGAATCCTTCAAGTGTGTGTAGAGGGGCAGTATAGGGGTTACAGCATATATGTGTGTATATGTGTGTGTGTGTGTATATATATATATATATATATATATATATATATATATATATATATATATATATATATATATATATATATATATATATATATATATATATATATATATATATATATATATATATATATAAATGTGTGTATATATACATAATGTATAAATGTGTGTATCTATATATATGTATATATGTATGTATATATATATATATATATATATATATATATATATATATATATATATATATATATATATATATATATATATATATATATATATATATATATATACAGTGTCAGACACACTGTACATACGTGTAGTAGTGTTGTGAATACTAACAATTGGGATAGGATCATTACCTTATATTCCAGGGAGACACTAATAGACGTATGCCTTTGAATAACAGTGTGTTAGGTGAAGTAGCTAGGTCTCGTTTACTGATTTCTCGTTTAATAATTTCTTTATACCAGCGTTATTGGTAGGGCCGGATAGCCATTTATCAAATACAGTCACATCAAGGCTGCAAGTGGATGACTGCTAGTCAATTTATTTTCTGAATAATTAATTCATTTTCTCATATCCAATTGATGACGGGAGCATGCAGGTGATTTTGGTGGACGTTGTTTATGGTCACTTTTTGCCATTGTATGCTGAATTAGGATTGACTTCTTTATTCTGAAAAACTTCTTCCATTTTGAGTTGCATAGTACATCAGCAATACCCAAAATGTAAAATATTTATGTTAAACAGCATTTACAAGTGTAGGATACAATAATTGCCAGAAAAAATAATGCTTCAGGAAATAAAACATTTTCTGATGACCTTGACCTGATTTTCAAGGTCACTGGAATATTAAACAATTTAAAAGGATCTCAACTTCTATTTTCCACATGAATACATAGAATGAAACTGGACTAAATATTCATTTGGTTGAGCAAAGTAGAACTTTAGAGTGCTCTATTTATGCCCTTGTTCTATATAGGTCAAGGTCATTTTGGTTTATAAATATGTTCAGTGACAATTGCATGCAAGGTATGTAGCCATAAGTTATGTGAATGCCGTGGTCAAAGCAAAAATATACATATATATATATATATATTATACACAATTTTTGGTAATAAATTAAAAGATTGAAAAAGAACATTTGATGACCAGGACATATAGGTCAAGGTCATTTTGGTTTATAGATATGACCAGTGACCATAGCATGCAACATATGCTACCATGCTTAATGTGAATAGTGTGGAAAGAATATATGAAATATTGATGAATGAGAAATGGAAAGAGAATATTACCTAATGTCAAATATTGATTAAATTGATTGAATTTGGGTATCCATGCATTTGTTGATTAATGAGATAAATATCTCTTTGGGAAGATCAGGCAATTTTAATTTCGGAGATCTTGTTTACTGTCCTAATCAATTCAATTCAGATATCTTTTGCTGTTCAGTGCTTGTCAAAGCAGGCTTAGGAGAATTTTATGGAGTATAATTTGGTATCAGTGTCACTTAAGTATATTATCAATGCAACATTGATTTTTATTGTCACAAATTGAATTCTGGTTGTCAGTGATACAATTTGCATACTCAAAAACAGTTAGATCTACTTTCTTTATGTACCCACAATTGTCCAATGATGCAAAACTATTAAATCATCAATCTCAAGAGCTAGCTAAATAGAATGATCCACCTCTAACCGCTGCGAGCCTGACATACCAATACAAACAACTTTTAGCCATTAAGTGGAAAGGATGCAGTATCAAAATTTAGGAGTTATTATTATTATTATTATTATTATTATTATTACTATTATCATTATTATTATTATTATTATTATTACTATTATCATTATTATTATTATTATTATTATTATTATTATTATTATTATTATTATTATTTATTATTATTATTATTATTATTATTATTATTATTATTGTTATTATTATTATTATTATTGTTATTATTATTATTATTATCATCATTATCATTATTATTATTATTATTATTATTATTATTATTTATTATTATTATCATTATTATTGTTATATTTATTATTATTATTGTTATCATTATTACTATTATTGTAAAATCCGCTTGGGCCTCTTGACTGAATAGATCACTAGCCCATAAGGCTTTTACGCAATCTTACGTGTGCCATTGTTGGACCCAGGACCCACTAGAAGTCTACGGCATGCTCTCCACTTAACGTTTTTAATTAGTCCGCTTTCTGCTCACGAGTCTCGATAGCACAGGAGAGCTCCACCTGCTCCTGACAGGAAGTACTCATATGCCACCTCCGCGTGCTGAAGAGTTCCACAGTAAATCTGGAGGCTTTCTTGGCTTCAGCGTCAAGTGTTTTGTTGGTTCTAGGAACAGTCATAAACGAATATGAAGGTGGCCCAAGTTTCGTCAGTTGTACCAGTAATATGAAAAGTCTGGCTCCCTGTGGGGATGTAGGCAATTTACTGAATGTTTTCTGGATGAATTTCTATAAGATAAACTGTGAATTAACAAAACATTTGAAAGGAAAATGAAAGTTCATATGAATATTTATTCTTTTTCAAAATATGGTTTTATTTCGGAATAACCTCAGTAAATGTCAGGCCGTTTTGCCACTGCAGGCATGGAAAGGTTATGGAAATATCAGAATTTGGCGGAAAATCTTTAGCCACATTTGTTTTAGGAATATAAGAATCTCATATTTAGACCGAGGAATATTGAGAAATTATTTGATTTTTTTTATGGGAGAATGCAGTTTTATTTTTCTCTCATATTAAGCTAATATGTTTTTAGATCTATTTATATAAGTGTCCAATTTCTGAGTATTCAACGAAATCTTGAGCAGTAAAAGGAATCTTCTGTCGCTATCCGAGCCACGCGTCACCAGCCGTTAGTTGTGTCAGCGTGAATTCCTGCTCAAATGATGGACGACTTTGGAGGTGGTTTTCTATTGGCCGATTCTTGAACCGTACATGACTTACGACGAAAGAAACTTATTTCCCATTTGGCAAATATTAACACCGAAATGCCGTCGAAAAACTCATCTTCATCACAGTTATAAAAGTGTCCATGTGCGATGATGTTTGACACCCGTAACATGAAAATATCGTCAGAAAAATTTGTATCAGTTAGAATCTTATTTTCGAGAGATATTTTTGATCTGTTATTAAATGAATCCTATGGCAAAGCTTCCTGGATGTTTTAGTTCCAATAAGAAGTGTGATTTATTTTGTTTAAGCAGCAAATTAGGATGGCAACCAAATACCTCTCAGCTGCTCTGAATGATTGCGGTTCGTTTTTCGCAATTCCTTTCGGTAATCCACCGTAAGAACTTCCAATTGAAATGAATGAGAGGAGCCATTTTCTTTAACTCTCGTGTGAATTAACCAAAACTCAGAAGCGTTTAAAAGTTTTTAACCCTTCCAATGCTGAGGCTATTTTCATCTTAAGCACACGGACGCAACGATCTTATCTTTGAAAACCATCCAAACCCTTGCATGTTGGTATTCATTGGATAGTTCTCGCTGAGGACTCTCAGATGAGTACCCATTTGCAGGGTTTCAATAATTTTTCAGGTTTTTTGCATCATTTTATATTACCTAATCAGCCACCAGGAGCATAAGGGTTAAACCCATTAATGCTTAAGAGTACCTCGGTTAATTGTTGTCTGATTCCATGATACTTTTAACAATAACTTAATAAATTATTTTACAAAATATTTGAAGAGGAAATGTTGGCTGTATCATGATTTATATTTCTCCAATTATTTCCCCAACTTTGCTTTTCCCTGAAACATTTCATCAAATTTGTCAGGTGCGAGCATTAATGGGTTAACCTATTGATACTCACAGCAGCATAAAGCAGCATGACAATTTCAACGAAATCTCACCGGAAAATTTAAATGCAAAGTTTGAAACTATTTTAATGATGTCATGTCATAAATTCATCATTGCCAACAACTCTCCTTCAAATATTTCACAAAATCATTCTGATTTTCAAAGTTATTTGCAGAAGTATCGAAGATCCAGACGACAATTTCAAGAGGACTAATTATAAGCATTAATGGGTCAAGGGGTTTGGGGGGGTTATTCAATGGTTCTATTGAGAGCTGGACGTTGATTGTCAGTAAGAGGTATAGAGGGAAGCCCTCTTGCGAGAGCACCTGCCCAGAACTCACATCTTGAAATGCCCAGCATGTAATATACATGCCATTTCCCTTGTTAGGTAAGACCACCCACAGTCCAGCTCTACTAATTATTTCCTATCACTGGCATATAGGAGAAGGGGCGGACCAAGGATTTCTGTGTAGGGGGTTTGTGCAGTATGAGAAGGGGAGGAGGGGGGTCGCTTTAACCCTTCTAATGTTGAGGCTATTTTTGTCCAAAGCACAATGATGCAAATATTTTTGATAATTATCTAAACCCTGTCATGTTGGTATTCATTGGATAGCTCTTGCTGAGTATACTCTCAGATGAGTACCCATTTGCCAGGATTTCTGTCATTTTCAGCTTTTTTGCATCATTTTGTATTGGCCAAATTAGCCACCAGCATAAGGGTTAAAAGAGAGGTAGATCTACCTTATTGGTTTTTAAACCCCTTTGCTGCTGGTGGCTAATTTGGCCAATACAAAATGATGCAAAAATCCTGAAAAATGACTGAAACACTGGCAAATGGGTACTCATCTGAGAGTACTCAGTGAGAGTTTTCCAATGAATACAAACATGGCAGGGTTCATCTGGTGTTTTAAAAATCTTTGCGTCCTTGTGTTTTTGACAAAAGTAGCCTTAGCATTGGAAGGGTTAAAAGAGAGGTAGATCTACCTTGCTGGTTTTTAAACCCCTTTGCTGCTGGTGGCTAATTTGGCCAATACAAAATGATGCGAAAAACCTGAAACATGGCTGAAACTGTGGCACATGGGTATTTACCTCAGAGTACTCAGCGAGAGCTTAACAATGCATACCAACATGACAGGGTTTAGATGGTTTTCAAAAATCTTTGCGTCCATTGCTCTGGACAAAAGTAGCCTCAGCACTGGAAGGGTTAACCATTCAACCTGCTTTGACTGTATTGGACATAGGTTGCATTTTAACCCATTAATGCTCACAGCGGCCAAAACAGCCTGACAATTTTGATGAAATCCTGAAGGCAAAAGCAAAACGAGGAAAATATTTCATGGAGAAATGTCAATCAGAATATTATCAACAACTCTCTTTCAAATATTTTGTAAAATAATACTTAATTTCAAAGTAATAGTCAAAGGTATCATAGATCCAGACGACAATTTCCAAAGGAACTCATAAGCATTAATGGGTTAAGCATTGTGTATGTGTAGTACTGCACAACATTGTATTACAGATCTGTATTGAATTGCGCTAGTGGGATGAGCTTAGAATACCACAGGCCCTTGGGAGATGAGGTGCCGACTATGCTATACCAATGCAGCTATAAGTGGTATTTACAAATTTCTTCGCTATGTTGTCTCTATTGATCTTAAGAGTTACTCCTTTTTAGCACTGTGGGGTACTGCCGCATAATACTGTATTAGAGATCTGTATTGAATTTCACAAGTGTGATGAACTTTAAGATCACTGAGGGCCGACTGTGCACTATGGATTCTGGGCTAATAAGTGGTATTTACAAATTCTTTGTCTGCGTTGTCTGTATCGATCAAAGTAGGTTACTTTTTAGCACTGTAGGATTCTGCACAATACTGTATTAGAGATCTGTATTGAATTTCACAAGTGTGATGAACTTTAAGATCACTGAGGGCTCTGCACAGTCAGATGGAGCCGACTGTGCACTATGGATTCTTGGCTAAGTGGTATTTACAAATTCCATGTCTTTGTTGTCTGTATTGATTATAGTAGGTTAATTTTTAGCACTGTTGGGTACTGCTCAATATTGTATTACACATCTGTAGTGAATTGCTCGAATGTGAAAGATAGGGACAGGTACAGTTACTCAATACAATACCAAATACCGATAACAAATTGGAAAAAGTATTGTATCGAAAAAGTATCGTATCGAAAAAGTATCGTATCGTTAAGATTCAAAATCGTTGTAACATTGACTTAATTAATTCCTACCCAGATGTCTAAGTAGAAATTTTCTATTTATGTGTGAAATTTCTGAAGCTGACAGTGCTAAATTTAACAGAATTTATTAGGTCCCAGGGAGGCAGTTTAAAGTGTCGTTGAAGATATCGCTAAGATATTGTATTATTAAGGAAAAAGCTATATCTTATTGTGTCATGAAAATTTTATGTGACAATCCCTAGCGATGGCGTTAGATCATTGCTGCTCTAACATATTCATGCCTGAAAATCTTCATGACAAGAGTCGTCTGAACCTTTGACACTTTTGAAAATAACTTCAAAATTAGTCATAAATTCACATAATATTTGGAGGATAGTTGTGGGTTTGGCTCTGAACAACATTTCTCCTTCAAATATTTTGTGAAAATTGTTTTTGTTAGAGAGATATCACGGAAATTGTCAGGCGGTTCTGGGCGCTACAGGCATGAATGGGCTAAGTGGTAGTTAGGAATTCCCTGCTCGCGTTGTGTGGTTCTCATTGCTTTTAACACTTTTGCTGCTGAGGTTATTTTCGCCCAATGCACAAAAAAGCAAAAATTTATAAAAATCATCAGAACCAAGTCATATGGGTACTCATATGAAAGCTCTCGTTGAGTACTCTCAGATGAGTACCCATTTGCTAGGGTTTCAGTCATTTTCCATCTTTTTGCATCATTTTGTATTGGATAAATTAGCCGCCAGCAGCATTAGTGTTAAGAGCGCGGTTCTCATGGCTTTTAATGGCTGTTTGTTTGCCAAGGAAGGAAGTCGGGTCCCACAAGAATCAATGCAACAGAGGAAGACGCTCTAAGGCGCGCAATTAGATCTCGCTGCCCTACGTGACGCCACAACTAATGGTGGGGGGAAAAGAGACACGGCGGGTTAGGATAAATTATGCAATCTGGTACTGGAAGGGGTTGGGTGTATTTTTGTGTACCATTCATAGAAATAAGAAGGAAAGTGGTAGTTAAACTGTTCTTGTCTGTCGCTATTTTGGTTATATCTCTCTAACAAAAGCAATTGTCAGAAAATATTTCTAGAAGAAATTTTGATCAAAATCCAACCTACAACTCTGTCTGTCTCTGTCTGTCTCTGTCTCTGTCTGTCTCTGTCTCTGTCTGTCTGTCTGTCTGTCTCTGTCTGTCTGTCTGTCTGTCTCTCTCTCTCTCTCTCTCTCTCTCTCTCTCTCTCTCTCTCTCTCTCTCTCTCTCTCTCTCTCTCTCTCTCTCTCTCTCTCTCTCTCTCTCTCTCTCTCTCTCTCTCTCTCTCTCTCTCTCTCTCTCTCTCTCAGATGACAATGGTCCATTTATATCTAAGAAGGCTACCTATTTTTCTGATATTTTTTTAATGGAACCAAGCATATTTAAAGAAGAAATCATCATAATCAGAATTGAACCAACTATTTCTGTTTTATATGCTAATTTTATCATCAGAAGTATCATAAACCCAGATGATTTTTTTCTCAGGATTACTTATCTGTATCATGACTTGGGGCCTCAGATAATTGACGAATCTAATGTCCTACTGTCAAGTATTGTTGTATTATATGCCAATCTTATTATCAAAAGTTTCATAAATCCAGTTGATATTTCTGTCAAGGCTTCGGGCCTCACTTAAGCGAAAGCATCTTATGCCCTGACTGTCAAGTAGTTTTATTTAACCCATTAACACTCCAAAAGAGGCCTGACGATTTTGGAAATATTTAACTTACAAACAAGTTTTCTTGAAAACATTTAAAGGAGAAATGTTGATCACAAGCCAGACAAGAACTCTCCTTCAAATATTTTGTGAATTTTTCCTTTATTCAAAAGATATTTTCAAAAGTATGAGAGTAGCAGACGACACTTTCTAGAGAAACTCTAAGTCTATTATCAAAAGTCTCATAAGTCCAGATGAGATTTTTCTTAAAGATTTCTAGTTCATATCATGTCTTGGGGCCTCAGAAATAATGGCACGTATCTTATGTCCCGACTGTCATGGAGGTCATCGGTCCGCCCAGAAAGGGTGTCGCAAACATTTAGGGTGAAAAGCGAAAAGCGTGCATTGTCCTAAAATAAATCAACTCCGTTCACGGATGGATTACCGCCAATACCGGACTCGTAAGCAACACCAGTCAGGTCCGTATTTTAGTTGAGTGCTTTATGGCTGCGTCTGTGTATTTTGATGGATGCGTATTAGCCGTGCAGATTTATCGAGGCATGGTTCGGATAATGGCCCCTTAGTATGTACGGCGAAATGGGGGTACGGCGCAATTATTGCCATTTCGGGGTTTAGAGATGTGTGAGGTATACGTGGGAACCTCGAAACTGGCATACTGAGAGCGTTTTCTGAAATCGTTTCGAACGTGATGAATTTTACGCCAAAAACATCGCCAGTGCTCGCTCTCAATCATGTAATAAACGTCAGTAGGTTAGAGATGCATCGGAAATATAATTTGAGCGAACTTCCCCGTCTGTGCTTGTAGAGTAGTAGCACACTAAAGCTATGCGTGCCTGTAGCAGCCAAAACTTTCTTACAAAAGCATAATTAGGAAAGTATTATTCAGAAGTCAACCCACATATTATCCCCTTCAAATATTTTGTCCATTTTATGATTGAATCTATATAAACCCTTGTGCTGCTGATGGCTGATTTGGACAAAATAAAATAATTTGAAAAAATGTAGAAAAAACCATGGCACATAGGTACTCATTTGATAGTGCTAAGTAAGAGCTTTCAAATGAATACCAACTTGACAGGGTTTAGGTAATTGTGAAATATGTTTGTCGTAACGTACCTCAGACAACAAAGTAGACTTAGCAACACAAAGGTTAATTTATTTTTAAAAGATTTATAGGTCCAGTAGACACTTTTTAACCCATTTACACTGACAGAGGGGCCAAAACAGGCCTGACAATTTTGGAAATATTTTACTAACAAAAGCATTTTCTAGAAAACACTTGAAGGAGAAATGTCGATCAGAAGTCAAACAACAACTCTCCTTCAAATATTTTGTGAATTTAAGCTTTATTTCCAAGTTATTTCCAAAAATATGAGAGTAGCAGACGATACTTTCTAGAGCAACTCTGAGTGTGAATGGGTTAAGGAGATCACCAAGCAAGAATGCAATGATATTTTGACTAGTTACGTCTTTAGGAACTATTAATAGCGGGGCGGCTAACTCAGGAATTTGGCAAAATTGTGCACTTTCCGTAAAAAGCGTGAAACTTGGTACAAATATACTTTGAGTGATGCTGATCAATATTCTTAATGGACGCAGGGCGTGAGTTACCATTAAACACTATTTTTGGGGCATTTTATGCAAAAAATGTCATAAAACATGATTTTTTAGGAATATGTTCATAAAAAATCTAGGGAAGAAAGTGGAATCTCCAAACGTGGCACAAATACACTTCAAGGGTTGCTGATTATAACTGATTTAATAAATATTATGAAATTGACACATAGGGTGTGATTTTGGGGTGTTTTCAGCAAAAAAGAGTAGAAAAGGTGAGATTTCGGGATCTGACAATAGAAATCCTAGTCATAAGAGTAGAAGCTGAAAACCTCACACAAGTACATTTAGAGAGTTATTGATAATGAATGTCATCAGTAAAGTTTGCGAAACACCCCCTAAGTGACCACATTTTTGGGGTAATTCAGGCAAAAATGTCGTAAAATGTGATTTTTTTGGAATATGATGATATAAAACCTAGGGGAAAAAGTGGCATCTCCAAACTTGGCACAAATACACTTCAAGGGCTGCTGATTATAATATATATAATTAATATTATAAAATTGACGCATAGGGTGTGTTTTTGGGGTGTTTGCAGCAAAAAAGAGTAGAAATGGTGAGATTTTTGGGATCTGACAATAAAAAATCCTTGGCCTAAGCGCAGAGGCTGAAAACCTCACACAAACACACTGAGACACTAATTGATAATGACTGTCGTTAGTGAAGTCTGTGAAAGACCCCTGAGTGACTGCATTTTGAGGTAATTTAATCAAAAAAAGTGAAATATTGGAATGTGACCAAGAACAAACTTATACTTCCGAGTAAAAAGTGCAAACCTAACACAGACACTCCTTGAAGGTTATTGATTAAGACTGCTTTAGTTAAAGTTATGAAATATACCAATAGTGCCTGATTTTAGGGTAATTCTTTTGAAAAATGACTGAAAATAAGTTATTTTGGGGATTTGACCCAAAAAATCCACACCTCAAAGTAGGAAACTGCAAACCTCACACAAATATTCATTGTAGGATATTCAATGTAACGGCTTTAAGTACACAGTATGAAATGAACCAATACTGCCTGATTTAGGGTAATAATACAAACAAATGACTTCAAAACTGAGGTTTAAAAGGTCTGTCTCTGAAAGATTTGTACTGAGTAAACATTAGAAACTTACCACAAATTGCCCCTTAAGTACTTCATGGTTGCTGATTAGAACTGCTGTTAGTAACATAATGAAATGTTTGCATACTGCCTGGCTTAAGTGTTTAAATTATCCAAAATGACACATCACAAAATAACCTGAAAAGTCCTAAAAGCTAAATGCATTTGTAGCCATGTAGACTTTATTTTGTAGATGCCCTGTAAATAAGTGCACATCTTAGTTCAGTCCTGTTTGTTTGTTTGTGTGTGTGTGTGTGTGATTGTGTGTCTACTAAGATCCATTACAATCAAGAGTGTCCAATATACAAGTGAATGTGTAGTTTGGAAAGCCTTTGGTAATGAATCCTATAACAAGTATTCCTATATTGTTCACTTTCTTAGACTTACAATACTGAATTGACACATTAACAGCATTTTAAATTTATATGAGAATGAATCTTAGGTTTCCAGCTAACCACTAGCCCCATAGCCTGAGGCTACTGAAAATTGAGCAGGGCTACAATAATATTTGATTTGGTAGTCCAACTGGCTACATGAAAAGTGACATTTTAAGATCATATTAAGAGGATTACAGGAATATGATCAGCGGAAGAACACCATTTGACACGCTCAATTGTTCTTTCCCAAAATGAAATACAACAAAGAAAAGATAGCTTACTACTTCAAAATTGCATTAATCTCTACAAGCTTGTTGTACCTGGATTGACTGACACCTCAACTAGAATAGAATAGTGTGGTTCCAAAGGTTTTAGCTGACTTCACCTTCCACTCTCTCCATCATTTACATGTGAAACATTCAATAATTTGATGGTTGACCAGTATAGATATGATTCGATCCATAACAAGCCTTAGGTAGCAGGGCCAAAATTGCTTCCCGTCCAGATTAGCTACTCATCTACTTCAAATCCTTATACATGTACCAACTACATTTAATAGCCTATTGTGTCAAAAATTCTTCTCAAATTTTCCAAAATATGCTGACAAAATTTAGATATTTCAAAATAAGTAAGGGCTCTTTGGCTGAATAGAGGGTTATTGTGCCTCAGCCATGTACTGTTACTTTGAACAAATAGAGTGCTGGACACGAAGGGAGGTTGTTTAAACCCAGACATTACTGTAAATTCAAAATAGTTATGTTATTCATTACAACGATGGGGGTTATTGAACCTAAGGCATGCACTATTACTATCAAAAAGTAAACTTCTAAATATAAATGGCAAGGGGGGGGGGGGGGTTCTTTAACCCAAGTCATAAATCATTATATAATGATGATCGAAGGATCCAAGGTCTAATCCAGTTTGGGTTTGGAGAAAAAGAGTCATGGAAACCAAACTGGATGATACTTTTGCAGGCACTAGATATGCACTATGACCTCTACTCAGCTCAAAAAATGAACATGTAAGAGGCAAGTACAGGTCTTAAAGCAATTGTATTTTGTCATTGTGAGGCAAACTGCTCTGAATGCAAAGTGATCATACCACATTCTGATGTTGTAGACAAAGCCACAACTGTAAGAACAGTTATACTGAGTATGCATAATGTATGCAATAGATTATAGGGAATATAAGATTCACAAATTATAAAACTCAATGATAAGGGTACATGGAACATCTCTGGTCATATGTGCATTGCTTTTAGATTGATATTAGTTATCACTTCTTTCATAACAACACCAAACCGACATATGGTGGAGAATTAAAGCTTAATTGTACAGTCATTTTTTGATAAATATACCCCCAAAATCAGGCAGTATGAATTCATATTAACAATGTTTACTAATAGAAGTTCGAAACAGCACAATAAAAGTTCACTTGTGGGTAGTTTCTAGTTTCCATTAATATTAAACATTGTTTGGAGGCATATCCAAAAATTCTCAATTTTTATAAAATTACCCATAAATCATGCACTACTGGTTACATTTTATACTGTTTACCAATAGCAGTTTCAATCAATAACTTTCAAAGAATATTTGTGTGTGATTTGCTATTTCTACTCTGAAGTATAGAGTTTCTTAAGTCAGATCCCCAAAATATCCCATTTTCAGTCATTTTTCAATAAGATTTATCATTATCCAAAAATCAAGCACTATTGGTACACTTCATAACTTTTATTTAAGCAGTTTTAATCAATAACCTTAAAAGAATATTTGTGTAAGGTTTGCACTTTCTACTCAGAAGTATGTTTGTTCTTGGTCACATTGCTTAAATCTCACTCTATATGGCCATTATTGGCTTAAATTACCCAAAAATGCAGTCACTTAGGGGTCTTTCACAAACTTTACTAATGACAGTCATTATCAATAACTCTCTAAGTGTACTTGTGTGAGGTTTTTAGCTTCTGCTCTTAGGCCAAGGATTTTTTATTGTCAGATCCCAAAAATCTCACCTTTTCTACTTTTTTTGCTGCAAACACCCCAAAAACACACCCTATGTGTCAATTTCATAATATTAATTATATATATCATAATCAGCAGCCCTTAAAGTGTATTTGTGCCAAGTTTGGGGATTCCACTTTTTCCCCTCGGTTTTATATCATCATATTCCAAAAAAATCACGTTTTACAGCATTTTTGCTTGAATTACCCCAAAAATGCAGTCACTTAGGGGTCTTTCACAAACTTTACTAATGACAGTCATTATCAATAACTCTCTAAGTGTACTTGTGTGAGGTTTTCAGCTTCTACTCTTATGCCTAGGATTTCTATTGTCAGATCCCAAAAATCTCACTATTTCTACTCTTTTTTGCTGAAAACACCCCAAAAACACACCCTATGTGTCAATTTCATAATATTTATTAAATCAGTTATAATCAGCAACCCTTGAAGTGTATTTGTGCCAAGTTTGGAGATTCCACTTTCTTCCCTAGATTTTTTATGAACATATTCTCAAAAAATCACGTTTTATGACGTTTTTTGCATAAAATGCCCCAAAAATAGTGTTTAATGGTAACTCACGCCCTGCGTCCATTAAGAATATTGATCAGCATCACTCAAAGTATATTTGTACCAAGTTTCACGCTTTTTACGGAAAGTGCACAATTTTTGTCTTAGCCGCCCCGCTATAAAGAGAAGTATATGAATGAGATATACCCTTAATACTCTAGAGCTATTCAGAAAAATGTTTTTCTCAATTTTCTTGTTGAAATATTTCTTAATATATCTGTTGAACCATCTTTGAAATGAAGGCCGATTGACATGCTTTCTCATGACCTTGGTATCAATAGAGGTCAAACTTTTTAGATTTAAACCTTTTGGGCCACAACCTCTGTTGATATTTTGCCAAGAATTTGAGAATGATTTAAAATACGAAGCCATTGGATTCTATTTTTGATCTTGGCTTGTCAAAATTTTGTCTGGAAACGAATATCAAAAATATTTTTGCTATATTTCTTCTGGAGAAAGGAAGTCGGCAAACCCTTCCCCCGGTATGTTACCACGGTGACCGTTCAACAATAAACACAGCGATAACTCTCATGGGGATTGCCTGTGTCTCGTCAGATTCTGCGCCCAAAATTGGATTGTTGCCGGTAAGAATAGCGCTTAGGTGGTTCCGTTTTCATGGAAACCACTCGCTAGGAAATTCTCAGATCCATCATAAGTGATGAAAACAGAGTAATGGCATTTGTAACAGTATTGACGTGGCCCCGCGGTGCCGGGGTCTGCATAGGGGAGGATTGGAGGGGCGGGCTGAAGGGTAACATGTAGACAAAGGTCGCGTTGACAGGGGAATACTTGTCACTATGGTTACTAGATAATGAGAAAAAATAACTGTATGTCAGATTTTAGTTCACTGCGCTTAAACAGGTTTTAGGTTATGAGAAAGCAACAGTCAAATATAAAAAAAAACTAACGCTAAATCAGATTTTAGTTCACTACGATTAAACAAGTTTTAAGAAAGCAACTGTAAATATAAGATGATAACTAAGATGGTAATGATATCAGTAAAATTCTAAATAAATGAATAAATAGATAAATTAATGATATTGAAATAAAGTATCTCTGTGTATTGTTTATTATTTTTTAGCTGCCTTCTCTTTTACTCTTTAACCCTTCCGATGCTGAGACTACTTTCGTCCAAAGCACAAGGATGCACATATTTTTGAAAACCATCCAAACCCTGTCATGTTCAAGGTATTCATTGGAAAGCTCTCACTGAGTTCTCTCAGATGAGTACCCATTTTCCAGGGTTTCAGTCATTTTTTAGGGTTTTTTTTAGCATCATTTTGTACTGGCCAAATTAGCCACTAGATGCATAAGGGTTAAGAGTATGCTTGGTCACTGATAACTAACTGTATAAATAGCTTAATGAATAAACAGATGAATAAATAAACAATTCAGCATTCATTTGTCTATATGTTCTGTATCTTTCATTTACTCTCTCTAATTCTCTTAGACTGCTACAATATGCTAACCCTCGCTTTTAGGACTTACTTTATGATTATACCCCCCCCCCCCTAAGCTATAAATAATTTAATAAATAAACAGATAAATAAATAAACAGTGCAGCATTCATTTTTCTCCCACTCTGAGGTGTGTTTTACAGTTAAGGATTTGTGGTCTCCAATGGGTGTTCTTCAATGGGGTCAAAAGGTCAAACTAATGTAATTGTCCAATCAGATCCCTCAATTTCAATCAAGGGGTCACTGCCTCTGGGTCAAAGGTAGACCTAACAATGGTGCGCGTGCATTCGAACAAGCGTCACGTACGTGATCTGGCGCCAGTTTCTGGGGAAACAAACGGTGCACGTCACAACAAACGCGTATTACCATTGTTGAACTAGTGCGCGTGTGACCTTTGGCTGACTTAGTTTAGCTAGCTAACTTCACGGTAAAACGTGTAAATTTCTCCTTTTTATCGTGGGAGAAACAGGTTCTATCACTCGTGGATGGAAAGAGGAGGAATCTTGCACTCGTGAGTGATTTTGTGTCTTGGGACTCGGCAAGCCTCGTCCCAAGACACAAAATCACTCACTCGTGCAAGATTCCTCCTCTTTCCATCCACTCGTGATGGAACCTCTATGTCTATATGTTTTGTATCTCTCTAATTCTCTCAGACTGCTACAATATGGTAACCCTCGCTTTTAGGAGTTACATTATGATTATACCCTCCCCCCTCGCAACATTGTAATGCAGCGCGGCCTGTTGCCCGAGGGCCAAAGATGTGCTAGAGTGGGTTTCCTCGCTAAAGGGCCATGTAATGGCCAACTTCCGTCTCACGCCTACTGATCACAGAGACCTCCCTGGCCCCAAGGGGAGCAGCGATTGATGAATGAGCAAAATGTGTTCTTTTCGCATCCCGTTAAAGCTGGTGCTTTTCTGGTTTGTTCGTTTGTCTGTTAACCCATTTATGCCTGTAGTGCTATTTCGGTGCAATTTAATCTAACAAAAGCGATTTTTGGAAAATATTTGAAGGAGTAATGTTGATCAGAGAGTAACTAACAAATCTTCATCAAATAATTTTCCAATTTATGATTATTTCCAACGTTATTTTCAAAAGTATCATAGGTCCAGATGACACTTCACCGAAAATTGTAGAATTCCAGACATGAGTGCAGTCTACAGATGGATCGACTCTTATGGGAATAACTCAATCACAAAGCAGTATATTTATGAAATATATGACTGAATGTTGTGCTCCAGTTCAATTGTATAATCCTCCTTCAGATATTTTTAAATATTACGCTATTTGGTAAGTTTTTATTAACAAATTATAATTGACAAATTATTGTCAGACCATTTGAACACCTCAGAAGGAAATGGGTTTATAGGAGATATTACTATTTGGGGGTGTGAAAGGTATTCCATGCTTGGAGATATCTGTCTTCTGGACCTGTGATACTTTTGTATGTAAATTAGGCATTAAGTATAAATCGGAAAAATAATTGATGGAGATTTGTTAGTTAATGCCTTATCAACAATTCTCCATCAAATATTATTTGAACATTGTTGGAGAGATATCACCAAAATAAGGTGGTTTTAGGTGCTGCAGGCATGAAAAAGTTAACCCATTCACACTCAGAGTTCCCCAAGGAAAGTATTGTCTGCTATTTTCATACTTTTGAAAATAACTTGGAAATAAAGCAAATTCTACCAAAATATTTGAAGCAGAGTTGTTGGTAATATTCTGATAAACATTTCTCCTTCAAATATTTTTGATAAAAACGCTTTTGTGAGGAAAATATCAACAAAATAGTCAGGCCAATGGGTTAAGTTTGGAATATCTGAAGGTTTTCTTATTGGCCAAGGTACAGCCTTACTAATTCGGTGATATCTCTCAAACAAAAACAAATTTAAGAAAAATATTTGAAAAAGAACCGTAAATCAAAAACAAACTAACAATTCTCCTTCAAATATTTTTTCAATTGATGATTATTTACAAAGTTATTTTCAAAAGGAACATAGGTCCAGACAAAAATGAGCAAAACTATCTGCATTCGTCAATATCTGGAGGAGTCCAATTTTCATCAGACTTGCAATGGCTGATATGTTTGTAGTGGTACAGCACTATTTTTGTGTGAAAGCAAAACTTGAAGAGTTTTCCTGTTTGGGGTATAATTAAAAGTCTAGAAGGGTGCCATTTCTAAGGGGATGCATCAATTTTTAATTATTAAGCCCCCCACATTTAGAAGGAAGCAATTAGAATCTTGTTTGCCTACATCAATGGTGTCATGTCGAAGGGATGGTAAGTTTATTGCTCCAGATTCTGTTTTTTGATTCCCCCTTAAATATTCACGTATACCTATTTTAGCACACAGGTAGTGTATGGGAAAGATGTCATATCTATCGATGGCAAGTTTATTACAACAGATTCCTGTTTTTCGATGCCCCCATGAGATTTTTGTATGGGGAGGTTGTCATGTCTAAGCGATGGCAAGATTATTACAACTGATTCCTGTTTTTCGATGCCCCCTTCATTTAGATATGCTACCACACATGTAGTGTATGGGAAGGTTGTCATGTCCAAGTAATGGCGAGTTCATTACTCCAGATTCCAGTTTTCGATGCCCCCTTCCAATATTCACGTATACCTAGACTAGCACACAGGTAGTGTATGGGCCTGTTATGTCTAAGCGACCGCCATTTCATCGTCTTGGGGTCTGGTTCTCCGTAGATTGGGCCGATGATGTTACTATATGGCACAGAGGGGAAATGTGATTGTCGGCAAATTAGACATGTGAGCATTAGATCAAGTTATCGCGGGAAAACCAAACTCGATTACCCGCCGCTAATGAAAGTGACACTTTTAACATATTCACCCGGTACAATGAGACCAGGTGTTCTGGAGGTGTAATATACGCGTGTTATAGAGCGGTTCTTTGAGAAAAACATGGCTGCAGTTGAATCACTCAGAGTGCATCTTA
>OZ012697.1:2628883-2646383 GCA_963942565.1 Maea johnstoni
TCTATAATGGATAAACTTAACATTATTTCTCTAAAATTTTGTTTTTTTTTCTCCTGGGAACAGATTTAACTTAAGTACATATATTTCTTTAACCCATTCGTGCCAAATTAGCACCCAATTATAATGTCCTTATTGATGTGATGTTATTTTTTTCACCAAAGCATTATTTTGGAAATTTTTAACCCTTATGCTGCTGGTGGCTAATTTTGCCAATACAAAATGATGCAAATAAGTTGAAAAATGACTGAAAGCCTGGCAAACGGAGAGAGTACTCAGTGAGAGCTATCCATTGAGTACCCACATGAAAGGGTTTAGATGGTTTTCAATAATCTTTGCATCCTTGTGCTTTGGATGAAAGTAGCAAATATCAATAGAAGGGATAAAGTAAAAACATAACTCTGAACCCAACAATCAGCTCCCTTTAAATGTTTTGGGAATATATGAGTAATTTCAATGTTATTTCCATAAGTAAAATATTTCTAGATGTCACTTCTCAAGAAGGTTACCCTTAAACCATTAATGCTTAAGAGTTCCTCCAGAAATTGTCATAATGTATCTGTGATACGTTTGATTAATTTTGGAATTAAGATTCCTTTTATAAGATATTTGATGGAGAGTTGTTGGTTTTGTCCATATCAACACATCACCGTCAAGCAGCTTCCTTACCATGCTTATCTTTGAAAAATTTCATCATTTTCATCAGGCTGCTTTTGGCCATTATGAGTGTAAATGGGTTAAACTATGATAGGAAGTTCACCACAGGTTTGTAGATTTAATCGATGAAATTGTAGGTTTAATATAATTTCTATTTTTGACAAGAGGTCTCCTAGTATGGCATAGCTGAGAAATGACGAAATAGTTCATTTTTTACTTGTCTCAGGAAAAAAAGGAGATCAGCTGAAATTGTCTTCTAGTGATGTTTGTCATACAGATATGACCTTATGGTTGGTTTGACCTTGATTTGACCTTATTGTAAGTTTGTTACTCTAGACCTCTTGAATCAGGTTTTTACCATTTCTTATCAGATAAGAGTGGCCAATTATATTCTCTTTAAGCAGTGACAAATTGTTTGACCTTCAGATGACCTTGGTTGTTTACTCTCAATCGTTTACAACGTCTTAAGACGGCAGATACAATACAGTAACAAAACCACTGGGCAGGCCTGACAGGAAAATTGGCATTATTAAATTTGATGCAAAAGAACGCAGTACCAAAATATGAATTCAAAATTTAATGCCAACTGCTTATCACTAATGAGCTACAATGTCAGAAAAGACTCACGTCTTGTTTATTCGCTTGCTCGGACTTGGTGGGGCACCTGTCCCTCAGAGACGTGATGGGACAAATGCGAATTGTGAGGATGTTTTTACGGATACTGCTTTGATGTCAGTGAGAGAATAATGTATAGAAATCGTAAAGCAAGATGGCTGTCAACCCCAGCGAATGACAGGATGATGGCCTGTCATAGGGACGTGACCCGTTCACACCCAAATTCACCACCCTTAATTAATGGAGCTTAGCCCATTCCCACTCAGAGATCCACTAGAAAGTATTGTCTGCTACTCTGCTACTTTTCAAATTAACTTGGGAATAAAGCAAAAGTTCACAAAATATTTGAAGGAGAGTTGTTGGTTGACTTCCCTTTTACATTTCTCCTCCAATTATTTTCCAAAAAATGCTTTTGTTAGAAAAATATTTCCAAAATTGTCAGGCCTGTTTTGGCCGCTCTGAGTGTTAATGGGTTAGATATTCTAGGAAATCCTTGGATTTTCCTTGGTCAATCCTAGAAATTCCTGTTGCAGACAAAATGCCTGACTTTTTTGGTGATATCTCTCTAACAAAAGCAATATTTAAGAAATGATTGAAGGAGAGTTGTTCATCAAAACTCTATCTACAACTCTCTTCCAGATATTTTTTTCTAATTCATGCTTTATTCCAAAGATATAATTTTAAAAGTATGACAGGTTCAGACGACACTTATCAAGTAGATCTACAGGCATGAATGAGTTAAATATTAGACAGCCAAATTTTGATGACCTTGGTCTACCATGTTTTTATTGGATTTTTTTTATGTGAAAAGCTTATAGATGATATCTACCTGTCTTTGGTGAGATATTTGTTTGCGGCCCTTGCGTGACAACCCACCTCAAAGTTCATGAACCACCCGGCTTAGAGCGCTAGTCAGATCAATTTTCATGTGTTATCAGAGGGTGCTCATCTCTGTAGGTGTTTTTATTGGGGTATGAAAAGTGGGTGTTTCTATGTGGAACAGGTGGATTGTTGTAAAAGATGGAAGTGGAATGTTTTCTTTACTGGAATGACATGATTTACTTGGTTTAGGCACTACTCAGATCAATTTTCAGTTTTACCAAAGGGTACTCAATTCTGTGGGTGTTTTTATTTGGGTATGAAAAGTGGGTGTTTCTATGTGGAACAGGTGGATTGTTGTAAAAAATGGAAGTGGAATGTTTTCTTTGCTGGAATGACATGATTTACTTGGTTTAGGCACTACTGATCAATTATCTGAGTTTTACCAAAGCGTACTCAATTCTGTGGGTGTTTTTATTTGGGTGTGAAAGGTGGGTGTCTCTATGTGGAGCAGGTGGATTGTTGTAAAAAAGGGAAGTGGAGTATTTTTTTTGCTGGAAAACTCAAATTAATTTTCATGTTGCCAAGTGGTTCTTATCCCTGTGTGGCTGTTTCTATAGGTTGTATGTGGAACAGGTTGATGATTGTAAAAAATGGAAGTGGAATGTTTTCTTTGCTGGAATGACATGATTTACTTGGCTTTAAAGCACTACTCTGATCACATGTTTTACCTACCAAGGGGTGCTCAGTTCTGTGGGTATTCTTATCAGGGTATGGAAAGTATGGGTGTTTCTATATTGGTACTTGGAACAGGTAGATTATTGTAAAAAATGGAAGAAGTGGAATATTTTCTTTGCTGGAATGACATGATTTACTTGGCTTAAGCACTGGTCCGATCACTTTTCATGTTATACCAAGGGGTACTCAGTTCTGTGGGTATTCTTATCAGGGTATGGAAAGTGTGGGGGTTTCTATATTGGTACATGGAACAGGTTGATCTTTGTAAAAAATGGAAGTGGAATGTTTTCTTTGCTGGAAGTGATTGTTATTAACCCATTCATACCTTAGAGGGCAGTGTTGGATTTGAGTTCAATCAACATTTCTTCTTCAAATAATTTCTAAAAAATTCATTTTGCTTGAGAGAGAGCACTAAAATAGTCAGGTGGATTTGGGTGCAATAGGCATGAATGGGTTAACCCACTTGTGGCCAGAGCTACTAGTATCCTGGATGATTTTTCACTTGGAGTTTGATTAGTTAAACAAAAATAGAATGCTTTTGGACATCCCGAAGTGTGCATGAATGCAAATATTTTTGAAAACCATCAAAACCCTGTCATGTTTGTACTCATTAGAAAGCTCTCACTGAGCACTCTCGGATGAGTACCCATATGCCAGGGTTTCAGTTATTTTTCAGCTTTTTTGCTTCATCTTGTATAGGAGAAATTAGCCACCAGCAGCGTAAGGGTTAAAGAAGAATTGGGACCATTACATTAGGCATCTTACCCTGTGCATGACTCGCATACTAGTGAGACAGTTTTGATTTATTTTCTGCCAAAGATCTATGTCAACAACACCGTGGTCGTGAAAGGAAGCGTTGTGAGATTCGGCCATTTAATCCCCCTGTAACGTATGGGCATTGTTGAGTACTGATATAACATCCCTATGGGAAACTGACTTGGGTTATCGTATTGCACTCACCCCTAGAAGCTTTTAACCCATTAACACTCAGGGCGGCTAAAACAGGCCTGACAATTTTGGAAATATCTTTCTAACAAAAGTATTTTTTGGAAAATATTTGAAGGAGAAATGTTAACCACTAGTTAAAGAACAACTTTCCTTCAAATATTTTGTGAACTTTCGCTATATTCCTAAGTTATTTTCACAAGTATGAAAGTAGCAGACGATACTTTTTAGAGGATCTCCGAGTGTAAATGGGTTAACCCTTCCATTTCTGAGGCTACTTTCGTCCAAAGCACAAGGATGAAAAGATTTTTGAAAACCATCTAAAACCTGTCATCTTGGTATTCATTGGATAGCTCCTGCTGAGCACTCTCAGATGAGTACCAATATGGCAGGGTTTCAGTAATTTTTCGGGTTTTTTGCATCATTTTGTAATGGCAAAGTTAGCTACCAGCAGCTTAAGGGTTTACCCTTTATCGCTTGAATGGTTATCTAGGAACTGTTGTCTGGATCTAAAATACTTTTGACAATAACTTTGGTATTTAATATTATTTTACGAAATATTTGAAGGAGGGTTGTGGGCTGGGTTCTTATCAACATTTCTCCTTCAAATATTGTCCCGACTCTACTTTTGCTTTCAACATTTCATCAAATTTGTCAGGTTGTTTTCGGCCGCTGTGAGCATTTATGGGTTAAAGGCTTAATATAGAAACGTCACTGTTGACGTGTGATGGAGATTGAAGGTTACTAAGTCATTTAACCCCTTTAACCCTTTTGCTGCTGTTGGCTAATTTTGCCAATACAAAATGATGCAAAAATCCTGAAAAATGACCACAACCCTGGCACATGGGTATTCATCTGAGAGTACTAAGCGACAGCTATCCAATGAATACCAACATGACAGGGTTTAGATGGTTTTCAAAAGTATTTGGGTCTTTGTGCTTTGGGCGAAAAGTAGCCTTAGCATTGGAAGGGTTAACCCTAGTGAGCTCTGTTACATTTACAAATGAAGTGTAAAATACTGCAGAATTCCTGGAATTATCTTCCAAGAGTTTCCTGCGATGTTTCAGCTACATTTAGTAAGGGCTCATTTGGATACATTAGTACGTAACTTGGAGAAATTTAGCAGACATTAAGGATTTATTTGGAGGATAGCTGTGGATTTTGATCTTATCAACATTCTCTCTTCATTTTTACTCCTTGAAATTTGCTAATCTAATGGTAATAACAAAATTAGACAGTATGTTTCGGGTGGTACAGAAATGACAGGATTTACCTATTCTTCCTGGCAGGGCCTAATCATGCGATAAAGTTATAAGTGACTCGAAAATATACCAATTAATTGGCTGAATGTTGTGCTCATTTTAAGGTTCACTTCGATATGTCACATGACTATGATGGACGAAGATTTTATAAGATTGTCAAACATGAACAGCGTGGTACTTGAGTTTAGTCACTAACCCACATTGCAATTTTGCTTCAGACATTTTCTAGGGAAAATTACAATCTAGACTCACAAGGGTTAACCCTTATTATGCTGGTGGCTAATTTTACGAATAGAAAATAATGCAAAAAACCTGAAAAATGACTGAAACCCTGGCATATGGGTACTCATCTGAGAGTACTCAGCGAGAGCTTTCCAATGAATACCAACATGACAGGGTTTAGATGGTTTTCCAGAAATCTTTGCATCCTTGTACTTTGGAAGAAATTAGCCTCAGCATTAGAAGGGTTAAAAGTCGGGTAGCACAAATGGGATGCATAAAAAGCGTTTGATCTCCGGCCAGACAAGCAGTGGGCAGCAATCTAAGGACGATCTCGAAAGAGGATCAAAGTTTGGAGTAACAGGGTTGGAAGTCAAGGGACTTCATGGAATATTCATGTTCGGAGGTCCATGAGTTTCTCTTTGACCGTTCAGCGAAACTGGACATCACATGTTTGCAGTATGTGCATAATCAGAGGCTTCCAGCCAATTTATATTAACCCTTATGCTGCTGGTGGCTATTTTGACCAAAACAAAACGATAGAAAAAACAACAACTGAAAAAATGACAGATACCCGGGTACATTGGAACTCATCTATGAGTATACTCTGCAAGAGTTATCCAATGAATACCAACATGGCAGGGTTTATATGGTTTCCAAAAATCTTGACATCTTAGTGATTTGGATGAAAGTAGCCTCAGCATGGGTAGGGTCTGAGAGAAGTAGACAGGGAGTGTGCACTGGTCATGAATCATCAAATTTCGCTGCCTCGCACTATCTGACCTAGATAGAATTACATCCCCCAGCCAGCCAGTGCATGTTTACTGCACAGATCACGTGACCAATACAACCCCAGGCTACAGCGCGTAACCCAAGGCGCAGATGCCGTAGAGGCATGCAGTACCTATGGGGTTGCGGATCAAGGGGATGTATTTCTCTGGTAGGGTTAAGATATTTTCCGAGAGATTCTCTTGTTAATCAGGCATTTTTGTCCACTTTGGGCATGAAAGTGTTAAGCGGATTATCCTAAGCAATTTGTAAGTGAAAACATGTGACAATGTTAAACATGGAGGGATTTGATTGGCAAACAAGGCCTATTTAACGGACTAATTGGTTTTCGATGCTGTTTTATGAAGGAGCTGATTGCTTCGCGTGACAACGGCATCCTAAAAATAATTAAGAATTTTTGGTCCAGTGGCTTAACCGCAGCAGGTGCGTCAAGAGATTCTAATAAACAAAGTGTACGCATTAACCCATTTACACTCAGAGCGGCCAAAAGAGGCCTGACGATTTTGGAACTATTTTACTTACAAAAGCATTTTCTTGGAAACGTTTGAAGGAGAAGTGTTGATCAGAAGCCAAACAAGAACTCTCCTTCAAATATTTTGTACACTTTCGCTTTATCTGCAAGTTATTTTCAAAAGTATGCGAGTAGCAGACGATACCTTATTGAGAAACTCTGAGTGTTAATTGGTTTACCCTTTTATGTCCGTAACACCCAAAAATGGCCTGACTATTTTGCCATTCTCTTATGCTGCTGGTGGCTATAATTTTGCCAATACAAAACAATGCAAAAAAAAAAATCTAAAATAAAAATGACTGAAACCCAGGCATATGGGTACTCATCTGACAGCATTGGAAGGAATATTTCCCGAAATATCTGAAGAAGAAATTTTGATATGAACCCAAACGATAACTGAATATAATAGAAGATGGCCAAGAAAGGAAAGAGAGAAACTTGGCGCATCTCGTTTCCATGGCGGCGTGCCGAGGCATTATTCGTTGTCGAGGACAGCGTAAAGTCACCTGCTGTCCCAGCCTCTCTGTCAATGTCGGCCATGATGCCCCTAATTTCCGTCAAGCTGCCAAACCGAGGGTCTCCCCTTGCCAACAGCCCTGTCTGAGGTGCGATTGATTTATGCCCGAAAAGTATCGTCTGGATCTGACATACTTTTGGAAATAACTTAAGAATAAAGTGGTAGTTTACAAAATATTTTGAAGGAGAGTTGTTGGCTGTCATCTGATGAACATTTTTCCTTCAAATATTTTTGAATACATCCATTATGTTAAAAGTATCCCAAACAAAAGTCTGTCCGTTTTCGGGAGCTACAGGAACTATTGGCCTGGCATTACATTTTCATCCTTTTTTGTGAATGGAGCATAATTTTGTGTATTTAAAGGAAGTTTTTTGAAAGAATTTTAGGTTTATTATAGTCTGCAGTGATGGGTTGCTATCATTATGCAAGGTTTATGTGTGTGGTTTCCGTTGATCTGTGCTATCCAAGATGAGATTATACAAATCATACTATATATATATATATATATATATATATATATATATATATATATATATATATATATATATATATATATATATATATATATATATATATATATACATTTATAAATATATGTATATATATGTATATATGTATGTGTATACATATATATATATATATATATATATATATATATATATATATATATATATATATATATATATATATATATATATATACATATATATATATATATATATATGGTAAACACCTGAATAAGACATTTTTGTTTTTTGTAGGTTATGAATTTTCATGGCAGTTTATGTATTATGCAGCGAAGATTTATGACCATTTTTTGTGTGCTTGTGTTATGTTTGTAAATAAATGTACGCTCAACTTATTATTTTATTATTTGAATTCATTGATTTAATCAATGAAGCCAGCTGTTCATTTGATTTGCGAAAATCGCAATCAATTAGATCAAGGATGTTGTGTGAAAAATGTTTCCATTAATCAAATATTCTCCTGTGTTTTCCTTATTGGATATTATCTCTGATTTAATTGTATGAACATTGAAATATTAACTTGTAACATACAATTTGATTTAACATATTGTTCCCCTATGATTTTCTCGTTGAACATAAACTGTTTCCACATCGAAATACAACCTTGTAATGTTGATTTAGCCTAGACATTAAACCATTTCCATGTTTTTTGTATTAAACATAGTTGTTGGTACATTAAACAAATACCTTACAACATGTAATTTCATCTTTAGAAGAGGGAGTTACCTAAAGGTTATTTGTAAAACTGCATTTACATGTTCTTAATTAAAATGACTGTACTATTTAGAGGGTATTTTAACCCTTATGCTGCTGGTGGCTAATTTGCCCAAGACAAAATGATGCAAAAAAACTGAAAAATGACTGAAACCCTGGCAAATGGGTACTCATATGAGAGTACTCAGTGAGAGCTTTCTAATGAGTACTAACATGACAGGGTTTGGGGGGTTTTCAAAAATCTTTGCATTTGTGTGCTTTTGACGAAATTAGCCTCAGCATTGGAAGGGTTAATGCATTGTAGGAATTTGTTTGTCTTCTCAACCTAATGTTCGGAAAATGTGTTTCACAAAATAAAGTTACTTAAATAGCACTTGCAAGGTTCACGTAGATAGAGATGCAACACCTTAAAAAATAATATCATAGTTTGTGTCACAATGTCACCTAAAATGTAGAGAATTCCACAGAATTCCACTATATTCACGATGTATGCTTCTAATTGTCTTTGCTTGATTGTCCACCAAAGCCCTTTAACCCATTCATGCCTGGAGAAATTATCAACAGATTTCGTCTGGATCTTTGATATTTTTGTAAATAACTTTCAAAATTAGGATGAATTCTCAAAATATTTGATTGAGAGTTCAAGATTAGGTTCTGTTTAAGATTTTTTAGCTTCAAATATTTTAGAAAAAAAACTTCTTTTTTTTGTTCGATTGTATTCTTGAATATTTTTATCATTCACTTCCTGAGATGCAGTCAAATCTTACTCAATGGGAATACCTCTAAAAATAGTTGTGAATTTGTAGGAATATTTAAAAGAATGTTTACCTCTAAGTAATGTTCATCACATGAAATATTTCGAAATATTCACACCCTTTGAACACTTGAACCCTTTGAACATATTGAACACTTCAGAATGTAACTTATAGGCACGTATGCGTTTGATTTTTAAAAAATAAATAAATCATACCAAATTCTCTTTTTTTAAATAAGATTTATCTTTATTCTGTATTGGAACAATCATTCCTGAAAAATGTATGAAATATCACTTTCATTTTGAGTTGCTTTTTGCGAAGTTGTCAGATAACTAGGGTGCTTTGGGTATGGATGGGTATATGGTTCACCACCCTTTATTTGGGCATCACCACCCCTCACACACCCTCACCCTTTAATAATGCCCCGTGTTTGAATGTTACTATTTGTAATTCCAGATTCCAACAGAATTCTAAAAGGTAATGTCTATGTTGATGTGTTTATGGATGGGAGAGGGTAGTTGCTAGGAGACGGGCTCTTTTAGAATGTAACAACCTCTCTGATTGGTTACCTACTTGTATCCGATGAGTCCCTGACCAATCACTGATGATCTTACAAACTCTTCTGCATTTCTTTGGAAATTATATATCAATCTAAATTGACTTAAGTTTTCTTTTTCTGTTTCTTAACTCTCTAAAGTCTGGATTTATTTCCTTTATCATTTTCAGTTGAAATAACCAAATATGCCAGAAAAAAGGAAATAGATGAAATAACATTAACCCTATGATAATGTAGAGATCTATTAGCTGATTCCTAATCTTTGAAAAAGTATATTACTTTGTTTTGTTTAGTCAGCAGTAAGAAGTATTCTTTAGAAGTTTCAAAACTTATCCTTTTGACCATTTCTCCAGTAACTCCATTATATATATATATATATATATATATATATATATATATATATATATATATATATATATATATATATATATGTGTGTGTGTGTGTATATATGCACATGTTTGTAAGATCATAAGTCTAGAACTACCCTCCTCCCCCAAAGAAATAACTGTGTCTGCAAGCAATAACTAACACTAAAGCACTATTCCCTCACAAATATACAGTAGAAAAACTAACCCCTGTACTTGTTTCTCCATTTTGACATGAAAGCAGGCTCGCATTAGTATTTCAGCGATTCCTTATTGGTTTGAAAGGAAAATTAACGGAAATTGATATTAAAAGACAATTCCACCATGGATAAAACAGAGGCCCAAATAGTTTCTTATGGTATTCACAACTTAAACCCAAGTTCCCACCAGTGCCAACCTTCATACAAGAAGTATATTGCTGTTTAAACACCTCCTAACAGACACAAAATGGAGGCACTGGGGGTGGCCATTTTAGCCTGTTAATAGCCTCTAACTGGCTGTTAGTGCAACTAAGTCATTAGCAGCTACCTTAATGCTAATGCCTTAGTTGCACCAACAGCCAGTTTAGAGGCTATTAACAGGCTAAAATGGCCGCCCCCAGTGCCTCCATTTTGTGTCTGTTAGGAGGTGTTTAAACCCCAATATACTTCTTATATGAAGGTTGGCACTGGTGGGAACTTTGGTTTAAGTAGAGAATACCATAAGAAACTATTTGGGCCTCTGTTTTATCCATGGTGAAACTGTCCTTTAAATGTAAAGTACAATGTCAAAATTGAGAAGAGGTTTTACCTTATTAACGATTTTTCACCAATAGAAAAATGGAATAGACGAAATGCGCAACTGCTATCATGCAAAATAGAGAAACACATGCATTGAATGGTGTATACATACTGTTATTTTATTATTTTGCATCGTCAAATTGAAGTGATGCTGAATTGGTTCATATGCTTACAGTTTCCAGCAAGGATCTGTTATAATTGCTTTGGTTTTTGTAATGGGGATTCCTTGGCGAAAATATTTCCTATGATACTTTTGGAAATTTCAATGGAATTAATCGTGTACTTGGGAAATATTTGAAGGAGAGTTACTGGTTTGTTGATGATCAACATTTCTTCTTGATTTTTTTTTCTAAAAGTTGTTTTTGTTAGAGAGATATCACTAAATTAGGCAGGCGGTCGTGGGTGCTACAGTTATGAGCGGGTTAACCTATGACTTTCACACTCAGAGTTCCTTTAGAAAGTATTGTCTGCTACTCTAATACTTTTGAGAATAACTTCAGAATTAAGCAAAAGTTTGCAAAATATTTGAAAGAGAGTTGTTGTCTGGCTTCTGATCAACATTTTCCTTTCAGATGTTTTCCAAAAAATGCTTTTGTAAATAAAGTATTTCCAAAATCGTCAGACCTGTTTTGGCCGCTACGTGTGTAAATGGGTTAAAATGCAATCAGTTTTGGACTGTTTGGCTTCTATCCCAATTGGCTGCCTCACAGTTCCTTGACCTTCTTCTGCCTGGTAGCAGCCAAAACCGCCTGACAATTTTGGTGATATCTCTCTAAGAAAAGAAATATTAAGAAAATATTTCAAGGAGAATTCTTCAAAAGAACTTAATCTACAACTCCCCTTCAAATATTAAAAAAAATTATGCTTCTTTCTAAAGTTTTTTTTCCAAAGTATGATAGCTCCAGACGACACTTCACAAGTAGATTTCCAGGCATGAAAAGGTTGACCCATTGATGTCCAGAGCTCCTTTGAAAAGTGTCCTCAAGCTGCCATTAGGCCTAAAAAAGTTGTTTGTTTCCTGTAGGCCTACCCTAACAAGTTTTTATTCAGGAATATCCCCACCCTAATTTTCTTTTCCGCCCTCCCAACTCCAAATCAACGTAAAACATGCATAAAACACACCTTTTTGACCAAAAGAATTATGCAATTTTTTTTTTTTACCATCTACCTACCCTATTTTTTCCAGATCGTCAGGAAACAAACAATATTTTTTTCTTGGCCTTATACTTTTTAGATCTAAATTCAGGAGAAATGTAGTTGGAGATCTAATAAACACAATTCATTCATAATCATTCCAATGTAGTAATATATTTGTCAGTGTAAAATCACAAAAACAATTCTGTTATTTTGGATTGCTGAAGTCATGAATGTGTAAAAACGGATGTGTCATTATATAGTAGCTTCACCTTAACTTTTATTAACCCATTCACACTCAGAGTTCTATTAGAAAGTATCGTCTGCTGCTCTCATACTTTTGAAAATAACTTGGGAATAAAGCAAAAATTCACAAAATATTTGAAGTAGAGTTGTTGCTTGGCTTCTGATTAACATTTCTCCTTCAAATATTTTCCAAAAAATGCTTTTGTTAGAAAAGTATTATCAAAATTGTCAGGCCTTTTTTGGCCGCTCTAAGTGTAAATGGGTTAAAATCTATGAAAGATCTATCATGGATAAGGAGATTATAGATGAAATTCCATGAATTCTGTTCCAAGGTCCTAAACAAATAGTACCTCTTGACCGCAATCCAGTAGTGCTACTGTGCCGTTCCTTGAATTTAGTTGAGAAAGATTTTGCTACTTGTGTCAGGGCCGTGCGTTTTGTTTGCTGCATGATGTATGTTTTGTTGCAAGTATCGCACCGTTTTGTTTGTGTATTGTTTATTTGTTTGTTTGTTTTTGTGCATGTTGTTTTTCATGTTTGTGTAACGTTAACCACTCCCTTGCCCCAAGAGCTCCCGATTGGAAAAACAATGTTTTAACCCATTAATGCTTAAGAGTAACTCCAGAAATTGTTGTCTGGATCTAAGATACTTTTGACCATAACTTTTGAATTGAGAAAGATTTTACAAAATATTTGAAGGAGAGTTGTTATTAATGTTCTGATCAACATTTCTCCTTCAAATATTTTGCCAATGATGCTTTAGGCTGAAAGATTTCATCAAAATTGTTTTGGCTGCTGTGAGTGTTAATGGGTTAAAAAAATCTGGGTTTATGTAACTTTTGAGTATAACTTGTGACTGAAGCATGGATTCATCTAATACTACTACTACTAATTATAATTATGAACATTTCCCCTTCACTTATATTTTACAAAGGATTTTCTTTGAAAGAAAGTTATAAAGTTAATCTAGCCTTTCTGTGCTCAGCTTAAAAGAATTAATTCTTGAAAGAATTAATTAAATGTTTTGAGTACATAACTTACTGGAAATATTACTAATTATTACAAAGAATTAATTTTAGTGAAATGTTTCTGAATGAATGTTTACTCCTCATATGATTATTTGATTTATAAATTAGATTACATTTATTATATAAAATATGATATGATATTGTGTAATAAATTGTGATACAATATTATATAATGAATTAACAAAATTCTTCAATTATTGAATTGTTATTCCATTTTAAAAGAGTAGTCAGAAATCAAGTTATTTTTTTTGCAATACTGTTTGAATTTACTTCATTGAAGTTTATGACATATAGAAGGATCATATTTGATATCAACTAGACCTACATCCCAAGTTGTACCAAAATGTTTGTAATATATACATGTATATATATTTTTTACAATTTTTGAATTTTTATGGGTTTTTAGGATCCACTGTTGTTAGGTGTTTTTTTTTCATGTAGATTTCTGTTGCAAAGCAAGAAGATTTTTTGGAATAATCAATAACATGATTTTTTCTGCATTATAGCTTGTTTTAATTTATTTTGCATGGTTTTATAGGGAAAGTTGAGAAAAGTAGCAATTCAACGGAAGGTAAGGGAACCAGGCATGGCATGGTTAATTTAGATAGAGCCAACTTTCTCTGGGTTCTGCTTAAACCTTATGCTGCTGGTGGCTAATTTGGCCAATACAAAATGATTCGAAAAACCTTAAGAATTACTGAAACCCTGGCAAATGGGTACTCATTTGAGAGTACTCAGCGAGAGCTATCCAATGAGTACCAACACGACAGGGTTTGAATGGTTTTCAAAGATTTTTACGTTTTTGTACTTTGGACGAAAGTAGTCTCAGCATGGGGAGGGTTAAACCCAACCTGTACACTACACATTGTTTTATGCTAAAACTGGTTGTATTCAGAAAGGATGTTAACCCATATGCTGCTAATGGCTAATTTGACCAATACAAAAAAAATAAAAAAACAACAAAAAATGACCGAAACCCTAGCAAATGGGTATTCATATGAGAGTACTCGGCGAGAGCGTTCAAATGAGTACCAACATGACAGGGTTTCGATGGTTTTCAAAAATATTTGCGTTCTTTTACTTTGGAGGAAAGTAGCCTCTGAGCATCGGAAGGGTTAAAACGATTTGAGGATGGAATTGATTTTTTTTGTTTGGAACTTTTTTTTGCTATACTCAGGTTAAAATGTTTGAGAATGGAATTGGATTTTTTTAGTTTTGGAACTTTTTCTGCCATACTAAGGTTTATGCCATTCATGCATGAAGATCTACTTGACCAGTGTTGTCTGGACCTGTTATACAAGTATCCAGCCAGATAGAAATTTTACTGAATTCCATCCTTAAAGTTTTGAACATCATCATTGAAAAAGATTTTCTCTCCTTAAAAGGTTTCCAAGATGATGTTTCCATGGCGATGTTACCATGGTGATGTTTCCTTGGTGACATATCTATATCTTTAGTGTACCTATCTGCTGTTAAAGGAAGTTCTATTTCTTTGTTTTCTGCTATACTTCATTTGCTTAGAATATATATCATTAGGTGCATATTCCTCTGTTTAACCCTTTATCACTCAATGACGCAATAACTCGTAACATGAGTGCAGCTGCACTTCCTCAGTAGCGAGTTATTGCGTCATTGTATTCGTGCACTTATTCCTACGAAGCGAGTTTTGGCGTATTTTGGGTACCACGATCTTAGATCGCTGGTACACAAATGATTGTTAAATAAAGATACAATATTATTGCCCTTACCTTTTAATCGTAATCTATAGTTATTTAATGCTTATTTTCGGACTCGAAGTCCGTGATTTTCGGCGGAAAAACTACGGGAAAACCCCCTCCAAATATGGAAGTCATGGGGAATTCCCGCCAGTGACGTCGTCGTGTTGTGGCGTCCTTAGCAACACTCAAAACCATTGATATTCTCCCGTGTTTTTTCGTTGTTTCTGCCATCAAATGGCTAGTTTAAACCAGAATAATTCCTATGAAGAGTGGAAGAGGATCGACTATCGTCCCCTTCACGATCCATGGGAATCAGACGATGATATCCCACTCATTTAACCACTCAACGAAGACGAACTTGCCGAGGTGCGTTATTGACAGTGCGTCAAGCGTAAAATCAGACAAAAAATCAACTTTTAAGTTAATATATTCTAAACACTAATAATATCATATTTAACGAAATGAAAGATACAAATAAAAAATGGAAATTACTCGTTTAACTTGTTTAAAGCACTGCTCCCTATGCACTGCAGTGCACTACGCACTGCGCAACAATGTCTCTGAGGAGTAACCCCTCATGCAGTGCAGGGGACATGGCAACATTGTTGCGTTGAGTGATAAAGGGTTAATGCTTTTAGAGTTGTTTGTCTGGATGGTTTTGTGTGAAATTCAACAAATCCACAATGCATGATCATGGAAATATGTTATTTCATGTGTAAACATATAAGTATGCCTATATATATATATATATATATATATATATATATATATATATATATATATATATATATATATATATATATATATATATATATATATATATATGTATATATATATATATATATATATATATATATATTTCACTATACATATGAATATATATATATATATATATATATATATATTTATATATATATATATATATATATATATATATATATATATATATATATATATATATATATATATATATATATATATATATATATATATATATACTGATATATTCATGTACTTCCCTTTAGAAAGGTAGTTAGAATGGAGTGTTACTTTCTTTCTGGAGCTGTAAAACAATTGTCTTTCAAATTTCTGTCAATCTGTAGCGAAAAGAAGATTCTCAATATTGTCCGACCTATAGAAGTGATAGGAACGGGGAAACTGCTTATTCCCTAAGCCTAACTTCATCCAATTTCCATAATTGTAGCGATGTAGATAGAGGTATTCATGCGCCTCTGCGGCCATGGTTATGCATCACTATGCCTCACATGTTCGGACTGTTATGCGAGGAATTCCCTGCTTTGTCGCATTACGTAATTAGGTTGTTGTCTCTATCTGGAGAATGTCTCCCTGTGGTTTGTGGTGATCTAAGCGGCAGCCAAGCGGGAGCGTTTTCTCGTGGTTATTAGCCGATGCCGCGACAAAGGACATGACTGGATGTCCCCCAGGCCATTTGTAGATTGTCCTTTAGTTGAATTGCTCCAGCGTTTAGTCTTTATCTCTGATCACGTCAGAGTGTCAGTGAATTCTTGTAGAACCGAGGGAAATCGCTTTTATCTCCAGGAAAGTCATTACACATTTTATGATGACACAATATGTTTTGCAACCCTAAAAACTATTTAATCCATTAATGCTCACAGAGACCAAAGCAGCCTGACAATTTGATGAAATCCTGCAGGCAAAAATGCAATTAGAAAAGTATTTGAAGGAGTATGTTAATCCCTTTGCTACATATCCATTGTATCTACCTCTCTGATCATACTCCACATAGAGCAGCTTTTAATGTAGATTGATTCATCTCTTTCACCATCAAGGAACTCATTGCTCGTTATTAATTCTCCGTAGACGAAACAAAAGATGATTTCATCTCGGAATGCACTTCCTGTGGTCTCATTAAGACGCCTAGCAAAGGTGGGCTTGCTGTATTTTATTGTCGCATTATAGGCAGGAATGACTTTCCTTATTGCGATGTCTGAAGCTCAGCCCGTACCATAGGTGAGAGAATATGGCCTCCAATCTCGGCCTCCAATCTCGACCTCCGATCTCGGCCTCAGATCTCAGCCTTCAATCTCGGCCTCAGATCTCAGCCTTCAATCTCAGCCTCTCATCTCGACCTCCGATCTCGGCCTCAGATCTCGGCCTCAGATCTCGGCCTCAGATCTCGGCCTCTCATCTCTGCCTCCAATCTCGGCCTCCGATCTCTGCCTCAGATCTCGGCCTCAGATCTCGGCCTTCAATCTCGGCCTCCAATCTAGGCCTCAGATCTCGGCCTCAGATCTCGGCCTCCGATCTCGGCCTCCGATCTTGGCCTCAGATCTCTGCCTCCAATCTCGGCCTCTGATCTCTGCCTCTGATCTCTGCCTCCAATCTCGGCCTCTGATCTCTGCCTCTCATCTCTGCCTCCAATCTCGGCCTCCGATCTCTGCCTCAGATCTCGGCCTCAGATCTCGGCCTTCAATCTCGGCCTCCAATCTAGGCCTCAGATCTCGGCCTCAGATCTCAGCCTCCGATCTCAGCCTCCGATCTTGGCCTCAGATCTCAGCCTTCAATCTCAGCCTCCAATCTCGGCCTCCGATCTTGGCCTCAGATCTCAGCCTTCAATCTCAGCCTA
>OZ012697.1:2648883-2651429 GCA_963942565.1 Maea johnstoni
TCTCGCTCGACCAGATTAATAATGAACTCCTGCCATTCCGCTTGTCAGATGTTGATAGATTAATTCAATAAGGGGTTGTCGGGTGCGCTGTAGTGTGATCGCTCGGAGAAGTTGATCAACTTAGGCCCCTCATACAGTGAATCGTTGAACGTAATAAGGGATCTGTGTTCACTCATATCGGTGCTCGCAGGAGAGTGATATTGAAACTTATCCCCTTCTTGCGCCTCGGTAGTGCTAAAAGTTGCGAACTTCACCACTGCTCGATTAATTTTGCAGATAATTTTGTACTTGACACAAAACTGAGAGTCTGTTTTGTGTAAGTGGATTTACTAAAAGTTGGAATGGAATTATCCAGATGTGGCAAATTCACTTTTAGGCTGCTTAATTTTCAAATATTTTTGCACTGGACGTCGAAACCAACTTATCCCCTTTTAACCCCTTGGTAAAGCTGAAGGTGGAACTTCACCACTGTTCAATTCATTTTGCAGATAATTTTGTACTGGACATCAAAACTTAGGGCCTGTTTTGTGTAAGTGGATCTACTGCAAATGGGAATGAATTATCCATATGTCGCAAATTCACTTTTAGGTCGCCTATTTTTCAAAAAATTTTTGTACTTGCCATAAAAACTTAGGGCCTGTTTTGTGTAAGTGGATCAAATGTATATATATATATATATATATATATATATATATATATATATATTATATATATATATATATATATATATATATATATATAAAATATATATATATATATGTATAAATTCATAGTCCTGAGAAATTTTTACAGCTCCTGGGTAGTGGTTCACCTTTCTTGTCTACCACTACTAGTATAATATTTTTTATGTTTTTCCAAAATTATACCAATATTTTCTCATGATTTCTGAAAAATAGGAGTTTCTTATACAATTAAAGAACACCACTTCCCCTCTACCCCCCAAATTCAGTATAGATTCATCAACAACTGACATTTCATATCCTAATTAACCTGTGTTATGTGAAACGCGATACATGTGATTCACGGTTGGTATGTCGCTCTCCAAGACAATGATGAATCATTTCCTTTGTCTTGGAATCTCATTGTCATGCATAATCTTTGTTCATGATTATAACCTAATCCATTATTCCTCGCTTGTAAAGCATTTAGGATCAGTTACCGTGGTAATTGCATCTATTCACCCTGTAGCACTTAGTTATTCTATGATATTCACCCTTCACTGCCCAGATTTAGCTGGAATTCTTGAGATTATTCTAGAATAGGCTTGGAATATCTGAGATAATTTAGCTGGGAATACAGCAGGAACTCCTGTATAATTCTAGGAGTAGCTTGCAATCCCTGAGATAATTGAGCTGGGAATACCCAAGAATTCCTTAGATAATTCTAGGAATAGCTTGGAATATCTGAGATAATTTAGCTGGGAATACCGGCAGGAACTCCTGTATAATTCTAGGAGTAGCTTGCAATCCATGAGATAATTGAGCTAGGTATACCCAGGAATTCCTTAGATAATTCTAGTAATAGCTTGAATTCATGAGATGATTTAGGCGGGAATATAACCTAGGTATTCCTGAGATAATTCTAGGAATAGCTTGGAATTCATGAGATGATTTAGGGCGGGAATATAACCCAGGAATTCCTGAGATAATTCTAGGAATAGCTTGGAATTCATGAGATGATTTAGTCGGGAATTTAACCTAGGTATTCCTTAGATAATTCTAGGAATAGCTTGGAATTCATGAGATGATTTAGGCGGGAATGTAAACCAGGTATTCCTTCGATAAATCTAGGAATAGCTTGGAATTCATGAGATGATTTAGTCCGGGAATTTAACCTAGGTATTCCTAGATAATTCTAGGAATAGCTTGGAATTCATGAGATGATTTAGGCGGGAATATAACCCAGGTATTCCCTGAGATAGTTCTAGGAATAGCTTGGAATTCATGAGATGATTTAGGTGGGAATTTAACCCAGGTATTCCTTCGATAATTCTAGGAATAGCTTGGAATTCATGAGATGATTTAGGCGGGAATTTAACCCAGGTATTCCTGAGATAGTTCTAGGAATAGCTTGAATTCATGAAATGATTTAGGCGGGAATATAACCCAGGTATTCCTTCGATAATTCCTAGGAATAGCTTGGAATTCATGAGATGATTTAGGCGGGAATATAACCCTGGTATTCCTGAGATAATTCTAGAATAGCTTGGAATTCATGAGATGATTTAGGCGGAAATATAACCCAGGTATTCTTTAGATAATTCTAGGATAGCTTGGAATTCATGAAATGATTTAGGCGGGAATATAACCCAGGTATTCCTTAGATAATTCTAGGAATAGCTTGGAATTCATGAGATAATTCTAGGAATAGCTTGGAATTCATGAGATAATTCTAGGAATAGCTTGGAATTCATGAGATAATTCTAGGAATTGCTTAGAATTCTTGAGATAATTTAGCTAGGAATACCCAGGAATTCCTGAGATAATGTTAAAATGCTAGGATTTTCTAGGAAGCCTTGGCTACATTTTGCAAGGGTTTGGCCCTCT
>OZ012697.1:2651629-2687418 GCA_963942565.1 Maea johnstoni
ACTGTCTTCATAAACTTTAAAATTTCGGGTGTTGAACATTTAGTATTCGAGACGACCTATGTACACATTATAGTTCCATGATTTGCCACATTTCAAAGAGAAATAATCAGCATTTTTTGAGCCATTCAATCAGTTGTGTCTCTTATAGTTAATAAAGTGCCGTAATTAGTAGAGCGTCGAGATATTCATATTAAATGGGTTTTCATAATCTCCTGTAATTTGTGTAATCATTTATGTATTTTCAGCCAGAAAACGTTCTATGTCTTACGAGAGAGGGCAACAGAATAAAGATCATTGACTTCGGCTTTGCCAGGGAGTTTGACCCCAAGAAGGAGATGCGGGTGATGTTTTGGTACCCCCCGAGTTCATGGCGCCAGAGATCGCTAATTACGAACCCATAGGAGTCAAGACAGATATGTGGAGTGTCGGAGTCATATGTTATGTACTGTAAGTCATATACATGTAATATGCACGCAATCCTATAGCTGCACATTGCGGCGATTAAAATAACACAGTCGCGTTTTCTATTTACGAAAGCATTCAAGTATGAATTCAATAAAAAGCAATGTATAATAAAAAAAAGTCTATAATAATTCAAAACGTCACACATACCGCTAAAGTGCGCCGAATAAAGATTACGTACACATTCCAACACTCTGCCTTAACCTTATGAAGAAAGTACTGTACTGAAACTGTGAAAGTCACTGTAAAATGCGATGGCTCTAGCGTAGAGTGAGAACGACCTCCACGGCTGCCTTTTATTTTACCGCATAAAAAGAAGGCTACACGTATCTTGCTATCCAAGATGAGATTATACAAATCATACTATATATATATATATATATATATATATATATATATATATATATATATTAATTATGATATACATTACCTGTTCATATCATGAAGCTTGCTTCGCCAATCGCTCCCTGACAATCGCCAAAAGTTTTAATTCCCCGTGATGTCCGTAGATGGCGCCTCCGCATGGCCTCCAATCACGTGACGTCGCCATCTTGTTTAACCCTCTTGCGATTGTCAGCGCTCCCGATAGCACGCATGTGATCGTGGTCCCGGTTTTCCTGCCGTTTCTCCGTTTTCGTGCCGCATCAAGCATTTACGCCGCAATTATTAGGATTTGAGTATCTTAAGCAGTCTAGGGGTATACTTTGTACCCCTTCAATTTGTCTTATTTCCGATTTATTATCGTTTTTGTGTTTCTTGTTTACACTTGTGTAATCCAAGATGGCGGATTCTTCTCAGGAAGGTTCGTCTCAATCCCGTAATCCCTCTCCGGCTCGAGACCGCTCTTCGGACGGCGAGTCAGACGGGGTTACGAAGCCAGCAGCACGGGCCTCTTCGGGGACCCGGTGCACTGGACCGAGTTGCTCCCGGTGGGCGATGACGTTCAAGGCCGACGAGCCTTGGACGCACCATCGTCTATGCGGGACGCATCTCGTCTGCACACCCTCAGGCGCCGTCTGTGCGGTGTGCAGTGACTGGTCGGCGGAGATCTGGAAGGCCTTCAAGGCCAAAGATCTCCAGTTTCAAAAGAAGCGGGATTACCGGGCTATGTCCGGGAAAACCCGTTCCCAGTCCCCGGCAAAGGCCCGGGAGCCGGTACCCCCGGTCCCGTCTCCTATTGTGCTGGACAGCCCGGACCCGTCCGGGGCTGAGGCCCCGCACGGGAAGAAGAAGGACGTACGCCGGACATCCCGTCCGTCCCGTACGCATAAGAAGAAAAAGAGGAAGTATTCTTCCCCGACTTCTTCTGAGTCCTCTTCTCCCGGCTCGTCCCCCGGGACGTCGCCAGACAGAGGACGTAGACATAGGTCTCCGTCACCTAGGTACCGTCACCACTCCCGGCACCGTCACCACTCTAGACACCGTTCACGGAGGTCAAGAAGTGGCGAACGTCGGCCTACGGCCTCCGTCTCTGCGACGCCAGCACGCCCATCAGGGTCGGGTCTCCCCGCTGATGGTGCGTTGCTGGAGCAGTTGCTGCAGCAAACCTTTAGCAGGTTTTCGGCTGCAAAGACTGCCCTGCCTCCTTTTCCTTATCCCGGCCAAGGACCAGCTGCGGCGACGGCACCCGCGCCAGCCGCAGTAGCCCAGCTTCCGAAGGGGCTCACCCCGGAGGAAGAGCGGGCTGTCATGCTTCTGCGTGCAGCCCCGCTGGTAGCACCCCCAAGCATCACCCGGATGCTCACCCCTCCTCATCATGGGACCTTACCGAGGTCACCCAGTCGGTCTGCCCAACCACAGGCAACCGACGATGAGGAGGTGCTCTCCGAGCATTCGGGGCTTGAGGTGCATGCCCAGGACGATGGTCTCTTGGACAGGGACATCGAGATGCAGGTGGAGGAACCGATCCCCGCTCCTACCCCACCCCCTAGACCTGTACCAGTGCAGCCAGCATTGGACACAGTGTCGTTGGGCGACCCGGACGACCTTCCGGGCGACGTTAACGCGTGGCGGGCCACTTGGGCAGGGGAAAAGTTCAAGTTTCGCGTCCCGGCGCGAATTCAGGAAACCCGGAGACAGATCGTCCAAGCTCTCGGTTTAAAGACCGAAGAGACGGACAAAGTCCCGGAGTCTACGAACAGGCCGGCTCAAACCCGTTCCCTGTTCGCGGACGTTCCAGAGTTCGTGGCCAAACCGTACGTTGTAGTCCCCATGGACCCTATAACCGTCTCTATTGCCAGTAGATACACAAAGGATATCCTTGGAGGCTCAACGACGGCCCTGGGGGCTTCTACGTTTGCGAAGAAGTTCCCCATGTCGGCTCGAGATGAAAGGGAGTGTCTCACTCCCCAGAAAATCGACCCGGACGCGATCGCGTACATAAAGTCGTGGATTAATCCCGACTTTAATCCCCAAAAACCCTTCGGCAATGCACAACCCCATCTGGCTGCGGCCGATAAGCTGTGTAAAAGGGTGGAGGAGAGGACGACCAGTCTTGCTCGTCTCTCTGCCTTCCAGGTGCAGGTGCAGGCCTTCCTGCACCATGCGTTCCTGGAGCAGGAAGCGATCCATCGGGCTCTCTGCGATGACCCGCTTGGAAATCTTCCTCCTCCGTCTGGGGATTTCCCCCCCGAAGCGGTCCGGGATGCTATGGAGTGCTCAGCATTCCTCACAGCATCGATCAACCGGATCGCCCTGCACATGCAGGCAGAGGTCCGGCTGGACAATCGTGCGCGATTGCTCCAGTCCGTCGTCCCCGCCTCCGGACGGCCTGGCTTCCCGGTGTACAACCGGAAAGATCTCCTGGCGCTGCCGCTGAACTCGGACCTTGTCTTCGCGGGCAAGTTCTCCGAGACAGTGAAAGCCACCACCGACACCCAGGAGGTCGCTTTCCAAGCCCAGCGCTTGAGCCAGGGACTGCTGCCTGCACAGGTGGCTTCTACTTCGGGATACCGCATCCCGAAGAAGCCGCAGGGACGGAAGCGTTCGTCTTCGGGCCAGGCCAAGACTCCCACAACCTCTGATCATGGCGCCGGCCGCCGTGATACTCCTCCTCAAGGCCACCCGCCTAAAAAGGAGTCCTCCTATAGCAGGAGGGGAGGAAGGGGGGGGGAGGTGCTGGTGGTTCCTCGTCGCGGGGGCGCGGCGGGGGCCGGGGAGGGGCATCTCAGAAATGAGATACCCAAACCAGTAGGGGGACGGCTCCAGGCCTTCGGGCCGGAGTGGGAGCGCCTCACGTCCGACGTGTGGGTGCTCCAGACGATCAAAACGGGTTACCGCATCGAATTCACGGGCCCGTGCCGTCTGACCCGGTCTCCGATGTGGACCAGGATCCCGGCAAAGGAGAGCCACCGTCTCGCCATGGAGACGGGCCTCCGGAAAATGCTCGAAAAACGAGCTGTGAAGATCGTCGACCCTCTGCTGGACGGGCCCGGCTTCTACTCTTCCCTCTTTTTAGTGGAGAAGAGATCAGGAGGTTGGAGACCCATTTTAAACCTGAAGGAATTAAACGTCGCGGTAAAACCCCCGTCGTTCAAAATGGATACCCTTCAGTCCGTCCTAGTTTCACTAGGAGAGGATATCCGCCTATCCCAGTCAGCAAATACGCTGGGCTCGGGACAGGACATGTGGGCCGTCTCTCTAGACTTAGAGGACGCCTACTTCCATGTCGCGATAGATCCTCGCGACAGGAAATATCTGAGGTTCGCGTACGACGGTACCGTCTACGAGTTCCAAGTCTTGCCGTTCGGCCTTTCTACGGCCCCAAGAACGTTCACACGTCTGGTACGGGCCGTGGGCGCTTACCTCAAGACATGCGGAGTCAATCTGTTCCAATATCTGGACGATTGGCTCGTCGTAGGCGGGTCATACGACCTAACCCTACAATACCGATACCTGGTCCGCACTTGCGTCCAGGAAATCGGGTTCCTCATAAACGAGGAGAAATCGGACTGGGTCCCGACCCAGTTCCCGTCCTTCCTAGGCTCCAGCCTGGACCTAGTCAGGGCCCTGGCCCGTCCGTCCGGAGACCGCATAGACCGGCTCCGTCGTCTGATAGGACGGGTCATGAAAGAAGGATCGTCCACAGCCCGTCTGTGGAGATCTTTGTTCGGACATCTGGCGAGCATGATGTATCTGGTCCCAAAAGCCAGACAACACATCCGCCCGCTCCAGTTCTTTGTCCAGAACCAATGGTCCCAGGACATGCCGGACACAACCCGGATACGCCTGACCCAAAGTGCCCGGATCCAGCTCGAGTGGTGGCTAGACCCCACCAACTTGACTTTAGGAGTTCCTTTCTCAACTCCAGACCCGGCACTGACAATAGTGACCGATGCTTCATCCTACGGATGGGGCGGTCACCTGGGCGACCAGACGGCTTCTGGCGTCTGGCCCGACCAATGGAAGAGCAAGCACATCAACTGGCTGGAACTCCAGGCAGTGTGGCTAACTCTGAAACATTTTCAGGACCAGGTTCGAAACCAAGTAGTGGAAGTCCTATCAGACAACTCCACCACGGTCTCTTACATCAACAGGCAGGGCGGGACACACTCCCTGACCCTATGCCGCCTGGCCCTGGACATGTGGGAGTGGTGCGACCAACTGGCCATTGTACCAGTAGCAGTCCATCTTCAAGGGACACGCAACGTCCTAGCGGACGCACTGTCCAGGGGGAGGTACTGCCCGACGGAGTGGTCCCTACACCCTCCGACGCTCAGAGCCCTGTTCTCAATCTGGGGGACTCCCATGGTAGACCTGTTCGCAACACAGAAGAACAGGAAACTACCGATGTTCTACTCCCTATACAGGGAACCAGAGTCGAGTGGGGTCAATGCCCTGACTCAGAATTGGGACGCTCTGTACGGGTATGCATACCCCCCCATAGCACTGCTCCCCAGAGTGCTCAGGAAGATCAGACTCCACCCAACAGCGGAGGTGATCCTAGTGGCCCCATTTTGGCCGAGCCAAATTTGGTTCCACCCACTAACCCAGATGTTAGTGGACTTCCCCAGGAGGTTGCCAGACAAGTGGAACCTCCTGAAGAACTCCGAGACGGGGGAATTGTACCCAGAGCCCAGCAAGCTCCGATTGGTTGCGTGGAAAATCTCCGCCAGTCCTACCGGGCACAAGGGTTTTCTGAGGCAGTTGCTAAACTCGCCTCCTGTGGTAAACGACCCTCAACCTATAGGGTTTACGATTCCCGTCTCGCCCATTATTCCCGATGGTGCGCTACTAGAAGTCTGGACCCCAATTCTGCCCCTGTGCAGCAAATAGCGGAGTTCTTGTCAGACTTAGCAAAAATGACTGAGCCGGGTCATTCACTTTCATACAACACCATCGTGGGGTATAGGACAGCCATAGGGGCTATCCATACTGGTTTTTCTGAGGGAGTGACTATCCAATCATCCAGTCCTCCAATCTGTCATGAAAGGAATTTTCAATTCCAAAGCCACAACCAGACAGTTAAAGCCAGTTTGGGATCTACCCAAAGTCCTAGGGCACCTATCGCAGGCCCCTTTCGAACCTATGGCTAGAGCCTCTTTGCGAAATCTCTCAGTCAAGACAGCCTTTCTCATACAACTGGCGTCTGGACGTAGAGGCGGCTGGATCCATGCATGTCGCATGGACCCAGCATACCTGCGTAAAGAATCAGGTGGATTTACGTTCTTGTCTTCCCTCATACTTGACAAGAACCAATCTGCACACTTTACACCTGAACCGGTCTTTATAGCAGCCCTATCAGACCATTCTCCTGACGACAAGTTACATTGTCCGATCAGGGCCCTCAAATGGTACTTAGATAAAACTAAGACCATTAGAGGCCAAGAGAAGGCTCTCTTTATCTCCTCAAAGGAGCCCCACTCAAAAGCAGCAAAACTGACTATTGCTGGGTGGGTTAAAGAAGCCATAGCTGGTACATATCGCGACCTTCCCTTGGAAGAGCGTCTAGCTATGAACCTTAGAGCCCATGACACTAGAGGAGTAGCGGCATCCTGGGCTAGAGCAGCCGGGGTGTCCATTCCGGAAATCATGAATGCAGCAGCCTGGAGCACCCCTGTAACCTTTACCTCAAAGATCTCCCTAATCAAAAGGGTAAATTTGGCAATGCGGTCCTTTCCACGGCAGGCACCTTTAAACCTTGAAACGATACCACAGCTTTTGTTTGACGGTGGTACACTGCTTCATGATATGAACAGGTAATGTATATCATAATTAATCAGGGAATTAGTAGTAATTACCCTATTAATAAGATATACTTACCTGTTCATATCCCCACCCATCCGACCCCTATCGTTCCGTGTTCCCGATCGAGCGCTGACATTTAGAGGGTTAAACAAGATGGCGACGTCACGTGATTGGAGGCCATGCGGAGGCGCCATCTACGGACATCACGGGGAATTAAAACTTTTGGCGATTGTCAGGGAGCGATTGGCGAAGCAAGCTTCATGATATGAACAGGTAAGTATATCTTATTAATAGGGTAATTACTACTAATTCCCTGATATATATATATATATATATATATATATATGTATATATATATATATATATATATATATATATATATATATATATATATATATATATATATATATATATATATATATGGTAAACACCTGAATAAGACATTTTTGTTTTTTGTAGGTTATGAATTTTCATGGCAGTTTATGTATTGTGCAGCAAAGATTTATGACCATTTTTCCCTATATTTTGTGCTTGTATTATGTTTGTAAATAACTGTACGCCCAAGTTATTATTTCATTATTTGAATGCATTGATTTAATCAATGAAGCCAGCTGTTCATTTGATTTGCAAAAATCACAATCAATTAGATCAAGGACGTTGCGTGAAGAATGTTTCCATTAATTGAATATTCTCCTGTGATTTCCTTATTAGATATTATCTCTGATTTAATTGTATGAACATTGAGATATTAACTTGTAACATACAATTTAATTAAACCTTAGAAGATTTTCTTAATCCAAGATAAAACATATTGTTCCCTTATGATTTTTTCATTGAACATAAACTGTTTCCGCATCGAAATACAACCTTGTAATGTTGATTTAGCCTAGACATTAAACCATTTCCATGTTTTTCGTATTAAACATAGTTGTTGGTACATTAAACAAATACCTTACAACATGTAATTTCATCTTTAGAAGAGGGAGTTACCTAAAGGTTATTTGTAGAACTGCATTATGTTCTTAATTAAAATGAATGTACTATTTAGAGGGTATTTTAATGCATTGTAGGAATTTGTTTGTCTTCTCAACCTAATGTTAGGAAAATGTGTTTCACAAAATAAAGTTACTTAAATAGCACTTGCAAGGTTCACGTAGATAGAGATGCAACACCTTAAAAAATAATATCATAGTTTGTGTCACAATGTCACCTAAAATATAGTTTGTGTCACAATGTCACCTAAAATATAGTTTGTGTCACAATGTCACCTAAAATGTAGAGAATTCCACAGAATTCCACTATATTCACAATGTATGCTTCTAATTGTCTTTGCTTGATTGTCCACCAAGGCCCTTTTACCCATTCATGCCTGGAGAAATTATCAACAGATGCCGTCTGGATCTTTGATATTTTTGTAAATAACTTTCAAAATTAGGATGAATTCTCAAAATATTTGATTGAGAGTTTAAGATTAGGTTCTGTTTAATATTTTTCGCTTCAAATATTTTAGAAAAATAACTTTTTTTGTTTGATTGAATTCTTGAATATTTTTATCATTCACTTCCTGAGATACAGTCAAATCTTATTCAATGGGAATACCTCTAAAATTAGTTGTGAATTTGTAGGAATATTTAAAAGAAAATTGTGTATGTTTAACTCTAAGTAATGTTCATCACATGAAATATTTCAAAATATTCACACCCTTTGAACACTTGAACCCTTTGAACATATTGAACACTTCAGAATGTAACTTATAGGAACTAATGAGTTTAATTTTTTTTAATAAATAAATCAAATCAAATTCTCTTTTTTTAAATAAGACTTATCTTTATTCTGTATTGCAACAATCATTCCTGAAAAATGTATGAAATATCACTTTCATTTTGAGTTGCTTTTTGCGAAGTTGTCTGATAACTAGGGTGCTTTGGTTATGGATGGGTATATGGTTCACCACCCTTGATTTGGGCATCACCACCCCTCACACACCCTCACCTTTTAATAATGCCCCGTGTTTGAATGTTACTATTTGTAATTCCAGATTCCAACAGAATTCTAAAAGGTAATGTCTATGTTGATGTGTTTATGGATGGGAGAGGGTAGTTGCTAGGAGACGGGCTCTATTAGAATGTAACAACCTCTCTGATTGGTTACCTACTTGTATCTGATGAGTCCCTGACCAATCACTGATGATCTTACAAACTCTTCTGTGTTTCTTTGGAAATTATATATCAATTTAAATTGACTTAAGTTTTCTTTTTCTGTTTCTTAACTTTCTAAAGTCAGGATTTATTTCTTTTATCATTTTCAGTTGAAATAACCAAATATGCCAGAAAAAAGGAAATAGATGAAATAACATTAACCCTATGATAATGTAGAGATCTATTAGCTGATTCCTAATCTTTGAAAAAGTATATTACTTCGTTTCGTTTAGTCAGCTGTAAGAAGTATTCTTTAGAAGTTTCAAAACATCCTTTTGACCATTTCTCCAGTAACTCCATTATATATATATATATATATATATATATATATATATATATATATATATATATATATATATATATATATATATATATATATATATATATATATGTACATATATGTACATATATATATATATATATATATATATATATATATATATATATATATATATATATATATATATATATATATTTATATATGTGTGTATATATGTACATGTTTGTAAGATCATAAGTCTAGAACTACCCTCCTCCCCCCAAAGAAATAACTGTGTCTGCAAGCAATAACTAACACTAAAGCACTATTCCCTCACAAACATACAGTAGAAAAACTAACCCCTGTACTTGTTTCTCCATTTTTACATGAACGCAGGCTCGCATTTGTATTTCAGTTATTCCTTATTGGTTTGGAAGGAAAATTAATGGAAATTGATATTAAAGGACAATTCCACCATGGATTAAACAGAGGCCAAAATAGTTTCTTATGGTATTCTCTACTTAAACCCAAGTTCCCACCAGTGCCAACCTTCATACAAGAAGTATATTGCGGTTTAAACACCTCCTAACAGGCACAAAATGGAGGCACTGGGGGCGGCCATTTTAGCCTGTTAATAGCCTCTAAATGGCTGTTAGTGCAACTAAGTCATTAGCAGCTACCTTAATGCTAATGACTTAGTTGCACCAACAGCCAGTTTAGAGGCTATTAACAGGCTAAAATGGCCACCCCCAGTGCCTCCATTTTGTGTCTGTTAGGAGGTGTTTAAACCGCAATATACTTCTTGTATGAAGGTTGGCACTGGTGGGAACTTTGGTTTAAGTAGAGAATAATACCATAAGAAACTATTTGGGCCTCTGTTTTATCCATGGTGGAACTGTCCTTTAAATGTAAAGTACAATGTCAAAATTGAGAAGAGGTTTTGACTTATTAATGTTTTTTCACCTATAGTAACATGGAATGGACGAAATGCGCAACTGCTATCATGCAAAATGGAGAAACTAATGCATTGAATGATGTATACATACTGTTATTTTATTATTTTGCATCGTCAAATTGAAGTGATGCTGAATTGGTTCATATGCTTACAGTTTCCAGCAAGGGTCTGTTATAATTGCTTTGGTTTTTGTAATGGGGATTCCTTGGCTAAAATATTTCCTATGATACTTTTGGAAATTTCAAAGGAATTAATCGTGTACTTGGGAAATATTCGAAGGAGAGTTACTGGTTTGTTGATGATCAACATTCCTTCTTGTTGTTTTTTTCTAAAAGTTGTTTTTGTTAGAGAGATATCACTAAATTAGGCAGGCAGTCGTGGGTGCTACAGGCACGAGTGGGTTAACCTATGACTTTCACACTCAGAGTTCCTTTAGAAAGTATCGTCTGCTACTCTCATACTTTTGAGAATAACTTCAGAATTCAGCAAAAGTTTGCAAAATATTTGAACGAGAGTTGTTGTCTGGCTTCTGATCAACATTTTCCTTTCAGATGTTTTCCAAAAAATGCTTTTGTAAATAAAATATTTCCAAAATCATCAGACCTGTTTTGGCTGCTATGTGTGTAAATGGGTTAAGATGCATCAGTTTTGGACTGTTTGGCTTCTATCCAAATTGGCTTGCTTACGGTTCCTTCAGACCCTCTCATGCCTGGTAGCAGCCAAAACCGACTGACAATTTTGGTGATATCTCTCTAACAAAAGAAATAGTAAGAAAATATTTCAAGGAGAATTCTTCAAAAGAACTTAATCTACAACTCCCCTTCAAATATTTTTAAAAATTATGCTTCTTTCCAAAGTTTTTTTTCCAAAGTATGACAGCTCCAGATGACACTTCGCAAGTAGATTTCCAGGCATGAAAGGGTTAACCCATTGATGTCCAGAGCTCCTTTGAAAAGTGTCCTCAAGCTGCCATTAGGCCTAAAAAAAGTTGTTTGTTTCCTGTAGCCCTACCCTAACAAGTTTTTATTCAGAAATATCCCCACCCTAATTTTTTTTCTGCCCTCCCAACTCCAAATCAACGTAAAACATGCATAAAACACACCTTTTTGACCAAAAAAAATATGCAATTTTTTTTTTAATTTACCGATCTACCTACCCTATTTTTTCCAGATCGTCAGGAAACAAACAATACTTTTTTCTTGGCCTTATACTTTTTAGATCTAAATTCAGGAGAAATGTAGTTGGAGTTCATTCATATTCATTCCAATGTAGTAATATTGGTCAGCGTAAAATCACAAAAACAATCCTATTATTTTGGATTGCTGAAGGCATGAATGTGTAAAAACGGATGTGTCATTTATAAAGTAGCTTCATCTTAACTTTTATTAAAATCTATGAAAGATCTATCCTGGATAAGGAGATTATAGATGAAATTCCATGAATTCTGTTCCAAGGTCCTGGACAAATAGTACCCGGGCTTGACCCCTATCCAGTAGTGCTACTGTGCCGTTCCTTGAATTTAGTTGAAAAAGATTTCCCTACTTGTGTCAGGGCCGTGCGTTTTGTTTGCTGCATGATGTATGTTTGTCGCAAGTATCGCACTGTGTTGTTTGTGTATTGTTTATTTGTTTGTTTGTTTTTGTGCATGCTGTTTTTCATGTTTGTGTAACATTAACCACCCCCTTGCCCCAAGAGCTCCCGATTGAAAAAAACTATCAAAAAAAATCTGGGTATATGTTACTATTGAGTATAATTTGTGAGTGAAGCATGAATTCATCTAATACTACTAATAATAATTATAATTATGAACATTTCCCCTTCACTTATATTTTACAAAGGATTTTCTTTGAAAGAAAGTTATAAAGTTAATATAGCTTTTTTGTGCTCAGCTTGAAAGATTTAATTCTTGAAAGAATTAATTAAATGTTTTGAGTACATAACTTACTGGAAATATAACTAATTATAACAAAGAATTAATTGTAGTAAAAAGTTTCTGAATGAATGTTTACTCCTCTTATGATTATTTGATACATAAATTAGATTACACGTATTATGATATAAAATATGATATGATATTGTGTAATAAATTGTGATACAATATTATATAATGAATTAACAAAATTCTTCAATTATTGAATTGTTATTCCATTTTAAAAGAGTAGTCAGAAATCACGTTCATTTTTTTGCAATACTGTTTAAATTTACTTAATTGAAGTTTATGACATATAGAAGGATCATATTTGATATCAACTAGACCTACATCCCAAGTTGTACCAAAATGTTTGTATATATATATATATATATTTTTTACAATTTTTGAATTTTTATGGGTTTTTAGGATCCACTGTTGTTAGGTGTTTTTTTTCATGTAGATTTCTGTTACAAAGCAAGAAGATTTTTTTAAATAATCAATAACATGATTTTTTCTGCATTATAGTTTGTTTTAATTTATTTTGCATGGTTTTATAGGGAAAGTTGAGAAAAGTAGCAATTCAACGGAAGGTAAGGGAACCAGGCATGGCATGGTTAATTTAGATAGAGCCAACTTTCTCTGGATTCTGCTTAAACCTTATGCTGCTGGTGGCTAATTTGGCCAAATACAAAATGATGCGAAAAACCTTAAGAATTACTGAAACCCTGGCAAATGGGTACTCATTTGAGAGTACTCAGCGAGAGCTATCCAATGAGTACCAACACGACAGGGTTTGAATGGTTTTCAAAGATTTTTACGTTTTTGTACTTTGGACGAAAGTAGTCTCAGCATGGGGAGGGTTAAACCCAACCTGTACACTACACATTGTTTTTATGCTAAAACTGGTTGTATTCAGAAAGGATGTTAACCCTTATGCTGCTAATGGCTAATTTGACCTATACAAAATAAATTTAAAAAATGAAAAATGACCGAAACCCTAGCAAATGGGTATTCATATAAGAGTACTCAGCGAGAGCTATCCAATGAGTACCAACACGACAGGGTTTGAATGGTTTTCAAAGATTTTTACGTTTTTGTACTTTGGACGAAAGTAGTCTCAGCATGGGGAGGGTTAAACCCAACCTGTACACTACACATTGTTTTTATGCTAAAACTGGTTGTATTCAGAAAGGATGTTAACCCTTATGCTGCTAATGGCTAATTTGACCAATACAAAATAAATTTAAAAAACGAAAAATGACCGAAACCCTAGCAAATGGGTATTCATATGAGAGTACTCGGCGAGAGCTTTCAAATGAGTACCAACATGACAGGGTTTCGATGTTTTTCAAAAATATTTGCGTTCTTTTACTTTGGAGGAAAGTAGCCTCAGCATTGGAAGGGTTAAAACGATTTGAGGATGGAATTGATTTTTTTTTTTGGAACTTTTTTTTGCTATACTCAGGTTAAAATGTTTGAGGATGGAATTTGAATTTTTTAGTTTGGAACTTTTTCTGCCATACTAAGGTTTAAGCCATTCATGCATGAGGATCTACTTGACCAGTGTTGTCTGGACCTGTTATACAAGTATCCAGCCAGAAAGAAATTTTACTGAATTCCATCCTTAAAGTTTTGAACATCATCATCGAAAAAGATTTTCTCTCCTTAAAAAGTTTCCAAGATGATGTTTCCATGGCGATGTTACCATGGCGATGTTTCCTTGGTGACGTATCTATATCTTTAGTGTACCTATCTGCTGTTAAAGGAAGTTCTTTTTCTTTGTTTTCTGCTATACTTCATTTGCTTAGAATATATATCATTAGGTGCATAACCCTCTGTTTAATGCTTTTAGAGTTGTTCGTTTGGATGGTTTTGTGTGAAATTCAACAAATCCACAATGCATGATCATGGAAATATGTTATTTCATGTGTAAACATATATTAGTATGCCTATATATATATATATATATATATATATATATATATATATATATATATATATATATATATATATATATATATATATATATATATATATATTTATATATATATATATATATATATATATATATATATATATATATATATATATATATATATATATATATATATATACTGATATATTCATGTACTTCCCTTTAGAAAGGTAGTTAGAATGGAGTGTTACTTTCTTTCTGGAGCTGTAAAACAAATGTCTTTCAAATTTCTGTCAATCTGTAGCGAAAAGAAGATTTTCAATATTGTCCGCCCTATAGAAGTGATAGGAATGGGAAAACTGCTTATTCCCTAAGCATAACTTCATCCAATTTCCATAACTGTAGCAATGTAGATAGAGGTATTCATGCACCTCTGCGGCCAGGGTTATGCATCACTATGCCTCACATGTTCGGACTGTTATGCGCGGAATTCCCTGCTTTGTCGCATTACGTAATTAGGTTGTTGTCTCTATCTGGAGAATGTCTCCCTGTGGTTTGTGGTGATCTAAGCGGCAGCCAAGCGGGAGCAATTTCTCGTGGTTATTAGCCGATGCCGCGACAAAGGACATGACTGGATGTTCCCCAGGCCATTTGTAGATTGTCCTTTAGTTGAATTGCTCCAGCGTTTAGTCTTTGTCTCTGATCACGTCAGAGTGTCAGTGAATTCTTGTAGAACCGAGGGAAATCGCTTTTATCTACAGGAAAGTCATTACACATTTTATGATGACACAATATGTTTTGCAACCCTAAAAACTATTTAATCCGTTAATGCTCACAGAGGCCAGAGGCCAAAGCAGCCTGACAATTTGATGAAATCTTGCAGGCAAAAATGCAATTAGAAAAGTATTTGAAGGAGTATGTTAATCCCTTTGCTACATCTCCCTGGTATCTACCTCTCTGATCATACTCCACATAGAGCAGCTTTTAATGTAGATTGATTCATCTCTTTCACCATCAAGGAACTTATTGCTCGTTATTAATTCTCCGTAGACGAAACAAAAGACGATTTCATCTCGGAATGCACTTCCTGTGGTATCATTAAGACGCCTAGCAAAGGTGGGCTTGCCGTATTTTATTGTCGCATTATAGGCAGGAATGACTTTCCTTATTGCGATGTCTGAAGCTCAGCCCGTACCATAGGTGAGAGAATATGGCCTCCAATCTCAGCCTCCGATCTCTGCCTCCGATCTCTGCCTCCAATCTCAGCCTCCAATCTCAGCCTCCAATCTCGGCCTCCGATCTCGGCCACAGATCTCAGCCTTCAATCTCAGCCTCCTATCTCGGCCTCCTATCTCGGCCTCCGATCTCGGCCTCCGATCTCGGCCTTCAATCTCAGCCTCCAATATCGGCCTCCAATCTCGGCCTCAGATCTCAGCCTTCAATCTCAGCCTCTCATCTCGGCCTCCAATTTCGGCCTCCGATCTCGGCCTTCAAGCTCAGCCTCCAATCTCGGCCTTCGATCTCTGCCTCAGATCTCAGCCTCAGATCTCAGCCTCAGATCTCAGCCTCCTATCTCGGCCTCCAATATCGGCCTCCGATCTCGGCCTCCAATATCGGCCTCCAATCTCGGCCTCCGATCTCGGCCTCAGATCTCAGCCTCCGATCTCTGCCTCCAATCTCGGCCTCCGATCTCAGCCTCAGATCTCAGCCTCAGATCTCAGCCTCCTATCTCGGCCTCCAATATCGGCCTCCGATCTCGGCCTCCAATATCGGCCTCCAATCTCGGCCTCCGATCTCGGCCTCAGATCTCAGCCTCCGATCTCTGCCTCCAATCTCGGCCTCCGATCTCTGCCTCCAATCTCGGCCTCCGATCTCTGCCTCCAATCTCGGCCTCCGATCTCTGCCTCCAATCTCGGCCTCCGATCTCTGCCTCCAATCTCGGCCTCCGATCTCTGCCTCCAATCTCGGCCTCCGATCTCTGCCTCCAATCTCGGCCTCCGATCTCGGCCTCAGATCTCTGCCTCAGATCTCAGCCTCCGATCTCTGCCTCCAATCTCGGCCTCCGATCTCTGCCTCCAATCTCGGCCTCCGATCTCGGCCTCAGATCTCTGCCTCCGATCTCGGCCTCCAATCTCGGCCTCCGATCTCAGCCTTCAATCTCAGCCTCCAATATTGGCCTCCAATATCGGCCTCCAATACTCTGTGTCCAATCTTGGCCTCTTTTCCTGAGGTACTATTCACATCTTCATGCTTGAGATATTCTTGACAAATGTCACATGTATCTTCTAAAGTCATACAAAATAACAAAGGATTTAGATAAAAGTTATCTATAAACTACCTCAGGTTAAATTCAAGTTAAACAAGATATTTTGATGATGAAAGGGTGATATGGTTGTGTGACCTTGTTGCAATATTTAAGCTGATCATCACAAGGTGCCCACCAAACCCCACCAAAACCCTCCAAACCCTGTGGTGGTGATTGAAGGGTACAAGTTATCATTTTGTTGAATAAGAACAGTATCTGAGATCTTCCTTCTCAGTTGTCTCCTCGTACTATCACAAATCTATCATGATTATCCAGTGGCTGCAGGCATTGATCAGTGTAATAGAGACCCATGCTGACCAGCGGTCAGTCGGCCTGAATTCTGCCCTCAATAGTGCACTCTGCATTGATTTATGGGATGTGGAGGGATGGTTATGATAACAATACCGCTACTAAAAAGGAAATGATCATGATAGGGATTATGATACAGTGGTTATGATGGAGATGATGATGCTGATGATGGTTATTGAAGTAACTTTTATTGTTATTATTATTATTGTTATTATTATTATTATTATTATTATTATTATTATTATTATTATTATTATTATTATTATTATTATTATTATTATCATTATTATTATTATTATATATTATCATTATTATTTATTAATTTACTAATAATAATGATAATGATAATAATAATAGTGATAATATGATGATGATGAGGAGGAGGAGGTTGAGGATGATGATTATGATTATTCTTATTAGGTTTATGATGATGATGGCGATGACATAGATGATGGATCATCGGATGACAAAAGATTTCATTGCTTGATGATGAAAATACAACATCAATAAGAACTGTTCTGACAAGGATGATGATGATGATGGTGATGGTGGTGATGATGATGATGATGGTGATGATGATGATGATGGTGATGGTGATGATGATGATGGTGATGATGATGATGGTGATGATGGTGATGATGATGGTGATGGTGATGATGATGATGGTGATGATGATGATGGTGATGATGGTGGAGATGATGCTGATGATGATGATGATGATGATGATGAAAATGATGATGATGATGATGCTGATGCTGATGATGATGATGATGATGATGATGGCACAATGATGACAATTGTGACAACAATAATGAAGACTCTGCTGATGAGGATATCTAACAAGATTAATCATGACATTGAGACCCACTGACCGTGTGCGGTCAACCATGAACTGTTCTCGCTGATATCAGAGAGGTCTATTATATGTAATACATGTCTCTGCTGATATGCATGACTTCCTGCATATTGATCTTCTTGAGACTATGCGAGATTCCGAGGACGACTATGATGATAATGATGATGATGATGATGATGATGATGATGGTGATGATGGTGATGATGATGACGATGATGATGATGGTGATGATGATGGTGAGGGTGATGATGATAGTGTTGGTGATGACGATGATGATGATGATGATGAAGATGATGATGATGATGATGATGATGATGATGATGAAGATGATGATGCTACTGCTGATGATGATCTCTAACAAGAATAATCATGACATTGAAAGCCATTATGGCCGTGTGCGGTCAACCATGAACTGTTCTCACTGATATGCATGACCTCCTGCATATTGATCTTCTTGAGACTATGCGAGATTCTGATGACGACTATGATGATGATGATGATGATGATGATGATGATGATGATGATGATGATTGTGATGGTGAAGATGATGATTGTGATGGTGGAGATGATGATGATGATGAAGATGATGATGATGATGATGATGATGATGAAGATGATGATGCTACTGCTGATGATGATCTCTAACACGAATAATCATGACATTGAAAGCCAATGGCCGTGTGCGGTCACCCATGAACTGTTCTCGCTGATATGCATGACATCCCGTATATTGATCTTCTTGAAACTATGCGAGATTCCGAATCCGATGATGATGATGATGATGATGATGATGCTCCATCCAGTGTGAAGCTCTTAGCCAATCAGGCTTTGTGCCTCGCTCGACCAGATTAATAATGAACTCCTGCCATTCCGCTTGTCAGATGTTGATAGATTAATTCAATAAGGGGTTGTCGGGTGCAGTGTAGTGTGATCGCTCGGAGAAGTTGATCAACTTAGGCCCCTCATACAGTAGAATCGTTGAACGTAATAAGGGATCTGTGTTCACTCATATCGGTGCTCGCAGGAGGGTGATATTCCCCTTCTTGCGCCTCGGTAGTGCTAAAAGTTGCGAACCCTCACCACTGCTCGATTAATTTTGCAGATAATTTTGTACTTGACAACAAAACTTAGGGCCTGTTTTGTGTAAGTGGATTTAGTTGGAATGGGATTATCCAAACGTCGCAAATTCACTTTTATGTCGCTTAATTTTCAAATATTTTTGCACTGGACATGGAAACCAACTTATCCCCTTTTAGCCCCTTGGTATATGCCAAAGGTTGCAAACCTCACCACTCTTTGATTAATTTTGCAGATAATTTTGTACTTGCCATTAAAACGTAGGGCTTGTTTTGTGTAAGTGGATCTACTGCTAGTGAGAATGGAATTATCCAAATGTGGCATGTACTTTAAGGTAGCTCAATTTTCAAATATTTTTCTACTGAACATCGAATTCAAGGATGCATTTGGCTTTAGTTGATCTACTACAAGTTGTAATGGAATCATTCACACATTACAAATTCACTTTTCATTGAGTTGAACTTTTTATTGTTGATAACTTAGCATGTTTTTGAATTGGGGTAAATAAATAAATAAAGCTTTTCTGGTACAGAAATATTGGAGACACTTGATGACTAATATCAGGACCTGAAAATACCCCATATATATATATATATATATATATATATATATATATATATATATATATATATATATATATATATATATATATATATATATATATATATATATATATATAGTACAATCTCATTCATGTTTTCCTGAAAAACATGTGTATATCAATATTTCCTAATGATTGCTGAAAATTAGGAGATCTGTTACTGTAAAGAAGAGAACACCCCACCCCATTTCCCCTATATTCAGTATAGATTCATTAACAACTGACATTTCATATCCTAATTACCCTCTGTTATGTGAAACGCGATACATGTGATTCACTGTTGGTATGTCGCTCTCCAAGACAATGATGAATCATTTCCTTTGTCTTGGAATCCCATTGTCATGCATAATCTTTGTTCATAGATTATAACCTAATCCATTATTCCTCGCTTGTAAAGCATTTAGGATCTGTTACCGTGGTAATTGCATCTATTCACACTGTAGCACTTAGCTATTCTACGATATTCACCCTTCACTGCCCATATTTAGCTGGAATTCTTGAGATTATTCTAGGAATAGCTTGGAATATCTGAGATAATTTAGCTGGGAATACCCAAGAATTCCTTAGATAATTCTAGGAATAGCTTGGAATATCTGAGATAATTTAGCTGGGAATACCGACAGGAAATCCTGGTATAATTCTAGGAATAGCTTGCAATCCCTGAGATAATTTAGGTGGGAATAACCAGGAATTCCTGAGATAATTCTAGGAATAGCTTGGAATTCATGAGATGATTTAGGCGGGAATGTAAACCAGGTATTCCTTCGATAAATCTAGGAATAGCTTGGAATTCATGAGATGATTTAGGCGGGAATATAACCCAGGTATTCCTTCGATAAATCTAGGAATAGCTTGGAATTCATGAGATGATTTAGGCAGGAATTTAACCTAGGTATTCTTTAGATAATTCTAGGAATAGCTTGGAATTCATGAGATGATTTAGGCGGGAATTTAACCTAGGTATTCCTGAGATAATTCTAGGAATAGCTTGGAATTCATGAGATGATTTAGGCGAGAATTTAACCCAGGTATTCCTTAGATAACTCTAGGAATAGCTTGGAATTCATGAGATGATTTAGGTGGGAATTTAACCCAGGTATTCTTTAGATAATTCTAGGAATAGCTTGGAATTCATGAGATGATTTAGGCGGGAATTTAACCCAGGTATTCCTGAGATAATTCTAGGAATAGCTTGGAATTCATGAGATAATTCTAGGAATAGCTTGCAATTCATGAGATAATTCTAGGAATAGCTTAGAATTCATGAGATAATTCTAGGAATAGCTTAGAATTCATGAGATAATTTAGCTAGGAATACCCAGATATTCCTGAGATAATTCTAGGAATAGCTTAGAATTCATGAGATAATTTAGCTAGGAATACCCAGGAATTCCTGAGATAATTCTAGAAATAGCTTAGAATTCATGAGATAATTTAGCTAGGAATACAGGTCTGAGATAATGTTAAAATGCTAGGATTTTCTAGGAAGCCTTGGCTACATTTTGCAAGGGTTTGGCCCTCTATCCCTATATCTCTATACCTATATCCCTGACCTAAGGTACCTAGGATTAAAAAAACAAACATTTTTTCCAAGCATTTTCCTATTAATTCCTTGTTACCAGCAGTTTCATTCAGTAAATTCAGAACTCTGCTTTTGCCAGAAAGATTTCACCCATATTTCATTGAAATCGTAGGACTGCTTTTGGTGGCTGTGAGCATGTAATAGGTTAAAGACTGCTGATTGACATCAATTCTTTCCGGATTATGATACACAGTCGTCTTTGTCCCAAGGCAATTGCGTCTGTCTGCATCTGCTTGTGACATCTGTTGACGAGATTGTTTCCGCCATTTTGCCGTAACCAATTCAAGCCCGGGGCGCCGCGATTATCTGACGCCAGGGCAGATCTATTCGCAAACATTGGGAATCCAAGGAAGAAATTGCATGAGAACTATGTTGTCCCTTTAGCAAAACAATTTCATGCAAGATTTTTTCATGAGCTGACTCGATCCTTTATGCCTGTAGATGAAGGGCCTGGTTCAGATATCCAAGAAAATCCTGGGAATAAGTTTAGTTGATTTTAGGTTTTCCTCAATATTCCAAGCTACATATATATATATATATATATATATATATATATATACATGTATATATATATATATATATATATATATATATATATATATATATATATATATATATATATGTATATATATGTATATATATATATATATATATATATATATATATATATATATATATATATATATATATATATAAATATATATATATATATATATACATATATACACATATATATATATATATATATATATATATATTATATATATATATATATATATATATATATATATATATATATATATATATATATATATGTATATATATATATATATATATATATATATATATATATATATATATATATGTATATATATATATATATATATATATATATATATATATAATTTATACATATGTACATATACATACACATAAGGGAGGAAAAATATTATCATTACCAAATATTCAGACTGTTTTGGTTAATACTCTTATGCTGAAGGGGTCAACCCTTCCAATGCTGAGGCTACTTTCATCCAAAGCACAATAACGCAAAAATAAATTGAAGGCCATTTAAACCCTGTTATGTTGGTATTCATTAGATAGCTCTCACTGAGTACCCTCAGATGGGTACCAATATGCCAGGATTTTAGTCATTTTTTTTGCATCTTTGCAAAAAGTATTTTGAACAAATTATCCACCAGCAGCGAAAGGGTTGACCCTTATGCGGCTGGTGGCTAATTTGGCCAATACAAAATGATGCGAAAAACCTTAAGAATTATTGAAACCCTGGCAAATGGGTACTCATTTGAGAGTACTCAGCGAGAGCTATCCAATGAGTACCAACATGACAGGGTTTGAATGGTTTTCAAAGATTTTTACGTTTTTCTACTTTGGACGAAAGTAGTCTCAGCATGGGGAGGGTTAAGGAAAGTTCAGTGTCAGATTAGCATAGAGAGAGGGGGGATGAGGAGGAGCAATATATCCTGCCTCGGCGTTATGGAAACTGATGGGAATATCATAGCGCTGTTGCCAGCTCGTTGTCTCTGGATTACACCTGGAGCAGCCAACAGATTGAGCCGACGTTACACTACAATTATGCTGCAACTTAGACCTGTGCTCTACACAAATTTCCATGCCAGAAAATTTTATATGTTACATCCCCGAGACAAATTTACATTAGGTGCTTTACACAAATTTTGCACAAAATTTATGCACAATATGTATATATATATATATATATATATATATATATATATATATATATATATATATATATATATATATATATATATATATATATATATATATATATATGTATATATATATATATATATATATATGTATGTATATGTATATATTTATATTTATCAATATATATATATATATATATATATATATATATATATATATATATATATATATATATATATATATATATATATATATATATATGTAGATGGTTGGTATGATCATTTCCAAGATAGAAAAGCAAAAGTGAGTATACTATATACCATTGTTAGTACCATTATTTTTATGCTTTAGGCCAGAAGGGTCACTAACCTTACAATTGACCTATGACCATTTCCATGAAAGTACACTAAAATAGGTACGTGATATAGCAGCATTTTTAGTACCACAGTTTTTGTTGTTTCACTACCATGTGACGTATGGTTATTCCTTTGAAAGTACACACAATAATTAGTGTGTGATCTACTGGTACCATCATGTCCATTATCTCTCAGCCTTGGTGGAAGGTACCTGTCTGATGTATTGCAATTTTCACGAAAGTGTCCATAATTGGTTGATGATCTACTTACTTCTCTACCATTATCTTAACCTTTTGCTGGTGATGGTTGATTTTGCCAATGCAAAATGATGCAAAAACCGTGAAAAATGAACGAAACCATGGCATATGGGTATTCATCTGAGAGTACTCAGCGAGAGTTTTTCAATGAATACCAACATGACAGGGTTTGGACGATTTTCAAAACTTTTTGCATTTTTCTCCCATGAACGAAAGTAGCCTTAGCATGGAAAGGGTTAAAACAGTGTCTGTTGTAGCAACTGGGCACTGTAACCCTTTCGTGCATGTAGGGCTAATATTAGCCTTACAAATTTTGACAAAACAACTATTTTATTTTTCTATTCAGTATGGAATTTGTTTATTTTTCCCCTGTTAAGAAATTATACCTTATATGGTAGTTCTTGTCTTAATGGGAGATCAGACATTCACATAATATTCATTTTCACATTTTTTTTACTTTTTCACTGTGAAGAGAATCCATTTTTGGAAATTATACCTTATATGGTAATTCTTGCCTAATATGGAAATAATACATTCACATAATATTCATTTTCACATTTTTTTTACCTTTTCACTGTTAAGAGGATCCATTTTTGGAAATTATACCTTATATGGTAATTCTTGCCTAATATGGAAATAATACATTCACATAATATTCATTTTTTACTTTTGTTTACTTTTTTCCTGTGAAGAGAATCCATATTTGGAAATTATACTTAATTTGGTAATTCTTGTCTAATTAAAAAATCAGACATTCACATAATTTTCGTTATCACATTTGTTTCTTTTTTCCTGTGAAGAGAATCCATATTTGGAAGTTATACCGCATATGGAGATTATTGCCTAATAGGGAAATCATACATTCACAATTACCATGGTTACCATGCCACCATTGCCCTTGACCTCATTTTGGAAGGTCGCACTACTTGGCATTTGTTTTGAGAGGTGTAAATCTCCGTCTATTCGTGCTAAGTGGAGATATTGCCGACACCGCCGTCTGTCTGTTTGTCTCTTATGGCTTGTCCGCAGTGGTAATTATCATCTGGATTACCACCTTAAGCTTCAGCAAATATTACAGGTCCATGACCGGAAAGTCTAATGACGGAACTGGTTGGGAAGGTAAGCTTTGACGATACTATTGAGTCTGGAATTAAAGGGAACTTATCGTTAGCATGGTTCTTTGGTTCTCTTTATTCTTTACATTGATTATATTGAGGCAGCTTACAACATAGCTACTTGCCCCGTTGCAAGTTGCAAGTGAATTCGGCAAAAAACAGCAATTGGGCAAGCTGAACAAGACCCTGACTTGCCCGGTTCGGCAAGTAATGTTTTGCGCAAAGTCCAATCTCACCTTTGTTTAACAGAGTGGCGGGGCAAGTGAATGTGTGGGCGGGGCACGTCTACTTTACAGACGGCTATAATGTATATATATATATATATATATATATTTTATATATATATATATATATATATATATATATATATATATATATATATATATATATATATATATATATATATATATATATATATATATATATAAGCCATATGTCTTATTCCTATGGGATGGCTGGGCGTGAAAGGGTTATTAGAATACATGTATATAAATAGTCTCGTAGTCGCTGTCTGTGTGAAGTTTACTGGCTCCGTAACGAGTCCTTCAGCCGCTCACCTTACCCACAATGCATTAGCATCCCCTCGACAGAAATGTTATGCAAACCTCTCATCGGCTAAGCCGTCTTGTCGACGTCGACTTCAGAGCTCGCTTCCTTGACTTGACACCTCTCATGGTGAATAATAAAATTGTCCCTTTAGTCGCCTCCCGATGACCCAGAAATCCATGCAGAATATCTGATGAGAGTAGCGCATTCATTGAAAGTCCATTTTGTTAAATGGGTGACTTTTTGTTATGGTATTTTGTTTAGTGTTACAAAATGAGAAGTTAACCCATTAATACTCACAGCGGCCAAAACCAGCCTGACAATTTTGATAAAATCTGTCTGTCTTTAGCACAAGTAGCAAACAATTCGAAGGAGAAATGTTGATTAGAATTTAACCAACAACTTTCCTTCAAATATTTTGTAAAATTTTTCAATTTTTAAGTTATCGTTAAAATTATCATCGATCCAGACGACGATTGCCGGATGGTCTCTTAAGTATTAAAGGGTTAACATGCTTTCAAACAAATGAGGGGCAGCCTCCAGAACAGAGTGGTCTAATGTTTTTTGTGCCAACCGCTCATTTTCTCTGTTTTCCTCTGTTTCCAATCTTATGAAATTTTTCCACCATCTCAAGGCCTTCTGTTGTTGTTTCTGATATCTGACAATAACTTTTTTTTTATGTAATATCAATGACATATTCAATAAGCCTCGCTGCTCATGAAACTTTTGGAAACCAGAAAGAGAATGCCAACATTGAGAAAAAACTAAATCAATTAAAATTGGTTTCAAAAATTTTGTTTGTTGACCAGCGAAAAGTAATATCAATAACATATTCAATAAGCATATCTTATTTGAGTGTTTTAGAAGCCAGAAACAATGTAGAGAATACTTGATGTTTAGAAAAAAAAGTGGGAGTTAATTTTAAAAGTTAAGATTGTTGAACAGCAATCAAAAAGCTGAATCCCATAAATATGGATGCAGGATAGAAAAGATCCATCCATATTAGATACATGGATATTAATCCTTTGGTAGATTTGTTTTCAATCATAACAATTCCATTCCTATATGTCATGGTTGAAAGGGCTTTAAATTTCACAAATCCGAGATCAGAATTCCATTTCCTGTGCGCAATGAACAAAGGATGGAATCTGCCGCCGTTATTTACTGAGTGAACGGCATGCGCACGTCTCTATATTGCGTTTGTGTACGGAGCGGAATTAACACACGTTTTTCTGACATCTCATTTCCCGGCTGCCTCTTTTTCAGCTGAGATACCGCCCCGAAACAATAGTAAAACATATACGGACAGTGCGGGATTTATGACGAGGAGTTTAGAATTCTCTGTAGGCAGTTAGAACAGGGAAAGAAGTATTGTGTGCCGACTTAGAGGGACCCAAAAACAATTGAGAAACATATACAGACAGCGCAGTATTTATTTAGAATTCTCTGTAGGCGGTTAGAACAGGGAAAGAAGTATTGTGTGCCGACTTAGAGGGACCCAAAAACAATTGAGAAACATATACAGACAGCGCAGTATTTATTTAGAATTCTCTGTAGGCAGTTAGAACAGGGAAAGAAGTATTGTGTGCCGACTTACAGGGACCCAAAAACAATTGAGAAACATATACAGACAGCGCAGTATTTATTTAGAATTCTCTGTAGGCAGTTAGAACAGGGAAAGAAGTATTGTGTGCCGACTTACAGGGACCCAAAAACAATTGAGAAACATATACAGACAGCGCAGTATTTATTTAGAATTCTCTGTAGGCGGTTAGAACAGGGAAAGAAGTCTTGTGTGCTGACTTAGAGGGACCCAAAAACAATTGAGAAACATATACAGACAGCGCAGTATTTATTTAGAATTCTCTGTAGGCAGTTAGAACAGGGAAAGAAGTATTGTGTGCCGACTTACAGGGACCCAAAAACAATTGAGAAACATATACAGACAGCGCAGTATTTATTTAGAATTCTCTGTAGGCAGTTAGAACAGGGAAAGAAGTATTGTGTGCCGACTTACAGGGACCCAAAAACAATTGAGAAACATATACAGACAGCGCAGTATTTATTTAGAATTCTCTGTAGGCGGTTAGAACAGGGAAAGAAGTCTTGTGTGCTGACTTAGAGGTACCCAAAAACAATTGAGAAACATATACAGACAGCGCAGTATTTATTTAGAATTCTCTGTAGGCGGTTAGAACAGGGAAAGAAGTCTTGTGTGCTGACTTAGAGGTACCCAAAAACAATTGAGAAACATATACAGACAGCGCAGTATTTATTTAGAATTCTCTGTAGGCGGTTAGAACAGGGAAAGAAGTCTTGTGTGCTGACTTAGAGGAACCCAAAAACAATTGAGAAACATATACAGACAGCGCAGTATTTATTTAGAATTCTCTGTAGGCGGTTAGAACAGGGAAAGAAATCTTGTGTGCAGAATTAGAGGGACCTTAAAACAATAGACAAACATATACAGACAGCCCACAATTTATAACAGGGTTTTACGCTGGCTCGAATTCTCTGTAGACGGTTAGAACATGGAAAGAAGTCTTGTGTGCAGACTTAGAGGGACCCAAAAACAATTGAGAAACATATATGGACAGTGCACTATTTATAACCTGGGTTTACACGGGTTAGAATTCTCTGTAGGCAGTTAGAACTGGGAAAGAAGTCTTGTGTGCGGACTTACAGGGACCCTAAAACAATTGAGAAACATGTACGGACAGCCCACAATTTATAACAGGGGATTACGCTGATTCGATTTCTCTGTACACAGTTAGAACAGGAAAGGAAGTCTTGTGTGCGGACTTACAGGGACCCAAAAACAATTGAGAAACATATATAAACAGCGAACTATTTATAACAGGGGTTTACGCTGATTCGAATTCTCTGTACACGGTTAGAACAGGGAAAGAAGTCTTGTGTGCGGACTTAGAGGGACCCAAAAACAATTGAGAAACATATACGGACAGCGCACAATTTATATACAGGGGATTACGCTGATTCGAATTCTCTGTACACCGTTAGAACAGGGAAGGAAGTCTTGTGTGCGGACTTAAAGGGACCATAAAACAATAGTAAAGCATATACCGTCAGTGCAGAATGTATGGCAAGGGGTTATTAAATTAACCCTTCCAATGTTGAGCCTACTTTCATATTTAGCACAAGAACGCAAAGATGCAAAAAAAGCAGAAAAAATTACTGAAACCCGTGCACATGGGTACTCATCTGAGAGAACTCAGCGAAAGCCATCTGATGAATACCAACACAATAGGGTTTAGATGGTTTTCAAACATCTTAGCATCCTTGTGCTTTGGATGCAAAAAGCTGTAGCATTGGAGGGGTTATTTTACCCTTCTAATGCTGGGACTACTGTTGTCCAAAGCACAAGGATGCAAAGATTTTTGAAAACCATCTAGACCCTGTCATGTTGGTGTTCATTGGATAGCTCTCGCTGAGTACTCTCAGATGAGTACCCATGTGCCAGGGTTTTAGCCATTTTTCAGGTTTTTTGCATAATTTTGTTTTGGCCAAATTAGCCACCAGCAGCATTAAAGGGTTAAGAGTTGTGAATAAGAAGTGAATTAGTCAATCATCAGCCAAGCTGGAAAGGGACCCTCCACCTACAGTCAGCAAATAGCACTCGCCTCTTATCCACTATCCGTCCCTAATCTTTCAGCGACGCGGAACTAGAGGGATCCATCATTATCCGTCTTTAGGGGGTATCAATCATTTATTTTGTAAACGTGAGTTTGGCGTGGCAATATTTACTTCACGGTTTAAGAAGAACCTATTGGAGTTGCGGCCAATTTTAACCCGAGTCGATAAGTGCCTAAACATTTTTGACGATGTTTTACAAACAAAACCGATATTCCAGAAAATAATCAATGAAAGTTTTTGCTTTGGTGTGGATGCTCAAGAGTTGTTCAAATTTTTTACCAACTTTCCAGTTTCCATCAAGATATTTGCGGTTTTGTCAGACAACTTAAAGTCTATCTGGGCTGAAATGAGTTAATTCCCATTGGCTATTGAGTTGGCAGAGGCTTTCGGTAACATTGGATATTTGGCTTGTGGATATCTGATAAGGGATCTCAGTGGAAGGCAGGCATATACATCACCAATTTCCACGGCGCTTACGTAATCTCGGAATCATCCCCAAAATCCAGTTTCTAATTCTCTCGACTTCTTAGGTGCCATTTTGTGTCGAAATGGATTTAAGGCGAATGCTCGTCTGTTACAACACGCCTCCCAAGGTAGAGATTTAGGGATTTTTACAGTCGCCATATCACTCCACTCTGAATACTGGATTAACCCTTTCATGCTTAGAAGTTCCCTTTCTAAATTGTCGTCTGGAGCTATGACGATTTTTCAAATAACTTCCGATTCAAGCAAAATTTTGTAAAATATTTGAATGAGATTTATTGGTTTTGTTTTGATTAACATTTCTTCTTCAAATATTTTACGAAATAAAGGCTTAATCCATTCATGCTAGGAAATTTCCTGGACTTTTGTTGTCGGAACCTGTGATACATTTGAAAACAACTCGAAAATCAAGCATTGATAATTGGAAAAAATTGTAGGAGAGTTGTAAGTTAGTTTCAGATTTAAATTTCTCCTTCATTTTTTTCTGAAAATTGCTTTTGATGGAGAGATAACACTAGAATACTCAGGCAGTTTTGGGCATTACAGGCATGAAAAGGTTAACCCATTAATGCTTGAGAGTTCCTACAGAAATTGTCGTCTGGACTTATGATACTTTTGACAATAACTTTTGAATTGACAATGATTTCACAAAATATTTGAAGGAGAGTTGTTGGTACTGTCATGATTACCTTTTCTACATCAACTATTTTGTGTACTAAAAAATTGCTTTTGCCGGCACGATCAAAACTGTCAGGCTGTTTTGGCCGCTGTGAGTGCTAACGGGTTAAATCAAAAGTTATTTTGGAAAGTTTCTAAGGTCCTTACGACCCTTGTCAAGCTATGTTCAGACTTGAAAGGGTTATGTAGAAAAGATCTTTATCACATTATATAGAACATCCCACACAGAAGCGCACCAGATGGGCCTTAACTGGGGTATCCATCTACCTGACATTTATGGGCGCAACCGATTATTTAAGGGTATCATCAGGCTATATTTAAGGGTATCACCACTTAAGGACGTCTGACTACATCTCTTGGAAGCGGCCGCGAAAACCATTGTCCTCTGACAGCTTTAATGGAGATGCTTAATGCATCCTTAGTGCGCATCTACGATCTATCATAATGTGCATGGTTGATTAAAGGGGGCGCTAGGTAGGGTACCCTATTTTGGGGTATTTTGGGGTGTTTCGTGGTGAGCGTTTTTGATTTGCAGTGTTCGCACCATATTTCACATGGACACTTACATGTTTCTGTTCAGTGGAGTCAGAAAGGGATAGAAACATTAGCGGAAGATTACGTTGTTAGATTCTTCTTCATTACGGAAGTCAACCGCTTTGATCTGACCACTGTGCTGATATTTTGTTGTGGTGTTCCAGTCAAGCTGAACTTAAGTACTTGTGAAACTGCAATGCTCCATTAGTTCAGCCTTAGAATACATTAAGGGTGTATCAAGGAGGAAGCAGGGGGGGGGGGGTAGCCTAGATTTCTAGGCTGTTATATGTATTTTCTGTTAGCACCAAATATTCTAGACGAGGTGGCCATAGTGGTCCATTTAGTTTACACTTATCTCACCAGGATTCAGTTTGATAATAACCTAAAACGTATAGAGATCTAAGGATCAGGTGATGCCATCTATCTACCATACCTGGTACTACACCACACTGCTTGGTCAGCACAGAAGGGAATGTCAACTTTTTAGGGACTAGGAACCTAGTCTAGGGGGGGGGGGGGAGGGGAGGAGGGAGCCACCAGAGGGTGGGAGTGGACGTAAGGATAATTTAAATACTCGAAGAGTATTCACTTTACATAACCCTTCCAATGCTGAGGCTACTTTTGTCCAAATCACAAGGAAGCAAAGATTTTTGAAAAACCTCTGAACCCTGTCATGTTGGTGCTCATTGGATAGCTCTCGCTGAGTAGTTTCAGATGAGTACCCATTTGCCAGGGTTTCAGTCATCTTTCAGCGTTTTTGTGCCATTTTGTGTTGGCGAAGTTACCCACCAGCAGCGTAAGGGTTAACTGGAAAAACAACTATCAAATACTTTGCTATCTAGATATTTTCATGTGCCTATTTTTCATATGTGTACGCTCCAGATGTAAGTGGCTTAACCCATTAACACTCAGAGCAGCCAAAACAGGCCTGACAATTTTGGAAATATTTTTCTAACAAAAGCGTTTTTTGGAAAATAATTGAAAGAGAAATGTTAAAGAGAAGTCAAACAACAACTTTCCTTCAAATATTTTATGAACTTTTGCTTTATTCCCAAGTTATTTTGAAAAGTATGAGAGTGGCAGACGATACTTTTCAGGGGATCTCTGAGTGTGAATGGGTTAACCCATTCATGCCTAGAGCTTTGCTTTAATCATAATCTTTGTTTGATAATTTTGTTTTTTGATAATTTTGAAAACAAATTAAAAATGAAGATTAAATTCATAAAATATTTGAGGTGAGTTGTTGTGGGTTGGGTTCTGAATGACATCTCTCCTTCGAATAATTTCGAGAAAATCCTCTGGTCACAACGTTATTTTCAAAATAGTCAGACAGTTTTGGCTGACACAGGCATGAATGGTACAACTCTTCCAATGCTAAGGCTACTTTCGTCCTAAGCACAAGGACGCAAAGATTTAAAAAAAAATCATCTAATCCCTGTCATGTTGGTATTCATTTTATAGCTTTCGCTGAGTACTCTCTAATGAGTACCCATATGCCAGGGTTTCACTCATTTTTCAGTAACTATTAGTTGTTTTTTTGCATCATTTTGTATTGGCCAAATTAGCCAGCAGCAGCATAAGGGTTAGCATCTGTTTATTGGTGAAGTCGGCCCAACCGAGAGAATGCATTATGACAATTCCGTCAAACGGCACTAATGTATTTTGCTTGTTAGACACTATAATAATAGCCCTGTCGCTGAACTTGATATTTTGATAGTATCTCCCTGGATAAATTTACGCTGAACCGTTTTCCAAAGTTCCTTATCCTAAAAGGGAGTAAGTGGGGGTCGACCAGCACCACATGGCAGGAAAATTTATGAAATACTCATTACGGGGCCTTGGTATATTAACACAAGTGCAGGAATATGTATAATGGATTAATGGTTAAGGGCATTGAGTTATTTTGTTAATTTCATGGAGACATCAATCATCTTGATAGGTATAGCGAAAATGCGATAACGACGTTTGAACGCCGATCAGGGACACTGGAATGTATGGTCACACTGAGGTCACTCAGAAGTTATAACGAATAAGCATTTTCTCATTAAATTAATAGCCTCTGGGACTGTAGTATATCGGTAATATTGCAGTCCGGATTAATTTTGTCCTCAGTCAAAAATCTTAATCCACCGTATAAAATGACCTGGGTTCAAACTAAAAAGGGGTCACGTTGTACATAACATTTACATGTGCATTTAGAGGAATTGAGCTACGATCTAGTGATATTTTATATCAACTCAGAAGTTATACCGAATAAGCATTTTCTCAGATTGATAGCCTCGGGATTGTTATATCGGTAATATAACAGTCTGGATTAATTTCATCTTCCATCAAAACTCTTAATTCAGCTTAAAAAATGACCTGGGTTCAAACTAAAAAGGGGTCAAGTTGTACATTGTATTTTGATGGGCATTCATAGGAATTTAGCTTCAATCTACTGGTATTTTAAATCAATTAGTGTTTTCAATTTAACGTTTTCATGATACTATTTAAAGAGTACTAATAGACACAATCAGATTTTTTGATGTACTCAAAACTTCTGGTGCTGCTGGTGGCCAATATGAAATAATGCAAAAAACCTGAAAAATGACTGAAACCCTGGCACATGGGTACTCATCTGACAGTACTCAGCGAGAGCTTTCTAATGAATACCAACAAGACAGGGTTTAGATGGTTTTCAAAAATCTTAAATTTTGTCAAATAATTATAGTGGTCCATATTCCTAGGGTGGCCGATATTTCCGAGAATTTACGGTAGACGATTCAGCTGGGGGGCAGCCCCTGCTAGCTTTAGATTTCCAAATTATTTGCAAACCTGTCACGATGCCATGGTCCATTGAGAATGGGCGAGATATTGTGTCCTTAACCCATTTGCACTCAGAACAGCCAAAACAGGCCTGACAATTTTGGAAATATTTTTCTAACAAAACCCTATTTTGGAAAATATTTGAAGGAGAAATCTTAATCAGATGCTAAACAACAATCCTTCTTCAAATATTTTGTGAACTTATGCTTTATTTTTAAGTTATTTTCAAAAGTATGAGAGTAGCAGACGATACTTTTTAGAGGAACACTGAGTGTGAATGAGTTAAATGAAGTACTGAAATCTATATGCTCGATAATTGCCCAGAAAGAAGCTATCATGATTGATTTGACTTTTAGAGTGACATCTGAATAGAACTAGTGTTGTAAGATATCACTCTTATCTCACCCTAGACATCTTGGAGAAAAAACAGGAAATTACCTTGTAATCAAATACACAAGAAATAAGACTGCTGGGGTTAGCAGGTTTCAGGTAATTGCAGTTTGATTTTAATGACACAGGATTTTGTTTCGATCATATTCTTCCAATTTGAAAGCTATCTGACAAGTAGCAAGTATATGCCATCCATTTCATGACTTATTAGGCCCTCCTAGTAAAGAAAATAAAGAAAACAAAATGTCAAAGAAGGGTTTGACTATCTTGGTTATATCTCTTTGTTAGAAAATATTTTTACAGAGAAATTATCATCAAAACCTGTTTGCCAAAACTCTTTCAACATCTTTCCATTCAGTTAATTTTGGAATCCATGGTTTATTCCAAAATATATATAAAAAGAATGAGTAAATAAATAGATAGGACACTCGGAGATGGTCTGTTTTAACAGGAGATTTAATCACTTTGAATAGTGACATGAACACAGTGATAGGGCCTAAAAAAAGTTGTTTGTTTCCTGTAACCCTACCCTAACAAGTTTTTATTCAAAAAAATCCCTACCCTAAAGTTTTTTCCGCCCTCCCAACTCCCAATCAACGTAAAACATGCATAAAACACACATTTTTTTACCTACCTACCTACCCTATTTTTTTCGGACCGTTACAGGAAACAAACTATTTCTTTTTTTAGGCCTAGGTGGAATCAATAGCGCAAGCCTTTGTGTTTAACCAAGGATAATCCAGGGATTTCCTGGATGTCTAAGCTTCATTTGGTTTACCCTTACAATGCTGAGGCTACTTTTGTCAAAAGCACAAGGTCGCAAAGATTTAAATCTAAATCCTGTCATGTTGGTATTCATTGGAAAGCTCTTACTGAGTGCTCTCAGATGAGTACTCATGTACCAGGGCTTCAGTCATTTCTCGTGTTTTTTTTGCATAATTTTGTATTGGCCAAATTATATAGCCACTAGCAGCATAATTAGGGTTAAGGGTAGAATTAGAATACTCAGAGTTCAAGGACTGTTTTGAGATGAGATTTAATCCTCTTAGGCCTAAAAAAAAGTTGTTTGTTTCCTGTAACCCTACCCTAACAAGTTTTTATTCAAAAAAATTCCTACCCTTAATTTTGTTCCGCCCTCCCAACTCCCAATCAACGTAAAACATGCATAAAACATTTTTGACCAAAAAAATAATGCAAAAAAATTGTTTTTACCGACCTACCTACCCTATTCTTTTTCGGATCGTTACAGGAAACAAACAATTTCTTTTTTTAGGCCTTACCAAATGAACATGAGACTTTCTAGAAAATACTGGGATTCTCGTAGGACAATCCTTGCAATTCATTGGTAATACCAGATTCATTTGGTAAGGGGTATAAGCACACCATGCTATCACAAGATAGGACACTCGGAGATTAATTATTTCGAGACGAGATTTAATCACATTGAATCGCGTCAGGAAAACAGTGGGTGGTTGAATTGATAGCGAGACTCTTTGTACTATTGCTATTGTGTAGACTGGTGCTTGGGATCCTTATAAGGGTGTAAGATGGCCGTCGCCTTGATTACATGCTCGCCTAATAGATTTCCGGCTTAAGTGATTGTGGCAGAGTTTCGTAATGGGCCGTGGCTCGAGCTCTCTCAACATTCAAGAGACTTTACCTAGAGGAACAATTTTCAACTCTGTGGCCGGCAGCATGACAAGTATAATCCTTAAATCGGAGGGCCACAGCGAAAATCAAATCCTGTATTTGACTGTGTTACGTACCCTTGTGAATTAAAGATTATTATTATTATTATTATTATTATTATTATTATTATTATTATTATTATTATTATTATTATAGTTGGTTCATGCAATCTGCAAAGTTTGTCTGATATCACTTTTTCTGCCATATTACTCTATATTATGGTTAGCCAGTCATTATTGGTGAAGGGAACAGAATAGTAGAACCCATTGACTATTATCATTACTAAATCTAACTTAGGCATCCTAGGAATTCCTTGGTACTCTGCTTCACTTCTCTGATTAACCCTTGTCCAAATGCTGAATGCATACCTACCCTGCCAACTGCATTGTTTTAGTATGTGGAGAAAAAATTGACCATTTGGAGGATTTAGGGGCACAACTTGAATTTTGAGAGTTACCCCCAACTTGCCATTTTTCATTAGGTCAAAATGAAGGTCTAAAGGGGATCTTTAAAATGGAGCTGTTTTGGGTCAGGTACAGGCTCTGTGTGGGATCCTACACACCAACTCAGCTCAATGGTCATTAGCAGGTCAGCATGCAACTGGACATTTCCTGGTGATCGAGTTAGTAGTAGTAGTATATTTATTTGCTGTAACATTCGGTTACAAAATTAGTGTCGCCCAGATATTCCTGGATTCAGCAGGACCAGCCAGGGTTCAGTATTGGTTACACTTTTGTTACGTTGTTTCTAAATTGCTACCTGTATATACGAAAGAGAAGTTGATACCTTTTCTTTGGCCCCATATCAACTGATTACCATAGATCCATATCTCCTCACGAGGACACAGTGACATTTTCATAATGCTTTAACCTATTTAAGCTGGGGGCTAATTTTGCCAATACAAAATTATTCAAAAAAAACTGAAAAATGACTGAAACCCTGGCAATTGGGTACTCATCTGTGAGAAGCTCAG
>OZ012697.1:2687618-2725910 GCA_963942565.1 Maea johnstoni
TTTCATTATTATTACAATACTTCAATATTTGTCTGACCATTTTTTGCATTCGGGAGTAAAAGGGTCAATAAAAATTCCTATTGTGTTTGTCTGACCATTGTTTGCACTCCGGGAGTAAAAGGGTCAATAACAATTCCTATTGTATTTGTCTGACCATTTTTTGCATTCCGGGAGTGAAAGGGTCAATAACAATTCCTATTGTGTTTGTCTGACCATTGTTTGCACTGTGGGAGGGAAAGGGTCAATAACAATTCCTATTGTATTTATCTGACCATTGTTTGCATTCCGGGAGTGAAAGGGTCAATAACAATTCCTATTGTCTTCACATATACCACCTGCCATTCACCTGCAATTGCAACAAGCGGAAGATTAATGTCGGGGAATTCTATGTTCCCGCAATAATGCTTCGATAAAACCTGCCTCTATTAAATGTTGCTGCGTCTTGCGAGGAACGAATGCGAATCCATCACCATAAAAATGCCTTTTATTGGACTGACGCGAAAATGAAACTGAAATTTTATTCATTCCGTCATTTACAGTGAAGTCAGGTCACCGCATCGAGTCACTCTTTATGACCTATCTTATGTTAACCTCTTCGGGCCAGTAGCGGCAAAAAATGGCCAGATTATTTCTGTGATATCGTTCTCATAAAAGCCTATTGTAGAAAGTTTGTGATGGAGAACTGTTCAGCAGAATCACTCTTACAACTTTCTTTGAAATATTCAGCAAATTTATTATTCATTCCCAATATTTCTTGAAAAGTGTATTAGAAGCAGACGTCACTTTTCAAGTAGAAGTATGGATAATTGCTGGATATCAGTCTATGGGTTTCAACATTCCCTTTAATGTTTGATCTGGTCTAGGTGTTTTTTAAAATTCATATTCAGTGTTTCAATATTCCCTTGTGAAGCCTTTTTATGGGGTTGGCTGGGTATCATTAACTGTTTCGATATCCCCTTGTGAAGCCTTTTCAGGTACGGCTGGATATCATATTAACTGTTTCAATATCCCCTTGTGAAGCCTTTTCAGGTATGGCTTTTTATCATATTGATTGTTTCAACATCCCTTGTGAAGCTTTTTTATGTATGGCTGGATATCATGTTGACTGTTTCAATACCCCCTCATGAAGCCTCCTCAGGGGATGATTGGGTATCATATTGACTGTTTCAATATCCCCTTGTGAAGCCTCCTCAGGGGATGATTGGGTATCATATTGACTGTTTCAATATCCCCTTGTGAAGCCTCCTCAGGGGGTGGCTGGGTATCACGTTGACTGTTTCAGTATTCCCGCTGGGTGAGCTGACCCCATATTAGGTTTATGACAGTGTAAGATAGCAATTCAATGCTGAGAAAAGAGGATTTATGTAAATCCACTTCGCCTTTATTGCAATAAGACGATAGAGAATAAAACATGATAGTGTAATTTTTATTTATGCATTTGAGGTCAAAGATTAGAAGCTTTTTCTTTTATAGAGGCATTGATCCCCGGGTAATTTTATACCTTTTTTATTACTCTGAGATGTTTTACTAGTAGCATTGAAAAGGATATGGCGAATATAAAACCTGGAATAGTCATGAGGAACGTTGGAATATCTGGAATAATTGATGCCGCCTGAAAGCGAAGAATAAATCTATAGTTTTTTTTGTAAAACTATAGATTTTCATAATTACCATTGGGAAAAACTGGATAAGAAGATTGAAAAAATGACTGAAACACTAGTGCATGGGTACCAATTTAAGAGTACTCAGCGAGAGATATCCAATGAATACCAACATAACAGGGTTTAGATGGTTTTCAAAAATCTTTGTGTCCTTGTGCTTTGGACAAAAGTAGCCTCAGCATAGGAAGGGTTAATTCTTTAGTGCTATTTTGCAATGTTTGTTTTATAGTCTTAATATTATGGGGTCACACTTCATTTCGCCAGTATATGATGTGTCGCTAACAACGGAATGTCGCGCTATCAGTCATTCTGACATACAAATAAAGAGGGCGCTTATCGTAACATCACGGGAATTGAACAGACGCGCTCACTGATTCCCCGAGAAAATTATCAGTGAAATATCTTCCAGAAATGATGTTATTTTCCTATAGGACTCCATGATTTAGAGGCCGCCGGAATGTACTTTGATACAAACTCATCCGATTGGTTGGCCCATATTACCCTCGGAAAACTCGGCTAATCAGTGTAGATAGTGTTATTGACTGCGGAGGTCCTTAACGCACCCCCAGTTCATATATATCATTTTCTTCCCAGTCTTTTTGCCCCAGAAATCTGTATATGCTCTAGGCATTCAGAAGTTTGGCTAACTTTCAAAGCATCAATGTATCAATTTAAAAAGTACTTCAAAAGAAATCAAGTTGAAATCACAGATATTTTTAGCTAGATATTATCAAAAAACAACAACTTTTTTTTCTCTTTTTTTTGAAGAATATTTACACTAAAAAGACCTGATTGTTTAGGAGATATTAAGTAAAGGCAGTATTTGAAAAATAATTGAAAGACAATTTATTACCTAAACACAAATAACTTTCATTCAATTATTCTTAAAATTCATACTTTATTAAAACATTTCTCTCATAAGCCCCAGAGAATCCAGTCAATATTTTCTAGTCTCGAGAGTCACACGATCGTGCGAGGGTTAATTCTGCCTGATAAACAATTAATGACTTCTCCCTGGCCCTTTCATCGGCAGAAACCTTTGCATGATTCACCTGATGCTGAAATTACGCTTGATTAACCCATTCATGCCTGGAAATCTACTTGACAAATTTCGTCTGCACCTGTCGTTCTTTTGAAAATAACTTCGGAATGAAGCATTAATTCACAAAATATTTGAAGGAGAGTTGTAGATATAGTTTTAAGGGACAACTTTCCATCAAATATTTTCTAAATATGGCTGTTTGTAGAGAAATATCACCAAACTAGTCAGGTAATTTTGGGTGCTGCAGGCATGAATGGGTTAACTGATGACTAACTCAGCGCCATAGCTAACAGGCACACGTCATCTGCTGTTTTCTTCATTCTGCTACTGTTTAACGTTTCCTTCAACAAAATGAAACTTAACCCTTTAATATCTGCAGTGCTCCCCCCCCCCCCTCACCAAAAAGGTGGGATATCTTTCTATCATAAACATATTTCCAATTTTCATTTTAATGCTATCATGCCTGTTGTGCCCAAACAAAGGACTCATATGGGGAGATCTTTCTAGTATAAACATATTTCCAATTTTCATTTTAACCCAATTTTCTATCATTTTCATGTCTGTTGTGCATGATAAAATAGAATCTTTTAGGGAGATCTTTTTAATATAAGCAAAGTCCCAATTGAAATTAATCCATCCTTGCCTATAGTGCCTGAAAGAATATCCATTTTTTTTGCAATAACATCTCTTTCAAATATATTGTGATTTTACATGATGGAGAGAGATCAATGACCTACGTAGCTTGCGAATCAAAGCTATGTTCAGCTGTGAGGTCATCCATGCTGCCATGCCCAGGAAACTTGGTAGCAATCAGGCAAGCGGTCATATATAATGCCCGGGCTGCCCATGCATTTAGTGCAGGAATTAAATGTCAGCACTGTATATGTTCAGTGACCTGGGCATTAACCAATGAGAAAGAGGATAATCAGTACTGATTGATCGGCGTAACAGGTCTCTATAGTAATCTGTCACTATCTGCTATTGATGGCCAATTTATAATAATTATCTCATGAATATTCATGAGGCCCACATGTCTTATTTAACCCATTCATCCCTACAGTAAGCGAAAATGGCCCAGCAATTTTGGAAATATTTCCCAAATAAAAGCATGTTTTCGTAAATGGAAAATGCTTACCATGAATCAAACTTAAATGCTCATTCAGTCATCTTTCAAATGTATCCCTTGTTTTCGAGTTATTTTCAAAATATTATTAGATCCAGGCATTGACTTTCAAAGACCATTCTAGGGTTAAGTTTAAATTTTCAGAGATGACTCTAGGTTTAACCCATTAATACTCACCGCGGCAAAAACAGGCCTGACAATTTTGATAAAAAAATTCTAACAAAAGTATTTTTTGAAAAATATTTGAAGGAGAAATGTTAATCAGAGGCCAAGCAACAACTCTCCTTCAAATATTTTGTTGACTTTTGCTTTATTCTCAAGTTATTTTCAAAAGTATGCAGAAGCAGACGATACTTTCTGGAGGAACTCTAAGTGTGAATGGGTTAAGTTTGGTATTCACGCACAGATACGAACGGCTCTCACTCATAATTGATCAGATTCATATACAAATCTCTCAACAATGAAAGAATTGTCAGAGAAATGCATAACTGTATAGGGTGACCGATTATTGTGAAATATTTATTCCAAAATGATTTGATTCATAGTAAATGGTATTGAATAAATTCAATTATTTAAGAAATTGCATGGATAATGAATAGAATTGTCTGCAGGTCACCCATTTCATATCAGTAATATCAGTGTGTGCATACATGAATTGCAAGGCCATATTGTCAATTATGAAGAGTAAACATTCTAAATTAAACTAAATAACACAAAAAATGCTGTGATATCTTTTTGACCAGAGTTATATCCTAAAGCCACTTTCTAAAGTACATTAAAGTCAACTTTCATGTGAAAAAATCTGAGATGTGAACACCTCTTATTGTGAACACGATTTCCAAGTCCCATTTGTACCATATACCTCTAAGATGTGAACGTTTTTCTAAGAATATCCCTTACCGAGCACAGGCGGTAAGAGTAGTATTTAGGTTGTACAACTCCCCCACCTGTATACCACCTGATACTGCATTTGGTGCACTGAACCGCCTATATACAGCTCATTTACATAGAGAGTTGATATCATTTTATGATCAATACCACCTAAAACCAACTATGAAACATTTCTCTAGAGGCCAGGAGTTTCACATCACATGGAGACCGCCTATGTGACTTGTGATTATAAGGCTTGAGTTCCACAGAGCATGGAAACCGCCTATGTGACTTGTGATTATATGCCTGAGTTTCACACCACATGGAGACCGCCTATGTGACTTGTGATTATAGGCCTGAGTTCCACACAGCATGGAAACCGCCTATGTGACTTATGATTATAGGCCTGAGTTCCACACAGCATGGAAACCGCCTTTGTGACTTGTGATTATATGCCTGAGTTTCACACCACATGGAGACCGCCTATGTGACTTGTGATTATAGGCCCGAGTTCCACACAGCATGGAAACCGCCTATGTGACTTGTGATTATAGGCCTGAGTTCCACACAGCATGGAAACCGCCTATGTGACTCCTACCCAATATTGAAGTCTTTATCATCAGTATCATTAATTGTTCCCAAAGTCAAACTCAGAAATCACTTATCCTCCATAGTTCCTTCTACCATGCCATTGCCTTTACTGGGGGTGAGAATCCCAACAGTCATGACTTAGTATATCAAACACAGTATGTATGGAAATTAGCATGAAAGAGAGGTCATTTCATTGGTCAATTCTGGGCCACCCAGAATTGACCAATGAAATTCATGACTCCTGAGAGCTCTATTGTAGACATATCTTAAAGACATGCCAGCCAACAACATGTCTGACTTGCTGGTCTGGGATTTTTTATGAGAAAAATGAAATTGAAAGCGAGGGAAAATGTCAATTTCAAGACCACGGAAGGAATTTACAGATTATGAGTCAGGGATCAGTTGGAGACAAGGTGGTCCACCAATGCTTACCTTACAGAAATACTTGGGATTGGTGGTAAGTAACATTTGTCTTATCTATTTCTTTTAGAATGCCTTTGCTTATAAAGCTATTCATAGATTCCAGACTGTTAAAATTAGGTTCTACATATTGTATCATCAACAATTGTGCAAGATGACTTTAAATCTGACTTAAAACAGAATCAAACCACTGAGTATAAGGACACTTTTTGATGTTACTTTCAATCATAAACTGATTTTATGCAATGCTGTATATCTAGTTGATGTGCTTAATGTTCCAAGTAACTACATTTCAGAAAATAAAGCAGTTCTCAATGCTACACTAAATAGGAAAGTCCATCCCAAAGGTAGGTTTTTATTAAAATACTCTTACTAGAATGCCTACTTGGTTATACTAGAGTAGATGAAAACTGCACTGAATTAAAATACCTAGAATGTGGTTATCTTCATCAGCTAGAATCTGCTAAGGGTGCTCTGTTGGTGTGACCTAGATTACAAACTTCACCCATTTCTCTCCTGTTATCTGTTACTATCCCTACTTCCAGCACTATTCATAGGTTAATAGCACTTGAGCCAGCTGGTTACAGCACTGATCTCTATATATTCAAACAATGTGTTCTTAACCCATTAACACTCAGAGCAGCCAAAACAGGCCTGGCAATTTTGGAAATGTTTTACCTACAGAAGCATTTTCTGGAAAATATGAAGGAGAAATGTTGATCAGAAGTCAAACAACAACACTCCCTCAAATATTTTGTTAACTTTTGCTTTATTCCCAAGTTTTTTTCAAAAGTATGAGAGTAGCAGACAATACTTTCTAGAGTATCTCTGAGTGTGAATGGTTTGATGTGTGATCAGCAGGACCATTATATACCAGAGGTGTACAGTTCTCTGTCCAGTAATTTAGTAAGTCTAACTAACTGGCTCCTGCATATTCTCCAGTTCTACAGACATCTCCTTCACCCTATACACACACACACACACATATATATATATATATATATATATATATATATATATATATATATATATATATATATATATATATATATATATGTATATATATATATATATATGTGAAGACATGATTTTGAAGGAAAAATAATATAAAGTTTTATTATATTATTTGCCTCTGTTACACCTTTAAAATTCTGTAGATATAAGCTGTATTGTTCTCTTTTCAGAATTTTCCATGCTAGGCTAACTAAGGACGGCATGTTTCTACTACACACAAGGCAAAGAAGGAGCATACAGATATAGGGGCGCATGATTATCTAGATTCATGATTGCTAAATCTATGATAAATGATGCTGATGCTCAAGCTTGAAATTGACTTGGAATCTTAACCGAATGGACAGTTGTAAATGGTAGAGGAAACCAGAGTACACACAGAAACACCCAGTAACCAGTACTGCCTAACCGTAAGAAACTGGCAACTTTCTCAACTGCTCTGGCTAGGATTTGGCAGTGCTGAGTGACAGCAAGCAGTCAGTGGCAACACCTAAGATCACTTGGCCATCAGGGTAGGCCCTAAGAAAATTTGAAAGGTTTTTCAGACGATCTTTTTTGTATGAAGCTAGGTTAGCAATATGGATAATAAAGGTATTCGAACATGAATTCTGATATTTTGTTTGAGTATATTTAACATGTATTACATCAAAATACTATATTTATGCAAAATACAATATATATATATATATGTATAAATATATATATATATATATATATATATATATATATATATATATATATATATATATGTATATATATATATATATATATATACATGTGTGTGTGTGTATATTTGTATGCATATATTAACTAGGAATGCTATTACTGGTATGGTATCTGGAATGGCATCAAACACCAAACATAGCAAATAACAATGGCAGGATTAACATCATGATTACCGACAACATGTCATTTAGTATCTTGAGGGAGCAAAATGTGCTTTTTGTATCAAATCGGATATCAATTTGTATTCAATTACAAATGAAGGACAAGTTGTACATGTTTTCTTTCAAAATATTTCAACACTTCCGCCTAAATCATGTTCAAAATTATCTTTTGTGGCTTTCCAATACAGCTTTTTTGCTATTGTCTAGTACCACATGAATACCACTCATAAACAGCTTAAACACAGCCTTCATATACTACCTTAACACTGCCTTTAAATACCACATATTCACCACCCTTGATACAGCATGAATACCGCCTTTTCATACCACACTGGTACTGCCGTCTAGTGCAGCAGCATGCAGTGACCTACATGATGAATACCACCTGGATCCAGCCTTTCATACCACCTGGATCCAGCCTTTCATACCACCTGGATCCAGCCTTTCATACCGCCTGAGCTAATTACCACCACACAAAATGCGGTGTCCAGGCGTCCTTTAGGCGTCTAGACTTTTTGGTAGGCGGGCAACCTCTATACCGCAAAAAGACAGCTTTTTGAAAAGGCGGTAATAACGAGGCGGTATCTTCCCAACCTTAACACAACCTTATACCACCTGCAGACCGTTGAAACAGCAGCAGTCTTTAGGTTTAGATGGTGCACCCAATACCGCCATTGAAAGGTTGTATACCACCATATCATTGTTAATGATACAACCTTTACGATCACCTGAATGCTGCCTGACAAAGGCCTGTACACTACCTGCCTACGGTAAGGGATACCTCTAAGATTTTAACATTTCCCTAAATATGTATATATATATATATATATATATATATATATATATATATATATATATATATATATATATATATATATATGTATATATATATATATATATATATATATATATATATATATATATATATATATATATATATATATATATATATATATATATACATAGTGTCAAAGGTATTAAAATATCATAGGCTTCTTTGTCATACTATCGAGGCATTATAGAAACCAGTGATTTCTGTTTCTCAAAGAATGCATCACTGTCTAGGATCTTATTTCAGAGGTGCCATCTTCGGGTTAATTAGACATAATTATTCGCAAGCCAAATAAGGCAATCATCTACTGATCCATTAACACAGCATTCCTTTGGGGAAACTACTATCAATCAGTTTCAAGTTTGCGGGAGACAAGAAAAAATGTTAGAAAGCCTTTCATTCCAAGACATTTAACCCTTTATGCTGCTGATGGCTTATTTTGTCAGTACAAAATGATGCAAAAAAAAGCTGAAAAATGACAGAAACCCAGTGGCAAATGGGTACTCATCTGATAGTACTCATCAAGAGCTTTCCAATGAATATGAACATGACAGGGTTTAAAAGGTTTTCAAAAAGTTCTGTGTTCTTGTGTCTTTCTTGAGAATATCCTCAGCATTTAAAGGGTTAAACCCAATAATGCCTGGATGTCTCCTTTATAGATTAACCCATTCATGCCTACGGTGGCCAAAAAGGCTCAATTTTCTTCTAATATTTGCATGATGAGCCAAAGCATTTTTCAAAAAAAAACACAGTGAAAGGGAAATATCAATCAGAAAATGAATAACGAGGTGTTTGAGATATTAATTGCCAAGAAATTTTAACCCTTTCATAAACCTCGAGGTTTCCTTAATCAACCCGTTCATGCCTGCATCGGCCAAGAAGGCTTGATATTTTTTTGCTTTTATCTGAATTGCCAGAGTATTAGAAAAGAAAAACAATGAAAGAGTTTTTTGGTATTTGTATTTATATAAAACCTGCTTGATGTTTAAAGTGGTCTCATTTCTTTCAGGGTTTCAATTTTGATCTCTACATGTGCATGGTATTTGACATAGTTGCCAATGTCCTAGGGTTATTCAGTACATGGATTATTTACAATATCTGCATATTGTCACAGACTGATTAACTTGCTTCCCTGTGAACGCTGGTCATTTGTTAGAACAAGAACGCTTAATGGTTGATTGCTCGTAAAAATACAAGTTGGGAAAACACACAATAAAATTCTCCAAATCATCCAGCCCGAGAGACTTGGAATGGGATCGCGCAACCATCAATTTGCTTTCCGCACCACTTCAGTGATTGGTGATTGCTTGGTGACCGGTCTAACAAAGAGGCTAGGTTCCTCGTGCGCTAATTACCGCACGGCCATTTTCTAATTACTGCTCGTAAGTGTCGCGCAATAAAGGGCTGTCATTGGTTCATATTGTTTTTACACCAAAATTGACCCTGGCGTGCAAAATACTTAACACTTTCATGCTAAGGAGTTTATATAGAAATTGTTGTATGGTTCTATGATATCTTGCACAATAACCTGAATACTAGTATTGAGATTTTTGTTGGTAGTTTTTTGATGTATATCTCCACATTCAATATTTTCCTCACAATGCCTCTGCCTGAAAGATACCTTTAAAATTGAAAGACTTTATATATATATATATATATATATATATATATATATATATATATATATATATATATATATATATATATATATATATATATAATATAATATATATATATATATATATGTATATATATATATATATATATATATATATATATATATATATATATATATATATATATGTATTTATATATATATATATATATATATATATATATATATATATATATATATAACATTCTATATATATGATGGCTTATTTTTGTGCTTAACCTAATCAGGTCTATGAGTTCCTCTTGCCAACTGTCATCTGGATGAATTTACTCATAGAAATAACTCAATAAAAAGAAATCAAATTTAACATAGATACATTTTCAAACCTACTAGGGAAAATAGGGTTCATCCTATCCCTGAAATCCCTGCCAAGCGACGGATCCACTGGTGTTAAACTGCTGGATATTTTCAGCAAACTGATTCAGCAAACATTTATTCCATCAGTTTCGCAATTTATAAATTTGCATTTCATATTCTGCCCCATTTAATCCCCTAATGATTACTTGCTTAAAATGCTATCAAGTTTGTGATCACCCAATCAAAAAGCTGAACTATGATTCTGCCAGCGTATTGATGCAATCACCAAAAGTAATTTGAAAATTACCATTTTCCATTCCAACATATATTTCTGTTTTATCAACATTTTTTTGCCTAAAATGCTATCAAGTTTGTAATTATCCAATCAGAGACCTTAAAAAGCAATTCTGCGAACCTACTGATGCGATCGCTGGCGCAGAATCAGTGGAATCGCTGGTCCCTATCGATGATTATCCTCTCATTAACGATTTCGCCCACTTTGTAATTTCACGCTGCCATGAGATATAATTCTGCGAAAATAATGAACGCAGCCGTCAGTCAAAAAATGAGCATCGAGATAATCAAAATGGCACAGCTGAAGGGAGGTATAATTGTCCTAGCATTGTGGGGAGGCGTTATTTTTTGCGGTAATCAATCATTCCTGATCTCCTTATCGTTAAGTGTGTAAACACAATCGGAATATTTCTCTTGTGTTTTGTGGGCTGCTGACAATGGCTGTCTATTACGACATCTCTTTGTGGAATCTGCCTCAGGAGGTAATATAGGAATTGCAAAGCGTTGATGCTGTTTGTCATTTAAAGCCAGTATATTAGAGCCAGTGTTTATTTGGATTGACATTAAGGAGATCTGAGCCAATGTCTTTAAATAGAAAAAATAAGAATTATTAAAAAAAAACTAAAATAAAATGTTTCAAAAAAAAATAATAATAATAATAATAATTTAAAATTATAAAAATAAATTATGCCCGAAGCAGCAAATAAGGCTGACAATTTAGCACAAAGACTAAAGAAAGCAGTATTTCGACAATATTTGAAAAAAAAAAAAGAATTGTTCATCAGAACTTTATCTACAACTCTCCCTCAAATATTTTGTGATTTAAGGCTTAATTCTGAATAAGTTTTTTAAAAAAATTAATAAAAAAAAAGTATTATAGTTACAGACAATATTGGGACAAATATCTCCAGGCATGAAAGGGTTAAATAGGGCAGTGATCTTGATTGACTTTAATTTGGGCCAGAGTCTTGGATTGCTATGAGAGTATGTGTAATTCTGTTTGAGGGAAGGAGAAAAAGTCAACTTCGGTATTATATTGTCGCTCCATTATGGTGTCAATTAAAGGTGGATAGATTTTGATTGACTTTGATTTGGGCATATTTCTCAAGAGAGCTACCAGATAGCAAGTAAGTCTATTAGCAGGAAGAAATATATATCAATATTGTCATTAATGCTCACTTTATAAGTGTGTCTTTCAATACACTTATGCTGCTAGTGGCGAATGCGAATTTGGCTTATACAAAATGAAGCAAAAAACCTGAGAAATGACTGAAGCCCCGGCACATGGGTAGTCATCTGAGAATACTCAGCAATGGTTTTCCAATGAATACCAACATGACAGGGTTAAGATGGTTTTCAAAAATCTTTGTGTCCTTGTGGTTTGGATGAAAGTATAGCCTCTGCATAGGAAGGGTTAACACATTCATGCCTACAGAATTCTTTGACATTGGTCGTCTGGACCCATCTTACTTTTGAAAATCCCTTTTGAATAAAGCATAAATTCCCAAAATATTTGAAGGATATTTGTAGATCTACTTCTGATAAACATGAATCCTTTAAATATTTTCTGGAAATTGCTTTTCTTAGAGAGATATCGCCAAAACTGTCAGGGAGTTTTGGGTTCTACAGCAGCCAAAACAGTCTGACAATTTTGATGAAAATTTTCAAACGAAAGCATAGTTGGGAAAATATTTGAAGGAGAAATGTTAATTAGAACATTACCTACAACTCTCCTTCAAATACTATGCAAGATCTCTTGCAATTCAAAAGTTACTGTCAAAAGTATTATAGATCCAGACGACAATTTCTATAGGATCTCCTAAGCATCAATGGGTTAAGATTGTAGTCATTTTGATTGACTTTTATTTGAGGCTTCTTCCTATAAAAGCTATGAGAATATATAAATGTCAGGTGCAAGCTCAAACATCAACTTAGCTTTTCCTAGTGTCTACATTATGGAAGGTATTGCTTGGATTAAGTGGTCTCTGGCATAGTTTAAATGCCCATTTTATTTTGAAACTTGTCTATATTTTCATGATTAAATACATGAAAGTCAATTGTCAATGAAATAAATGTGTATTTACGGAGGCATACACAATTCACAAAGCAATGTAACTAAAATATATAATACTTAGACAGATACTTCATCAACATTTATATATTTTCTGGGCATGTAAAACCTGGGCATGTATTAATCAATCTTAACCCTTCCAATGCTGAGGCTAGTTTCATCCAAGACACAATTAAGGGTGCAAAGATTTTTGAAAACCATCTAAACCCTGTCGTGTTGGTATTCATTGGATAGCTCTCTCCCAAGTACTCATGAGTAATCATTTTTTAGGGTTTTTGCATCATTTTGTAATGGGAAAATTAGCCACCAGCAGAATAAGGGTTGAAAATGTTGGCTTGTTGGAAGTTATCTACAAGGAATAGTATGGATTTATGGGGTTCAATGATCGCTAAAATCGCGTCTTCGTCTCATACATATTGCTCAACCAATTATCTTGCTTGAAAGAAACCAGATTTGTGGCAGTTTCTGTTTTCAATCTCTTTAAATTGAATTTGTTGGAGTAGATTACACGTTGAAGGTCACTCAAGGTCAAGTTGGGTTAAGTGCAAGGCAATAACCTCTGAAGAGGCCATGAGGTCTGATAAAGCAGCTAAAATCATGGAAGGCATTCTATATTTATCAGAGTGTTTTTTTCGTAACAGTTTGTCTTTTGCAGGTGGTCTTTTTGAGCAGGTATCTTAGCAAGGTGTCTTTCATAAGAGGTGGTCTTTTAGCAGGTAGTCTTTTTAAGCAGGTATCTTAGCAAGGTGTCTTTCATAAGAGTTGGTCTTTTAGCAGGTAGTCTTTCTGAGCAGGTTTTTCTTTATATCATGTGGTCTTTCTGAATGTATCTTAGCAGGGGGTCTTTCATAACAGGTAGTCCTCAGATGGTGGTCCTAATAGTTAGTCTCTTAACCCATTCATGCCTGGGGATCAACTTGATAATTGTCGTCTGCAACTTTCATACTTTTGAAAATAATTTCCGAATGAAGCATTAATTTGCAAACTATTTGAAGGAGAGTTGTAGATAAGGTTTTAATGAACAACTCTCCTTCAAATATTTTCCAATTGTCGCTTTTGTTAGAGAGATATCACCAAAACTGTCAGGCAGTTTTGGCTGCTCCAGGCTTAAATGGGTTAATTTGAATATGGTATGTCACTAAAAATGTGGTCTATTTTAGAAGGTGTTTTTAAGTAGAAGGTGGTCTCTCTCAATAGGTGGTATCTTGAACAAACTTGGCTGTACTCACGAGGAGATTTCAGCCTGTAACTTCCATCTCCAAGAGGTGTGAAGGATGCTGTATACGCAGACACATGTGTAGTTACTGGTTTCTATGGAAACAAAGGGTTGATGAATGGTTCCCTAGGATACGGCGTTATCCACGCGCAGGTCAGACGAAATGGAATCAAAACATGGAAAGTTAATGAAGACAAAGATTGTGACCACTGCAAATGTCACGGCTTATTCCATCGCTATTTGCAATACCTCGGCTATTTGTGCGTTCTTTATCTGCACCGTAATAGCCGCCGGCGAAATGAGAGCGAGCAGTAATGGAGATGAACTAGATAACCACCTCCATGTGTTCGCGTTATTCCCTCCGCGATTAGAGAGCAAGTTCATCTTCCGAATTACAGGATAATTTTTTTTTGTCGGCCATATTGTTGTATTACCTAACCTCGTGACCATGCGCATCATCTTGTTCTGGGCGGTGTCGGGACCAGGTGCGGTGGTGCTACACAGGGGACTGATTGTCAGGGTATGAACAACGTAACATAATCATAATCATAATAATAGGAAAAACAACACAATATCTAGTATAAAGTTAGATGGAAGAGAGAGAGAGAGAGAGAGAGAGAGAGAGAGAGAGAGAGAGAGAGAGAGAGAGAGAGAGAGAGAGAGAGAGAGAGAGAGAGAGAGAGAGAGAGGGGAGGGAGAGAGAGACAGAGAAAGAGGGAGAGAGAGAGGGAGAGAGAGACAGAGAGAGAAAGAGAGAGAGACAGAGAGAGAGAGAGAGAGAGAGAGAGAGAGAGAGAGAGAGAGAGAGAGAGAGAGAGAGAGAGAGAGAGAGAGAGAGAGAGAGAGGGATGGAGGGAAGGAGAGAGAGAGAGAGAGAGAGAGAGAGAGAGAGAGAGAGAGAGAGAGAGAGAGAAAATATATAAGGGAGGGGAGAGCTTTTACTCTCGACTGCTATTATTATCTATTTTGCTCATATTTTCACCTGTTCAGAGAGATTTTAGTTGATTTTGTATCATAATCTTTTCTATCTTATTTTTTTCCATTTGAATTTCTATACTACTATAACGAAATGATATAAATTACTCAAATATTGTTGAAAATAGATGCAAAAAATGCAAATTGCTGCAAGAAATCATACTTAAGATATGTGTATTCCTTTGCAAGCCCTTTAGCTAATTGTTCATCAGAACATTACCAACAACTCTCCTTCAAATATTTTGTAAAATTATTCTCAATTCAAAAGTTATCGTCCAAAGCATCCTCTATCCAGACAACAATTTATGTGTAAAAGGGTTAAGGATCACACTTCTTTTTGCCTTTCCTCCCCCTTCAATATATATCATAAAAATATTGATAATACAGGTCATATATTTGTCAAAAAAGCTAAAAGTTGATTGAAGCACACTGTAAGGTTCTATGCTATGTCCTGGCTTGTTATCAGTACTAAAAATAAGCATTTTTAATTGGTCATATATAATAGATTGTTATCATATATTTGTCAAAAAAAGCTAAATATTGATTGAAGCACTTAGGGGGTTCCTATACTGAGCCCTGGCTTGTTATCAGGACTAAAAAAGAGCATTTCCAATATGTCACATATAACATATTGTTATCATACATTTGTCCAAAAAAGCTAAAAATTGATTGAAGCACTTTGGGGGTTCCTATATGCTGAGCCTAGGCTTGTTATCAGGACCAGGTAAATTTAAGAGAAGTTCATTCTGCGTGCGGTGGCATTTATAGATTTTTTTAAGAGGATGAACCCGGGATTCTCGGGTTAGAGATTGATTTTCTTTTTGTCTGAGACGCGATTGGTCTTGTTAGGAGAACAGTGTGTCTATTGAAACCAATATTATGGTAATAAACTCGGAGGCAGCGAGGCAGCTCAAGAGAGAGAGAGAGAGAGCGAGGCTCGTGGCTCACGGCCGGCCACCCAGACTAGAGAATCGCGCGGAGATCGTAGAAAAAAACCGTGCAGCTCTAGCTTACTAGCTAGACAATGGATGCACACACGGATGAACGGATCATTGTATCCTTATAGCGAGACTTTGCGTTGATCGGGAGGACACGCTCGGCAGGAAGTAGCGATGCCGTTCGTCCCTCAAGACTCGCTAAATTTTTAATGTGAAAGTGTGCATGAGCTGAGCCACGAGCGGTGTGCAGTGCAGTGCAGTGCGGATTTCACGGCAACGAAAAATCCGTTCACCGTGCGAGCCAGGCGGACCTGCTGCAGCGAGGAGCCACAGACACTGGTGAGAGAGCGTGAGAGCGAGCGCTGGCTTAAGTTACTGGGAAGTGATGTTTAAATATTAATTATGGAGTGATTGGGAATGGATGAGGGTGTCGGTGTTATCATGCTACCACGGAGTAGCCGCGTCGACGAGGCTGTTCCCTGCGATCGCTGGATCACTCACCGGTAGCTAGTAGTGCTGTGTGCGTGCGTGTTAGCCGGAAAGGAGACCGGGACTACGTGCTGCCGTAGCGATACAACAACAACAATAATAATAATAATAACGCAAAAAGCACAGGGGAATGCTACTACAGGCATAACACATAAGACACAACACGCACTGTGGCAGTGTTCACAGTGAAAGCGGTAGAGGTAGTAGCAGGAGCAGCAGCAGCATCGTTGTTTATTGGGATTCCGTTCAGGCAGGCAGACTGCATGCTGGCAGGCACTGTCTGTTATTCTAGTAGTAGTAGTAGTAGTAGTACGTAGCAGAGGCTGGACCACGGCCGCCGCATTGGCAGTGGCAGCATAGGAGATACCTACACAGGAGAGTCTGCTACTGCTATAGTAGTAGTAGTAGTAGTAGTACCCAGCAAGAACGTGAACACACATTGCTACGTATTCTCTACGCATCAACTACAAGTGTCTGAGGCGACATTCTCTAGGATCTGAGGGGTTCGGGAAAGGTGCTCCCTTTTTCACACGGAGAGATTCCATGCGAGGTTGGCTTTGGCCCTACCGGTGTATCAGGTTGTGGCCCAGGCCTCATTGAGTCGCACATGTATGTTTCTACAATGAAGTCAGGTGGTGATAGTAGTAGTAGTAGTGGGAGTAGTTGGTGGGGTGGGGGTGTTCTATCGCTAATGACCAGTGGGTCTCGGCGAAGACGCCCTAAACCGAGACTACGAGAACACCCCGAACACCCTGAACGCCCACAAATCTCACACACCTCCACAACAAAAACAACAACAACAACAACAACAACATCATACTTCTACCAATCACAACGACGACGACGCGGCGGCGGGGACCACAACCGAACTCTCCTTCTCTTCGTCCTCCTTCTCCTCATCCTCTGTACAAATCATCTTTCACTCGCATGTTACGTTTATCCTCCAGATATCCCAGATCCGTGTAAGGAGAAGGTGTGTCAATTTGGAGCCCAGTGCGTACCGTCCCTCGGCCAGAACAGCATGGCCATCTGTCAGTGTCCACACCGATGTGATACGTACGGTGACAATGTCGGCGGGAAACCCATCTGCGGAGACGACGGCGTGGATTACCCCAACAAATGCGAAATGCGACGCGCGTCTTGTAACCAGATGAAGGACATTAAGATGAAATATTTCGGCAAATGTGGTGAGTAAATTTTGTTATTTTTTGATAAATTTATTAGGATGAACTATTTTGTCAAATGTGGTGTGCGCTTTTGTTATTTTTGGCTATGGCTGATTTTCACCAGGAATTCCACGGATGATACTTGGCTAATATCATTTTATCCTGGGATGTCTTAGCTTCATTCTCCATGTGTAGCTTAGAAATTTTATGAAATTCTTGTTATTTCTAGCTCCATTTGGATTCTTTTCCAGATATGATGATTTATAACTATTACAGCTGAAAAACTGTTAGTAACATACCAGATATTTTGTAAATCTCTTACAGCGGAAATATTTTCAATTTTGTGTCATAGTATTGATGATTTTCTTGCAGCAGAAGTATTATCAATTGTGTGAAGTTTGACATTTGTCATACTTGGAGATACATTATCACCATTTACTGTGATGATTGATGACTTTTTGTAGGTGAAATATTATATTTATTCTGGGATTTGATAGCTGTTTTAGCAGAAACAATATAAACACTTCAACAGGTATTTGAAAACATATTGCAAAAATACCGTCAACATTTAGTCACCGATTCGAAAGCTCATAGCAAAATCAATTCTTATATATAGTCAGAGATTTGATATCTCTCAAAGCAGAATATTATCACTTTTCTGTCAGATGTGATATCTTTTATTGCAGACTTATTATCAATATTCAGAAATATGTTATTGGAGATATATTTGTGCAACAAATGAGAACAATTATTTCAGACCATTTTGAACATGGTAAATTTGAACTTTCCTTGTCAAAATGAGTTACATTTGATAAAGACAAGAGGTATTGTAAAATCTTATGCTGCTATTTGACCAATACAAAATGAAACAAAAAAATTGAAAAATAATTTAAACCAGGGCTTGTATATGGGTATTCATCTGAGAGTACTCATCGAGAGCTTTCCAACAAATACCAACATGAAAGGGTTTAGATGGTTTTCATGAATCGTTGTGTCATTGTGCTTTAGACGAAAGTAGTTTCAGGATTGGAGGGGTTAAACTGAACAAGCACACTATATTTTCTTCAATATTTCTTAGAATATTGCTTGGTTTTGAAGATACTTCAATATATGGGGACAAAGTAGTTCAGTTGGTTAGGTGTCGGACTGCAATCAGTAGTCACTGGTTCAATTCCTGGCCGGGGCACTTTGTTCTGTTCTTGTGCAAGACAGTTTATTTCATATTGCCTCAGTATACCAGGATGCAAAACGGGTACCTAGCATTAATAACACAGTGCTTAGAGCTTGCCCACTATATGCTGCCAGCTGCTCTGGAATAACCCTCGGGGGATTGAAATGGTGTCTGTGTGTACAGGCCTGCTAGGGGAGGAAGGTTATGTAAGCACTTCGGTGGATACAAGACTATAAACCGAATACCTTTACCTTTTATGCGTCAGAAGCGGAATGTTCTCCTCATGTGAGGGTTTTAATGCCCTATATAGGTGCTCCCTTGATGTTAATTAGGTTTGTCATTTTTAATGACCATAATTTCTTTACGCTTATCATTAAATGTCAGATTAGTCAGTATAAACACATCATACTGCCTGAGTACTTGTGTTTAACCCATTCACACTCAGAGATCCTTTAGAAAGTATCGTCTGCTACTTTCATACTTTTCAAAATAACTTAAGAATAAAGCAAACGTTCACAAAATATTTGAAGGAGAGTTGTTATTTGACTTCTGGTCAACATTCCTCCTTCAAATATTTTCCAAAAAATGCTTTTGTTAGAAAAATATTTCCAAAATTGTCAGGCCTCTTTTGGCCGGTCTGAGTGTGAATGGGTTAATGACCATAATTTCTTTACATTTATCATTAAATGTCAGATTAGTCAGTATAAACACATCATACTGCCCGAGTACTTGCGTTTAAATGTCACACCAATTGGGTCTGTTTGGCACTAAAACAAAATCAAACAGGTAACCCTTTCATTTTTATTCTGAGGCTACTTTCGTCCAAAGCACAAGGAAGCAAAGAGTTTTGAAAACCATCTAAACCCTGTCATGTTGGTATTCATTAGATATGTCTCACTGAGTACTTTCAGATGAGTACCCATGTGCCAGGGTTTCAGTAATTTTTCAGCTTTTTTTGCATCATTTTGTATTGGCCAAGTTACCACTAGCAGCATTAGGTTTAATTCCTGTAGCGGATGTAAGTTTTGCTATCTTGTATCAATTTCTTACACATATAACTACGTTGTTCAATTTTCCTTTGTGAAAATATCAATAATTCAATGATTTAGAGGTGGAATTTGATTCAGTTTTTAGGAAACCGAGTGATAATTACATATATTTACACATTGAACTCCTTTGTTTTTAGAACTCCTTGTAAAATTGACGTCAGGATCTTCTATACTTTTGAATTTAACTTATGAATAGATTACAATTTTACAAAATATTTCAAGGAGAGTTGTAGATTGAGCTCTGATTTACCAACGTCCTCATCACAATTTTTCCAAAATTTGTTTTTGTCAGATAGATACATATTATGAAAATGGTCTAATGGCCTTTTTCAACACTACTGGCATTAACCCTTAAGCTGCTGGTGGCTAATTTGGCCAATACAAAATGATGCAAAAAACCTGAAAAATGACTGAAACCCTGGCAAACGGGTACTCATCTGAGAGTGCTTTGCAAGATCTTTCTAATGAGTACTAACATGACAGGGCTTGGATGGTTTTCAAAAATCTTTGCATCTGTGTGCTTTGGACGAAAGTAGACTTAGCATTGGAAGGGTTAAGTGATTAACCTGTTTATGCCTGTAGCAGCTAAAACTATTTTGGTGATATCTCTGTAAGTAAGGCATTTTCCAGAAAACATTTGATGGAAAAATGTTCTTCAGAACTCTATTTACAACTCTCCTTCAAATATTTTACAAATTTATGCCCTACTTCCAAGTTATTTCACGAGGTATCACAGGTCCAGACGACACTTGTCAAGGAGATCTCCAGGCATGAAGGGGTTAATGATAATAGGCTTTGGTGGGTAACAAGTGTTAGTGCGCTCTCTTTTTCACCCTGGCAGCGCGATTATTTACGATTATTACCCCGGCTTGCCCTAATGGTATATCAGTTGGATGCTAAAAGCCTCTATGGTAAGGGGTGTGACAAATTTGCGTGGGGCCATTTTTCAAGTTGTGCACTCATTCCATTTGCGAAATTACCCCCATAGACATTCGCTCCATGTCGGGCTTGATGGTGTTTTGTATTATAACTCATTCGGGTTTCTCGATACACCAGGTGCTAATATCTTAACTTATTTATGGCCACAGCGCCCAAAAGAATAAGAACATGATGGTCTGTGTGAAATGGTATGTCTTAACCCTTCCAATGCTGAGGCTACTTTCGTCCAAAGCCCAAGGATGCAGATATTCTTGAAAACCATCTAAACCCTGTCATGTCGGTATTCATTGGAAAGCTCTCATTGAGTACTCTCAGATGAGTACCCATTTGCCATGGTTTCAATCATTTTACAGGGATTTTGCATAATTTTGTATTGGCCAATAGCCACCCACAGCATAAGGGTCAACCCCATCCATTCACATATTTAATAGATAAACTGGAAGATAGCCAATCACATACAAAATGTCATTAACTTTTCATTATGCTTGTTATGGTATGACAAGCATGGTACTAGATTTTGAATTTTGTCCTGATTGCCTTGTGTATATGGTTGAAACGGCTTGGAGGAAACCAGATTAGGTATTTCATAATCTTGTGTCCTTGTGCTTCGGACGTAAGTAGCCTCAGCATTGGAAGGGTTAATTGTGATTAGTACAATGTAATTCTTGTCGTAGTGTTTCAAGCATAGTTCTGAATTTTCTTCCTGAATGAATTTACAAATGTGTAACAATCTGCAACCAATGTCCAAATCATCTTAAAGATGTCTGACAAAGAAAAGTTCAAATATCTTCCCAAATATCTCCATGGTGATTCTTTTGTTAGAGAGATATTGCCAAAATTGTATGTCCTTTTTGCCACCATAGCCATGAAAGTGTTAAAACAAGCCTGAGTATGTGCAATCATACAAACTGACCTGCAGGCCTGACGCATATTGATACTGTCGCATTATGTCATAACAAGAGAGCGACACATTTTCCTTTCATCGAGACCACAGGCAAATCCATTGGCTTTGTGGTTATGAGACAAATTAATCCGAGGTGGAGGTCGCAGACTAAACCCGCATACACAATAGCTACTGACATTTATTAGTAACACTGACCTTTCGTAGTAGACTCATTCATGCTTGCCATAGATCCATGGCAAAATACCGTCTGGATCTATGATACTTTTGAAAATAACTTTAGAATGAGGTATAGACTCGCAAAATAATTGAATGGGTGTTGCGTGCTGTAAGCTTGTATAATTTCTTGTCCAGATATTTTTCTATATAGGATTTGCCTCTGAATGATATCACCAAATTACTCACACTTTCTTAATGCTTTCTTGGGCCTGGCATGACATGGCTGTGTGGTCTAAGGTGTTGCCACTGGCTGTCTCTTACCTCTTGGATCTCAGCTGAGACATATGATGAAATTATGCCAATGACTTCCGGTTAGGTGGTGTTTTTCACCGGGTACTCCAGTTTCCTCCTCAGATTACAACTCATCACTTAGCCAGTCAATATGTCAGTTATTCTTTGTAAATTGGCTGCGAAATGACCTGATTTCCAGGCATATTAACTAATGAACTGTATGCTTTAATTAGTCTAACTAAAATCCATTGCTTTCACGATCTGCGAGATTGTCTTACCAGACATCTGACCTTGACCTTCGACCCCCGAGAAACTATTACTCACATTAGAATGCTTTATTATAGAAATTGTTGTCCATCAATCGTTTTCTATTTCTGAATCGCCTAAATTAATCCATTTTCTCATGCTGGTTATTGCGATCGACCGTGGGCGGAATTTGGCATCAGTCAAAATGAATCACAGGCGGGAGTAACAGAATCTCATGTATCACTCACCTTTCCTCAACAAAACCAACCTCTTTTTCATCTCAAGGTCATCCCTTTTGCACCCTGTACTGAGTTTACCCTGATTTAATTATTAATTTGCCCACCAGGTGGCTAAAATGAAAATCCTGGTTTCTAGTCCTTGACCACCCGTGACGTCATCAATGGCCAGCCAAAGAAACTATAAGTAGAAGTAAACGATAGAGACAAAAATAGACGGGGGGGAGTGTAATTTTCTTTAGTCTTACCAATAATATCCTTGTAAGTCACAAACAGAACAATCCCAATGCCTACCGTACCGACGCCCCCCCCCCCCCCCCTTAAACCCTTCGCCTACATCTTTAGAAAGGATGAAATCCTCAAAAGTTAATCATGGGGGGAGGGGGGGGGGGCGTGCATCATTCTTTTGACTTACCAATGATACCCTTATAATCAGGGAGTATATTACTTAGATTTCTCTGTTATAAGCCGCAAACAGAACAATCTCAAAGGCCCCCCCCCCCTTAACCATTAACCTACACCTATAGAAGAGTTGAAAGTCTCATATGTTAATCCTTGGGGGTGGTGGGGGGTCAGGGTAGTGGATTATTCTTTTGACTTAATTCCAATAGTATCCCCTATAAGTCACAAACAACAATCCCAATGCCCCCCCCCCCTTAACCTACACCTATAGAAGTGATATAAGTCTCAGTAGTTGACCACAGGGGTGGGTGGGTGGGGGGGGGGGGGTTGGATTACTCTTTTGACTCACCAATAGTATCCCTTATAAGTCACAATCAGAAAAATCCCTAAGCTTCGTCTACCCCCCCCCCCCCCCTCTGAACCCTTAGCCTACACCTATAGAAGGGGTAAAAGTCTCAGTAGTTAATCAGGGAGGGGTGGGGGATGGATTATTCTTTTGACTTTCCAATAGTATCCAGTATAAGTCACAAACAAGCCAAGCCTGAATTCACCGTGGAATGCTTAGCTTGCTTCTGCTCCCTCATAACTTGTTCCCCTCGCATTACTAAACATGAAATTCATATTGCACCATTCCGTTGGGTCCGGGGAAGATCGAGATCGGTGGAAGATTCTCGGCGAGCGTGTTTATATTACTCGGACCAGCAACTTATACCGACCGATCTGTACTGATCCATTTTTATTCCGCATCTTAAGGGAGTGCTTCCTGGTTCTGTGACCTCCGACCTTTCATCAGAGACCAATAAATCTGATTAATCGTATTGCGGCAAGGATTTTCTGGAAATGAGTGTGGTTGCCAATTGATGGACGTAGCTCTCTCTGATGCAGTGGATTTAGCACGAGATTTAATTCTATATTGCGAGAATATTTAGCACAGGAATGTTAGGAGTATTATATGTCGGTTTCAAATGCCAGTTATAAATATATATTATATATATTTATATATACACACATATATATATATATATATATATATATATATATATATATATATATATATATATATATATATATATATATATATATATATATATATATGTATCCAGGCAGTATTTGTCCTGAAGACATGCATGAATGAATGGATTAATTCTTGCACTGTACTCTTAATTGGCGTGCTCAATTCCTGCACCGTACTCTTAATTGGCGTGCTCAATTCCTGCACTGTACTCTTAATTGGCGTGCTCAATTCCTGCACTGTACTCTTAATTGGCGTGCTCAATTCCTGCACTGTACTCTTAATTGGCGTGCTCAATTCCTGCACTGTACTCTTAACTGGCGTGCTCAATTTCTGCACTGTACTCTTAATTGGCGTGCTTGATTCTTGCACTGTACTCCTAATTGGCGTGCTTAATTCTGCTGTCAGATCACTCCACACGCACGTCAACTTCACTCTGTGAAGTGACGCGTGTTTAATCACCGATGCCAGCCGTTAAGATCTCGGCCAGATTCTCCATCATATGGATGTCACATGATGCTCAGGAAAACCCTTTGAAGAAATCTATTTATGTCTAATGACGCCCCTTTTCCCTACCTTAGTGGAAATTTACTACAGGATGAAGGTGTGTGTTTTATCATGTGCTGATACAATGGGTGTTTAAACCTGCTGTTAAATCCTCAAGCTTTCTACATAGAACTCATAGCATTTTCCGTCGAAACCTTTTTTTCTGTCATCAGTTATTTTTTCTGGCAAGATATTGGTACTTTTCCTAGGTTTTACTTAAAACCAATGAGGAAATCGGCAATATCTCTCCAACAAAAGCAAAATTCAAAATATATTACAATAAGTAGTGTTGATCGGAAGCTTACTCACAACTCTCCTTGAAATATTTTTCCAATATATGATTAATTCCAAAGTTATCTTCAAAAGTATCATAGGTCCAGACGTCACTTGTCAAGGAAACCCCCAGTCTTGAATGGGTTAACGATAGGGGGATTAGTTATTCACAGCCTGGGAGTGTGTTTGAGTGGCCGAGGCTAGAGTGGTCATTAGCGGTCACTCCACTCCTAATTAACTTATGATTGACAGATTACGATAATTAACACGCCATGGGGACAAATTGGGGAGCTGGGGAATACTCCCAGACTTACAGTAACAAAAACAAAACAGTCAAAATTCATGACTTGGGATTTATTTTGACTGATATGTAAATTCAACCCATAATTTCCCTTCAGATATTTTTTGGAATTCATTACTTATTGCTAAGTTATTTCAAGTGTCTATTTCATTTTAAAAAGTTCCAGATGACATTTGTTAAGGAATGCTTCAGGCATGTCTTCCCCATACAAAAAGCCTCCTTTTTAACCGAAGGTCTGCCACGGGACCACCACTAGACTCATTGCAGAAATGGGTTTATGTTTCAATTTCTACGGTCTGACCAAATCTGAAAAGTTACACAAGACGGGCAGCCATTGATCAGAGGAATTTATACTTATATTCATTCATTCATTCATACATGCATGCATTCATTCATATATGCATTAGTTCATTCATTCATTCATATATGCATGCATTCATTCATTCATATATACATTAATTCATTAATTCATTCTTTCATTCATTCAATCATTTTTTTCATTATATCAATCATTCATTCATTCAATCATTCATTCATTCATTCTTTCAACCATTCATTTATTCATTCCATCAGGAACATTGTAGCATTGTAGTCAAACTATTTTCACTCGTGTCAGGTATCTTGTGCGGTTCAGGCGATCTTGTCTTATGCCACCTCCTAACACCCAAGCCCCCAGCGGATATCTCGCTCCCTCCTATATCAACGTAGCGAGAGAATGGTTCTACAAGATGGGCAGTCATTGATCAATGGAATTTATATTCCGTCACCCGCCTGATTGAAATGCACCGTGTTATACAGAGTGATGGATAGTGTGTGTTACGAAAAGCTTGGCAGGTCAATTGTTGCACTTCGACGAGTTATCCGACAGATTTGCCTGCCTGCAGGGGCCTTAGCCCATACGCTGCTGGTGGCTAATTTGGCCAATACAAAATGATGCAAAAAATCCGAAAAATGACTGAAACCCTGGCTCGTGGGTACTCATCTGAGAGTACTCTGCGAGAGCTTTCCTGTGGATACCAACATGACAGTGTTTAGATGGTTTTCAAAGATTTTTGCATTTGTGTGCTTTGGATGAAAGAAGCCTTAACATGGAAAGGGTTAAGAGTGGAGGGGAAGAGGAAACAGAGGGGGATCAGGCGGTGTAGAATAGATCACCAGCCCCAGTCGGCGTTTGTGACTTACTTAGTACCATGTAAGCACCTGCCCTCTGTCTTCGTCTTGTATAATGTAGAACAGGAATAGCTATTTATAGCGTGACATTATTTATCGTCCAGTGACCAATATTTCCCCTGTGACACATATAGTACCCAAAGCACCAGTAAAGCACCCAAGATGGGCATATATCACCATTTACCCATATATCCACCAAGAATTCCGTCCGTTACCAGTAACTCTTGCTAGCACCACTAACCCATATAATGGGAGTATCCCTTTCACACTTAGAGCGGCCAAAACAGGCCTGACAATTTTGATAATACTTTTCTAACAAAAGCATTTTTTGGAAAATATTTGAAAGAGAAATGTTAATCAGAAGCCAAGCAACAACTCTACTTCAAATATAATGTGAACTTTTGCTTTATTCCCAAGTTATTTTCAAAAGTATGAGAGTAGCAGACGATACTTTCTAATGGAACTGTGAATGGGTTAAACTCTAGCAGTAAACCACTCATACAGCAACACCTACAGCAACAGAGAATTTCTTTCGCAACCAGTTACCCAAGTCTAGCGCCACTAACACATATTATTTAACCCTTCCAATGTTAAGGCTACTTTCGTCCCAAGTACAAAAACGCTTTTGTTAGAAAAGTATTATCAAAATTGTCAGGCCTGTTTTGGCCGCTCTAAGTGTGAATGGGTTAAACTCTAGTATTAAACCACTCATACAGCAACACCTACAGCAACAGAGAATTTCTTTCGCAACCAGTAACCCAAGTCTAGCGCCACTAACACATATTATTTAACCCTTCCAATGTTAAGGCTACTTTCGTCCCAAGTACAAAAACGCAAATATTTCTGAAAATCGTCTAAACCCTGTTATGTTGGTATTCATTTGAAAGCTCTCACTGAGTACTCTCAGATGAGTACCCATTTGCCTGGGTTTCAGTCATTTTTCAAGGTTTTTTGCATCATTTTGTATTGGCCAAATTAGTCACCAGTAGCATAAGGGTTAAATATCCCTTTGAACTCTAGTAGTAAACCCCATATAATGTAAATATACCTTTTAACTGTAGTATCCTACAAAACTCTTATAACCCATATAGCCTCAATTACCAAATATTGCAACAAAGAATTCCATCCTCCACCAGTAAGCCACTCTAGCACCACTACCCTTATGGTGTAAATACCCCTTTAAACTCTAGTATCCCTTCCAATGCTGAGGCTACTTTTATCCAAAGCCCAAGGACGCTAAAATCTTTGAAAACCATCTAAACCCTGTCATGTTGGTAGTCATTTGAAAGCTCTCGTTGAGTTCTCTCATTTGAGTACCAATTTGCTAGGGTTTCAGTCATTTTTCAGGTTTTTTGTATCATTTTGTATTGGCCAAATTAGCCACCAGCAGGATAAGGGGCATTCTATAAACTACAAATAATTGCACCCATTACCTAGATAGTGATAGAGAACTCTTTCAGCTACCAATAATCCAGTCTAGCACCACTAACACATATTATGTAAATATCCCTTTAAAATCTAGTAATACACCACTTATAACTTATATAGTACAAATTACCCATATAGCAACAGAATTTCTTCTGCTTCCTGCACCCCCCCCCCCCCTCCCCTCAATGCTAGCACCACTAACCCATATAATGTAAATATCCCTTTAAACTCTAGTAATACACCACTTATAACTTATATAGTACAAATTACCCATATAGCAACAGAGAATTTCTTCTGCTACCTGCAACCCCCCCCCCCCCCCTCACGCTAGCACCACTAACCAACCCATATAATGTAAATATCCCTTTAAACTCTAGTAGTAAACCACTTACAACCCATATAGCACCAATTACTGTAAATTCGGAAAAGTTTGCAGTAGTTTTTTAGCGTTTAGCCTCGGATGCAAAATTGAAATTCGCAATGATTAGTGCTGCCACTTTAAGTGTATAGCTGGCACTCCATGTTGCGGCCAATTCGCAAAGTTAAAAAAACGCAAAAATCGATTTTATTTCGCAAAATTTACTTTACACAATCTTTTGTGGATCTACAGTACCCTTTTAGCAACGGAGAATTTCTTCCGCTACCAGTAGCCCAGTCTAGCACCACTAACCCATATAAGTAAGATATTCCATTTAATTCTAGCAACCTACGAAACTCTTATAGCCCATATAGCATCAATTATCTGTATAGCAACAGAGAATTACTTTTGCTGTCACAGAGTAGCGCACCATCACATTTACCCATATATTCCCCACAAAATTCCTTCTGCTACCAGTAACCTACTCTAGCGCCACTTACCCATATAATATAAGTATCCTTTTAAACTCAAGTAGTAAACCATTTATGACCCATTAGCACCAATTATCCATATAACAACACGGTTTTGTAATGGATCCTATGGCAATTGGTCTCTGGTTACCAATCCATGTGTGTATTCATCTAATGTTTAGATAAAGCTTAGGAAATGATTAGATTATCCTAGGTTATTCCGTGAAACACCTTAGTATTTCTAGCTTCATTTGACTTAACCCTTATGCTGCTGGTGGCTAATTCGACCAATACAAAATGATGCAAAAAACACGAAAAATTACTGAAACCCTGGCAAATGGGTACTCATATGAGAGTGCTCAGAGAGAGCTTTCCAATGAATACCAACATGACAGGGTTCAGATGGTTTTCAAATTTTTTTACGTTCTTGCGCATTAGACAAAAGTAGTCTCAGCATTGGAAGGGTTAAGGGTTAGTGAGATGTTGCTCCAATTGTTCATGCTTGTCGCCCGTATTGCCGTAAGATGCGACACTAAATGAGCCGTCAAGATTGATATGTTATGTGTGGGGAATTGGAGCAGGGCACCAGGTGTTCGGCGACACCGGGGGACTTGCAGGTGCCTCTCTCACCTGTTGTTCGGAACATCAAAGATGGCCGCCGTGCTATGTGGGTTATAATTATAACGAGTGAAGGAGGCGTCTCCTAGCACAGGTGGCCTACTCTCTCTATCAGCCAGGCTTAACCCATTAATGCTTAAGAGTTCCTCCAAAAATTGTCGTCTGGATCTAAGATACTTTTGACAATAACTTATGAATTGAGAATGATTTTACAAAATATTTGAAGGAGAGTTGTTGGTAGTGTTTTGATAAACATTACTCCTTCAAATATTTTCTCAAACATGCTTTTGCTTCAGAGATTTCACCAAAATTGTCAGGCAGTTTTGGCCGCTGTGAGCATTAATGGGTTAATAATTGCAAGCTGCCAGGCGAACGATATGCTGAGTTTTTTTCTGAGGTCTGCTTTGCTGGAAAGCGTTAACCCATTAATGCTCAAAGGTTCCCCTAGAAATTGTCATCTGGATCTAAAGCTGCCAGGCGAACGATATGCTGAGTTTTTTTCTGAGGTCTGCTTTGCTGGAAAGCGTTAACCCATTAATGCTCAAAGGTTCCCCTAGAAATTGTCATCTGGATCTAAAAATCTTTTAATTATAACTTATTAGTTAAAATTATTTTACAAAATATTTAAACCTTCCAATGCTGAGGATACTTTTGTCCAAAGCACAAGAATGCAAAGAATTTATTAAGTCCGCCTTGCTTAGTAATTGAAAATGATTTTACAAAATATTTAAAGAAAGGTTTTTGATAGTATTCTAATTATCATTTCCCCTTAAAATATTTTCCCATATATGCTTTATCTTGGAAGCTTTTGCAAAAATTGTTAGGCTGCTTTTTGCCATTGTGGGCATAGATTGGTAATTGCCAGACACAATTTTTTTTCATAGGTCTCTCTTACCGGAATAGCTTTAACCAAAAGTTGATAACATAAAAGTAAGCAAGTGGAGTCCATTTTTTCTCCAGTGTGTGGTTGGTAAGATCTATAAATAGAACCCCTGTTAAGGCCATGCGGCTGCTTATCATATGTTTTTCTCATTAATGGTGCCGGGACTACATCGCACTCCATACTCGATACTGATAAGACAAGTGGCTAATGTCGTTAAAAGACAATAAAAGTCCAGGAGTTCCCGCTGGGGTGTTCTATATTTATCCCTTAAAAGAATTTGCTTGTGGATATAGGGAATGATAGCCATTTCCCCGGAGATGGACACCTTTATGTTTATCAACTTTTGCTTTAACACCTTCATACTAGTAGAGCCCAAAACCGCATGACTGTTTCGGGGATATCTCTCTAACAAAATCAATTTTCAGAATGACAATGGAAGGATATTTTGTGATTTTAACCCATTCACACTCAAGAGTTCCTCAAGAAGTATCGTCTGCTACTTTCATACTTTTGGAAATAACTTGGGAATAAAGCGAAAGTTTGCGAAATATTTCAAGGAGAGTTATTGTTTATCTTCTGATCAACATTTCTCCTTCAAATGTTTTCAAAGAAAATGCTTTTGTAAGAAAAATATTTCCAAAATCGTCAGGTCTTTTTTGGCCGCTCTGAGTGTAAATGGGTTAAGACTTATTCCAAAGTTGTTTTTATGAGTATGGCATTAGTGCAGGTGCCATTTGTCTAGGAAACCTGGATGCATGAATGGGTTACCATTTGTGCTTCAAAAATAGAAAAAGAACATAAAGATGTACAAATTTCATTTATTTGCATAGCTTGCCTTCCTTTCTCTTCTCCCATTACCCCCCCCCCCCCCCCCCCAAAAACAATCATCTCATTCTTGTTATTTTTGAGGGTACATTTCACTTTCCTTTTTTCCATTAGTATTATATGGTTTACCTCCAAAAAAGGATGAATGTTTCGCATAGACCTGAACTAACCCGTTATGCGCCGTCTTTACCAGGTTATGCCTTTTATCGCGAAAGGGAATGTGAATCTTTCGCCCAGATTTTATGGGCCTCCCGAACATGCTCGTTGTTTGCCCTTGGTCACTCACCTGTGTTTAGAAGGGCGCAATAAAGCGGCGCCCATTGAAAGTGGTGCGGAATTGATGTGTTTTCATGATTACATTTTTAGGAGAATAACCAATCACTGAGCAGTAATTATTCACCCCTTCTCACCCCTCGATGATTTTGTGCTGTATTCCCGCCATAGACTTTAGCCTTAGGTTCCTCTGGAGCTTGCGGTTGCAATTTTGTAGAATGTTTTTCGTTGAAAGGGTTTAACCAATCAGAAACTGGTAATCATTTTCTTCTGACCATTTCATGATGATTTTGCGTAGTATTTAAGTACAGCAAGAAAAACCTTTTTGGCTGATGTTAAAAGTTATTTTCGTATTGTCGGGAAAGATTTGTTCTTCTTTTAACATTTTTATACCTGCAGTGCCAAAATATATCCTGACAATTGTAATATCTTTGATACCAGAGTGTCTTTAGTGAAATATCTTGAGAAAAAATGTATGAAGATCCAATTTGCTTTGGATCTTTTTATACCTGCAGTGCCAAAAAACATCTTCCAATGGTAATATTATCTGTGAGACCAGAGCATTTTTATGAACGTATCCTAAGAAAAATTGCAGGAAAATCCAACCCACACGAATTGCTTCTCCCAGCAGGACAGAAACACGTTTCTTGCTGTAGAACTATGCAAGGAAATTGATGCACAAAAAAAGCATGAAATATGCCATCGTTAATATTTGATGTGCCCATACAATTTATGTGCAATGCAAATGGCTGTAGCTGATATTCACTACTTATATCGCTCACTCCATCGTATCCGAACATCGCTGAAGCCCGCGTGTCCTTAGGCCAGACGCACACAATTGACAGCATATTGTAAACATCCTGAGGTCACGATAGTGAAATCGGGAAATTTTCCAGAAACATTTAGGCATGCAGAGAGAAGAGGAGTTTAACAGAGAGGGTTCAGAAATAAGGGTCAGACTTACGCATACGTTGATTTTCATCTTAGATCAGTGGAAATATTTAACTTAAAGACATAGTTCTGGATAGCATTAATTATAAGGCCAAAAGTAAACACTCCACTCATGGCATTGGCCTTATAAAAGATAAGACATTATCATACAGGAATTCTGCAAGTACTTGTGAAATGCGAAATATATATATATATGTATATATATATATATATATATATATATATATATATATATATATATATATATATATATATATATATATATATATATATATATATATATATATATATATATATATATATATATTCAGAGGGCCTCAGGGAAGATCCTTACCATTGGACTGAGTTACCCTCTTTAAATAAAGATTATTATTATATATATATATAAATATATATATATATATATATATATATATATATATATATATATATATATATATATATATATATATATATATATATATATATATATATATATATATATATATATATATAGTGTGTGTGTGTGTATTAAAATCAATATTCCTGGAATTGTCTATTACATCAACACCTTTCCTAACTAAGTCAAATTGACGAAATAAATTGTGAAAGATTATAAATAAATAAGTAGGCAATTATGAATAATTCACTGTTGATGACATTTCTGAATATCAGTATTGGCATTTTTATATTCTGTAGGGTCGAGTTCCCTATTTAACTCTTTGATGCCCTAAGCTCTCAAATAGGCTTGATTATGTTGGTTATGTATCGTATAAATGAAATATAGATTCATAAAGCATTTGAAAGAAAGTTACAGGCTGGGTTCTGGAGAACATTTCTTCTTCAGATATTTTCCTAGATATATTTTTCTAGAGAGACATCACCAAAATAGTGGTTTCCTTTTGACTGCTTAACATATGCATGTTTTGATAACCTATAGATGTTGCAGATTTTTTGTTGTGTAGCACCAGCTTTCTAAATGTGTAAAACGTTATTAGATTGAACATTTCTTTTGTGGAGCCCCAATGAAGTGATCCATGTATGAAGGTTTTGCTGCATTTCATTGCTTGAATTCATAGCTGCCATCTTTGTCTCAAAACACATGTACCGGCTAAACTAGATCAACATTCTCTGGAAATGACAGGTCCGCAGTGAATACTCGCAGCAAGCTTATTGGCAGCTCTGCCGTGAACACTCGTTGCCGGGTTAGAGAATACTCCCCAAGCAACCTTGAAATTACCGTGTTTCGGCAAAGAGAACAACAAAACATCGGCCATGATGAACGCCAGAAGAACGCGATCCCCTGAAGCCCCCGAAACAGGTCGGCCATGTTCTACGCTGAGCGCTAGGAAAACACAAATATGGCAACGCCGTAACAAATATCACGGTAGTCCCGCAGTGAATCCCGCTGACAGGCACAGCTCACGCTGGGATTTCTACCGTGTTTACCATCCTTCAACCGCTGAATTCATGAATGCCTGATTCGGAATGCCGTTTTTGTGCGAATCTGTGTCCGTGCCGGGACTGTCATGACCTGTTGGCTAATTCTACAGTGGAATACATGTGTTTATGATCCACACAGCATCTCTACGATAGAACCTGCTATGAAGTATTATATATGTTGATAAAAAATTATGTATCTTACAATATGCTATATATGCATTGCAAAAACCTGCAATTCATGTGTTTAGGGATTGTACACCATGCTTAGTGCACAACCTATATATATATATAAATATATATATATATATATATATATATATATATATATATATATATATATATATATATATATATATATATATATATATATATATATGCATATATATATATATATATGCATATATATATATATATATATGTATATATATATGTATATATATATAAATATATATATATATATATATATATATATATATATATATATATATATATATATATATATATATTTATATATATATATATGTGTATATATATATATATATATATATATATATATATATATATATATATATATATATATATATATATATATATATATATATATATATATATATATATATGCAGTAAGGGTTAACAATATGTACAGATATGCTACCTGTGTAGTTGTTGTCCATTAGGGATCTATAGTATAGTAGAGTTTGTGGGACTATAGGAATAGAGGAGATGGATGGAGGAACTGTAAAGGCCAATAAGTGAACACTCGGATGAATAATGCCTCACTCTTTTGTCCAATGAAAGACAACTATCATTTAGGCTCTCTTTTCGGTGTCAGATTGTTATCGGCTGTCTGGTTTTGATATGGGTTGTCGGTTTATGACATTAAGTGTAAGTAATCAAATTCGTTGACAGGTCATGGTATCCGTTTGTGGGTCGTGATATTTATTGACTGAATATGATATTATTAGTTAAGCCCTGTAGGAAAGTGCCGTCCTGCCTGATTTTAGAATAACTTTGGAGGCCAGAACGAGGCTGATGACCTGTAGGGGCCCGGATTGCTGGCCAAGTGGCGATATCAATTAAAATGGTGGTTCAAGTGGTAATATTGAATTCTGCCGTTCGATTTTAAATCTACAAAGTGTGAACCGCTCCAGGTCTAACACCTATTGCCCAATTAGCATAGAGAATTACAGCAGAGCAGGTGATTGGTTGATACCATATGAAAGGACTGGTTTCCAGCATCTTTTTTAAATTGTCTCATTCAGTGTTTTTCCAAATTATTTTTTATGTTCAACTAAACAATATTATGAACCTGTTCTAAATGTAATCATTTCAAAACCCTTAATTTCAAGCACAGCGAAATGCTTTCTAGCGTAAAGTGTAGCAAAATCCACTTTGTGTTTGTGTACCTGTACGGAATGGCAATATACTAGAAATTTACCTTCGGCCTTGAATTATGGTGATGATGCAGTTGCCATGTGAACCAAGGTTGCCGCGGAAACAAGATGCCTCATCTGGCCCAGTTGCCAAATAACAGCTGTTTGAAGCCACAAGCCTTTGGGCACCTGCTTCAGCTGAACTTGACAGCCAATCGGTGCCCAGACATCTATAATTACTATCGGGCTTCTGTGCGTTCGAAAATTGACATGTTATGAGTAATGGCTTATCCTATTCGAGTTGACCTCAAAGGTCATTCCGGTAAAGTGTCATATTCGATTGAGGTGGATAGGAACTAGGGAAAATGTAACAGGTTTTCTTTCGTAATCCTAAGGAATATGAGTGTAACTTTGTATAGTCATTGGTATTGATTGGAATATTGGTGGCATTTTTTGAAGTAAAACTTACTAATAGTGTTCTAGTTAGTAATGTGGCGAAATAATACCAAATAAGACCAAAATAATAGGCTTTCCTGTCAAATTTCATCCTAGGAGCATTTTTAGACCTCCAAACTCTTATGAAATCCTACCATTTAGAGGAATAATACCTTACCTCTTGGTATGGTATGGTATGGCAAGCAATTGCAGGCTAACACAGTTGAAATTAGGTCAGGCTGACCCAGTTTATCTGAAATAGGTCAGGTCGACCTGATCCATTCTCTCCTTGCTACATTGATCTTCCTCTAATCTGCCGTGTTTGGCATGGTCTTCTGAATACCAGCCGCCGCGTATACGCGTGCCGCACGGTTAGTAGGTGATCTCGGCATACCAGAGTCCTCCCTGGAGGTGCCGGGGATCGTACGTTACACGTTTATTGCCCCGCAGAAAGTAAGGGGTTGGTAATGGAGTAGAAGATAACAGTATATTGCCATTCCTAAGATGCCGACGCCTTAACCCTTTCACATCTAGAGTGTAGCGTAAGATCTGACGTACATTGAGATATTTTGCCCAAAAAGTAATGTTTTGAGAAATATTTGTAGAAATATATGCAGGGGATCGTACATTACACGTTTATTGTTCCGCAGAAGGGCAAGAGGTTGGTAATGGAGTAGAAGATAACAGTATATTGCCATTCCTAAGATGCCGACGCCTTAACCCTTTCACATCTAGAGTGTAGCGTAAGATCTGACGTACATGGAGATATTTTGCTAAAAAAGCTATGTTTTGAGAAATATTTGTAAAAATATATGCAGTGGATCGTACATTACTTGTTTATTGTTCCGCAGAAGAGCAAGGGGTTGGTAATGGAGTAGAAGATAACAGTATATTGCCATTCCTAAGATGCCGACGCCTTAACCCTTTCACATCTAGAGTGTAGCGTAAGATCTGACGTACATTGAGATATTTTGCCAAAAAAGTAATGTTTTGAGAAATATTTGTGGAAATATATGCTGGAGATCGTACATCACACGTTTATTGTTCCGCAGAAAGCAAGGGGTTTTGTAATGGAGTGGAAGCTAACAGTATATTGCCATTCCTAAGATGCTGACGCCTTAACCCTTTCACATCTAGAGTGTAGCGTAAGATCTGACGTACATTGATATATTTTGCCAAAAAAGTAATGTTTTGAGAAATATTTGTGGAAATATATGCTGGAGATCGTACATTACACGTTTATTGTCTCGCAGCAGGGCAAGGGGTTTGTAATGGAGTAGAAGCTAACAGTATATTGCCATTCCTAAGATGCTGATTCATTAACCCTTTCACATCTAGAGAGTAACATAAGATCTGTCATAGATAGAAATATTTTGATGAAAATAGAACATTTCGAAGGGTATAGGGTTTGTGATGTAGAAGAAGATCACAGTATATTGCAATTTCTAAGATGCCGGCACCTTAACCCTTATGCTGCTGGTGGCATATTTGGCCAACACAAAATGATGCAAAAAATCTGAAAAATGACTGAAAGCTGTGAGTTTTGATGGTAAATATGCTGTCATCTGGGACACACCTGGGCATATCTATGCAGTATGCTACTTAACCCTTTAGCACTCAGACTTTCTCTAGAAAGTATCGTCTGCTTCTCTCATATTTTTGAAAATAACGTTTGAATAAAGCGAAAGTTCAAAAAGAATTTGAGGGAGAGTTGTTGTTTGGCTTCTGATGAACATTTCTCCTTCAAATGTTTTCGAGAAAATGCTTTTGTAAGTAAAATATATTTAAAATCATCAGGCCTCTTTTTGGCCGCTCTGAGCATTAATGGGTTAACCCTTATTCTGCTTGTGGCTAATTTGGCCAATACAAAATGATGCAAAAAAAAAGAAAAAATATCTGAAACCCTGGCACATGGGTACTCATCTGAGGGTGCTTATTGAGAGTATCCAATGAATACCAACCTACAAACATTGATATTGTTTAGACATTCATTTCTGGAAGGAAGTTGTTGGTTGGGTTCTGATCAACATTTCTCCTTGAAATATTATCATCCCTTTCATGCCTGGAGATCAACTTGATCGTTGTCGTCTGGACCTATCATATTTTTAAAAATAACTTTGGAATGAAGCATAAATTCGCAAACTATTTGAAGGAGGTTTGTAGATAGAGTTTTGATAAACAACATTCTGTCAAATATTCTGTAAATATTGCTTTTTTTTGAGAGATATCACCAAATTTGTTAAGTGGCTTTGGCTGCTACTGGCACGAATGGGTTATCAAAATAGTCAGGACTGTTTTAGGCGCTACTGGCACGAAAGAGTTAATGGGTCCTTTTTCGGAAGAGAAACTCTTGTCACGAAGAGCATGTGAATCAACGCGGGCACCGCTGGTTAGGGCGCCCGTAAATTTCCTCTCCTCCCATTAGGGAGAGCTCTCCACGCGACATGATGAAACGAATCAGGCTCTTCACCTGAACGCAGTATTAGCGCCATAAACCTCCCCCACTGCATGATACGGCTACTGAGAGGATTTTAACCCATTCAGACTCAGAGATCCATTAGAAATAATCGTCTGCTACTCTGATACTTTTCAAAATAACTTGGGAATAAAGCAAAAGTTCACAAAATATTTGAAGGAGAGTTGTTGGTTGACTTCTCTTTTACATTTCTCCTTCAATTATTTTGCAAAAAATGCTTTTGTTAGAAAAATATTTCCAAAATTGTCAGGCCTGTTTTGGCCGCTCTGAGTGTTAATGGGTTAACACATTCATGCCTGTAGCGCCAAATACCGTCTGACGATTTTGACGATATTTCTCTGACGAGAGGAATTTTCAGAAAATATTTGAAGCAGAAATGTTGATCATTATCCAACACACAACTCTCCATCAATTTTTTCTGAATCTATGATTAATACAGTAGTTATTGTCAAAAGTATCCAAGGTCCAGATGATTCTTGTCAGGGAGGTCTCCAGGCATGAATGGATTAACACATTCATTCCTAAA